>CM068346.1:8574738-8794738 GCA_034769755.1 Odontamblyopus lacepedii | reverse complement strand
TGACACAACACTGACACAACACTGACACAACACAACACTGATACAACACCACACTGACACAACACTGACACAACACTGATACAACACAACACTGACACAACACTGATACAACACTGATACAACACAACACTGACACAACACTGACACAACACTGATACAACACTGATACAACACTGACACAACACAACACCACGCTGACACAACACTGACACAACACTGACACAACACTGACACAACACTGATACAACACTGACACAACACTGATACAACACAACACAACACTGATACAACACTGACACAACACTGATACAACACTGATACAACACTGACACAACACTGACACAACACAACACAACACTGACACAACACTGACACAACACTGATACAACACTGATACAACACTGATACAATACAACACCACACTGACACCACACTGACACAACACTGACACAACACTGATACAACACTGATACAACACTGACACAACACTGACACAACACTGACACAACACTGATACAACACTGATACAACACTGATACAACACAACACCACACTGACACAACACCACACTGACACAACACTGACACAACACTGACACAACACTGATACAACACAACACTGACACAACATTGACACAACACTGACACAACACTGATACAACACAACACCACACTGATACAACATTGACACAACACAACACTGACACGACACAACACTGGCACAACACAACACTGACACCACACTGACACAACACTGATACAACACAATACCACACTGACACAACACTGACACAACACTGACACAACACAACACAACACTGATACAACACCACACTGACACAACACTGACACAACACTGATACAACACAACACTGACACAACACTGACACAACACTGATACAACACTGATACAACACAACACTGACACAACACTGATACAACACTGATACAACACTGACACAACACAACACCACGCTGACACAACACTGACACAACACTGACACAACACTGACACAACACTGATACAACACTGACACAACACTGATACAACACAACACAACACTGATACAACACTGACACAACACTGATACAACACTGATACAACACTGACACAACACTGACACAACACAACACAACACTGACACAACACTGACACAACACTGATACAACACTGATACAACACCACACTGACACAACACTGACACAACACTGACACAACACTGATACAACACTGACACAACACTGATACAACACAACACAACACAACACTGACACAACACTGACACAACACTGATACAACACCACACTGACACAACACTGACACAACACTGATACAACACTGATACAACACTGACACAACACTGATACAACACTGATACAACACAACACAACACTGACACAACACTGATACAACACTGACACAACACTGATACAACACTGATACAACACAACACCACACTGACACAACACAACACTGATACAACACAATACCACACTGACACAACACTGACACAACACAACACTGATACAACACTGATACAACACCACACTGACACAACACTGACACAACACTGATACAACACAACACCACACTGATACAACACTGACACAACACAACACTGACACGACACAACACTGGCACAACACAACACTGACACAACACTGACACCACACTGATACAACACTGACACAACACTCACACAACACTGATACAACACAACACTGACACAACACTGACACAACACTGACACCACACTGATACAACACTGACACAACACTGACACAACACTGATACAACACAACACAACACTGACACAACACTGATACAACACTGATACAACACCACACTGACACAACACTGATACAACACTGACACAACACTGACACAACACTGATACAACACTGATACAACACAACACCACACTGACACAACACTGATACAACACAACACTGACACGACACAACACTGACACAACACTGACACCACACTGACACAACACTGATACAACACAATACCACACTGACACAACACTGACACAACACTGACACAACACTGACACAACACAACACAACACAACACTGATACAACACTGATACAACACCACACTGACACAACACTGACACAACACTGACACAACACTGACACCACACTGATACAACACTGACACAACACTGATACAACACAACACAACACTGACACAACACTGACACAACACTGACACAACACTGATACAACACTGATACAACACCACACTGACACAACACTGACACAACACTGATACAACACTGATACAACACTGACACAACACTGACACAACACTGATACAACACCACACTGACACAACACAACACAACACTGACACCACACTGACACAACACTGATACAACACAATACCACACTGACACAACACTGACACAACACTGACACAACACAACACAACACTGATACAACACTGATACAACACCACACTGACACAACACTGATACAACACAACACCACACTGACACAACACTGACACAACACAACACTGACACGACACAACACTGGCACAACACAACACTGACACAACACTGACACGACACTGACACAACACGACACTGACATGACAACACTGACGCGACACGACACTCACACGACACTGACACAACACGACACTGATACAACACAACACTGACACAACACAACACTGACACGACACTGACACAACACTGACATGACACAACACTGACACAACACTGACACGACACTGACACAACACAATACTGACATGACACAACACTGACACGACACAACACTGACACGACAGTGACACGACACTGACATGACACAACACTGACACGACACAACACTGACATGACACAACAATACTGACACAACACAACACAACACTGACACAACACAACACTGACACGACACAACACTGACACGACACAACACTGACATGACACAACACTGACACGACAATACTGACACAACACAACACTGACACAAGACAGCACTGACACGACACTGACACGACAACACTGACACAACACAACACTGACATGACACAACACTGACACAAGACAGCACTGACACGACACTGACACGACAACACTGATGCAACACAACACTGACATGACACAACACTGACACGACACGACACTGACACGACACTGACACAACACAACACTGACACGACACAACACTGACACGACACAACACTGATACAACACAACACCACACTGACACAACACTGACACGACACTGACACAACACTGACATGACACAACACTGACACGACACAACACTGACACAACACAACACTGACACGACACAACACTGATACAACACTGATACAACACAACACTGACACAACACAACATTGACACCACACGACACTGATACGACACTGACACGACACTGACACGACACAACACTGATACAACACAACACTGACATGACACAACACTGACATGACACAACACTGACACGACAATACTGACACAACACAACACTGACACGACACTGACACGACACAACACTGACATGACACAACACTGACACGACAATACTGACACAACACAACACTGACATGACACACCACTGACATGACACAACATTGACACGACAATACTGACACAACACAACACTGACATGACACACCACAACTCAACACTGACACAACACAACACTGACACAACACAACACTGACATGACACACCACAACACAATACTGACACAGCATGGACACAACACTGACACAACACAACACTGACACGACATGGACACAACACTGACACAACACAACACTGACACAAGACAGCACTGACACGACACTGACACGACAACACTGACACAACACAACACTGACATGACACAACACTGACACAAGACAGCACTGACACGACACTGACACGACAACACTGATGCAACACAACACTGACATGACACAACACTGACACGACACGACACTGACACGACACTGACACAACACAACACTGACACGACACAACACTGACACGACACGACACTGATACAACACAACACCACACTGACACAACACTGACACAACACAACACTGACACGACACAACACTGGCACAACACAACACTGACACAACACTGACACGACACTGACACAACACTGACATGACACAACACTGACACGACACAACACTGACACAACACAACACTGACACGACACAACACTGATACAACACTGATACAACACAACACTGACACAACACAACATTGACACCACACGACACTGATACGACACTGACACGACACTGACACGACACAACACTGATACAACACAACACTGACATGACACAACACTGACATGACACAACACTGACACGACAATACTGACACAACACAACACTGACACGACACAACACTGACACGACACAACACTGACATGACACAACACTGACACGACAATACTGACACAACACAACACTGACATGACACACCACTGACATGACACAACATTGACACGACAATACTGACACAACACAACACTGACATGACACACCACAACTCAACACTGACACAACACAACACTGACACAACACAACACTGACATGACACACCACAACACAATACTGACACAGCATGGACACAACACTGACACAACACAACACTGACACGACATGGACACAACACTGACACAACACAACACTGACACAACACAACACTGACACAACACAACACTGACACAACACTGACACAACACTGACACCACTTTAAGCTCAGAGTGAGACACAAACAGGCCTCTGGATCAGTCCTTTCTCACTTTTGTCTTTTGTTTGTTTCAGGAGACAGACCCAGACTTTAATCACTGTGCCGTGTGCATCGAGTCCTATCAGCTCAACGACGTGGTCCGGATCCTGCCCTGCAAGTACGACCTCTGACCCCGGAGCAAAGAGTCTTCAGGGTTTCATTCACACACGTTTAACACACACATCCTGCAGATTTTGTCAGGGTTTGGTGTTTGTTGTGTGTTCCCCCTCCCTTCTGTGTCTGTCTGCTCCTCTCGGGGGCGTGGCTGGGCTAATGCTGCAGTGTGGATCACCTGCTCGGTGGTTCACCTGCAGCTAATTGTCTAATCAGCCCCACTACTTAGTTCTGTCCTCATCCTTTGTTCTTTGTCAGTTCATTCCTTGTCAATCCCTTGTCTACGTCGTCGTCCTGCCTGCCCTTGTCGTCCTGCCTGACCTTGTTGTCCAGTCTGTCTACCTGTGAGCCTACCCGTGAGTCTACCCCAGTGTCTTCCCTCCGTCTATGTCTCCAGCCTGTTTCCATCACCACATCCTTCATTCCCGGCAATAAACCTGTTAAACATCTACCTGCGCCTATGTCTCTGCTTTGGGGTCCTCAACCACACTCAAACCATGACAGATTTAGACTGTGCTCTTCACTTAAACTGAAAACACCCTTTACAGCATGCCTCTCTTTGGCTGTAACGCTGTGTGTTGTGTTGTGTTGCAGACATGTGTTCCACAAAGGTTGCGTGGACCCCTGGCTGAACGAGCACTGCACCTGCCCCATGTGCAAACTCAACATCCTGAAGGCGCTCGGGATCGTGGTGAGCAGCAACGACCCACACAGAAGTCACCATGACAACAAAACACTATGATGACCAAGCACCGTGACAACCAACCACAATGCTAACAATCACCATGAAAACCAACCACAATGCTAACAATCACCATGAAAACCAACCACAATGCTAACAATCACCATGGCAACCAAACACCGTAGCACCAAATCTCCATGACAGCAAAACACCATAGCAACAAATCACCATGACAACAAAACACTATGATGACCAAACACTATGACAACTAAACACAATGACAATCAAACACCATAGCAACAAATCACCATGACAACAAAATCACCGCAGCAACCAACCACCATGACAACTAAGCACCATGACAACCAATCACCATGACAACCAAACACCATAGCACCAAATCACTATGACAGCAAAACACTATGACAACTAAACACAATGACAATCAAATACCATAGCAACAAACCACCATGGCAACAAAACCCTATGACAACCAAACACCATGACAACCAAACATCATGATAACAAATCACCATGACATCCAAACACCATGACCACAAAAACACCATAGCAACAAAATACTATGACAACCAAACACTATGGCAACAAAACACCATGACAACCAAACACTATGTGGCTGTGTGTGACTGTCCACACTATGATGCTGATGAATGAATATTTATTTGGACAGAAATGCATTAAACCCTTTTTTTTTTTTTTTTTTTTTTTTTTTTTAAGAACCCCTCTGCAGGGGTTCTATGAACCTAGAACCCCTGCAGAGGGGTTCATAGGGGGGGTCAGGTGCTATGAGGATTGGGCAGTAAACTGCCCCCGCGACCCAGCTGGATTAAGCGGGAGAAGATGGATGGATGGATGGATGCATTAAACATGCATAGAAAACGTAAATACGTTGACACATAATAGATACAAAAAATAAATACTTCTTTTATATAATAATAAACAAAAGCAAATGTCACAGTGTCCGAAAAGGAGTAAGAGGAATTAGTTCACAATGTCCTACTTAGTGCACTATTTACAGGTCACATATTTTTAAGGGTGTCCAAAAGACCAGTTTGTGAAAAAGTTGTGCACTCAAAATTTCCCACAATGCACTTTGAAAAGTAGTGGGCATCTGTGGTCACTAGGGGTCAGTATAGAGCAGAATGCACCGAAAGAATTGGGAAAACAGCGGCGTTCAGCGACAGGTGTTTAACTGGACACAACACGACTGAATGAAGCAGATAAAAGCGCTGGTTTAAGCTCTGATCCTGATTCTGAATAAAACACAACAAAATAAACCGTTATGGTGTTAGCAGTGCTAGCGTTAGCCACTTACCTGAGCCCGAGCTGTTAAAAGACTGAAGCATTTCCACATATCAAACAAAAAGTGTCCCTCACCTCTCCGACTGTCCTAACCGAGCTGTTTCTCTTCCAGACCAGTATTCCATGTGTGGACTCTGTCTCGTTGGATGGATCCCGGTATAGTCCCGCCTCCCGGAGCCAGAGGACCCCACTGAGTGACTCTCTACAGCCGTCAATCATTCTGGAACCAAGCCCCGCCCACCCAGAGGCCACACCCACTGACATAACCATCACTGTGACCAGTAAGGGCCAAATAGAGCAGTGTTTCAGTCCAGGCCACGTCTCATTTCTCTTTCCTTGCTTCCTCTCCTCGATTCTGCAGGAAATGGGTGAGGAAGTCCCGCCCACAGAGGAGACACGGGGAGGAGAGAGGATCTAAACTCCTCACTGAGACCAATAAAGTTTAATTCTTTTCTCTGATGTTTGCTCCTGAAGCCTCCTCAGGTTTACTCCTTCATTCCCTGGTTTTCTTTGGGGCACTTAAAGGTTGTATAGAGGATTTTCCAAAGAAAGAGAAATCCAACGACTGTTTGTCCTTTTACAGATGTTGCACATGTGTGACACCCCCTCCTCCACAGCTCCCTAAGTAGAAATACCTCCCTTCACCACCTCCTTACGCTAGAAATCATGCTTGTTTACAGCCGGCGTGCGTTCAGAATCACTGAACAAACCGCTATTGAAGTTTCCTGTCCAACGCGACAGTCTTTAGACCCTTCGTCTGCTTCAGTCACGCCATCGCTGGAAGGAACCTCCAAGAATCACCTCAGTGAGGGGAAAAGGCTTCACTCCTTTTCCCCTTCTCTTCTTCTTTCACCAACCTCAAAAACGGATTTTCATTTGCGGCGCACTAGTCGTGGATTCTCGTCTGCCAACGCAACAAACTTTGCGCAAACTGCGAGGAAGCTCCAGTTCGAAAAAGCCTGCGTCGGTCGAGTAAACTGCGTCTTGAGTGTGTGGAATGTGTGAAAGGCGAACAGAAACCGTGTAATTCCAGCGCGGCTGCGAGTCAGTTACTCTAGAAACGTAGGGAGTTTGATTGACAACCTAACAACCAATAGGAATGTTTATCTGGCCCCATCATGTCCACAGTTGATGGATTTTCATTCTTTTTTATCATCATAATCACAATGTTGCTGCATCTTTATAATACTATCACTTTGATGGACAACTTGAAAATAAAAAAATCCTCCATACAACCTTTAATATGAGACATTTGACAGCTGAAAAATGGCGAAGCAATGAAAGAGAAACGAGTCGGAGCCTGTGAGTGGAGCGCGTAACGATCTAACGCTGTTCTCTGTGGGTTTCAGGTGGAGTGCAGCTCTTCTCTCCTGTAGCGCCCCCTCGTGGAGTGGCGGAGGTGGAGCTCCCAGAATCAGACTTTTATGAAGACAAATCCTGATCCTGGCTCTAGGCTCTCGGTCCGTGGAGGTCTTCACCAGGACCTGGTCTGGAGCTGTGAGCCTGCTGTGGAACGGTTCTTTTGAATCCACTTGGGACTCGATCAGACTGGACCTGGACCTGAACCGGATTTTGTAGGACTTCTGCCGAACAGTATAAATACCGGCTGTATTTAAACCACTGAACGTATCCTATAAACATGTGGCTAATGTAGTGAGCCACAGCCTTATACTTGGTCTGTTCAGATCCATAGACCTGATTCCTCCTCTGACCTCCAGCTGCTCTCTCTGAAGCCCTTTAAACAGCTGAAAGGTGGATTTGGACAGGTCTAAAAGTATCTAGCTGAACACTTTATAATGGTCCTTGCCTCATAATCTCTTCTTGTTCTTCTCTCTCTCTCTTTCTCCTTTTTTCCTCTGTCTTCCTCCTGTCCTTCTGTTCGGTCTGAACGGCTCTATAATGGCCAGCATTTATACAGTGTATCGGTATCTGTAACACTCAATAAACTCTTCAGAAAGGCCGTGTGCTTCTTCTCTCCGGACTCTTCAGGAGCCTGTGCCGAGCTGTCACTGGTCAAAAAAGATTTAATTGTGTTTTTAGACAGGTTGTTGGCCCCGTCAGGTTCAGCATATGTCTGTATCAACAGTATCAGCAGCTGGGCTCTTCAGGCTGGGTCTGCTGCAGCCTATATTCCACTCAGTTGACTCTTGTGAGCTTTAATCCGTGCTTTAACGCTGTTTCCTCCTCAAAATCAGATCTGGAGTTATGTTTTGTTTCATTCACATGTTCTTAGCCTAAATCTGCAGGTTTGTGTGTTAAACGTGTGAATGAAACAAAACACAACTCCAGGTCTGTTTGTGATGAGGAAATTATATTAGAACAGATCAGAAAACAGTGTAATCTGGGCCCTTTAAATGAGCAGATTGTCTTGGTTTTGAGTAAAGGACGTTTGTTCAGATCAGACTGAGATTCTTCCTTAAGCACACAGGGAGGAGTGTGTTCTGATTCAGACTCCCAGAACAGAGACGTGTTTGACATGTGCCATAAGTCTGTGGGAAAACACAACAGAAGCCTCGAACATACTTGGATTCATGTCGGACCTGTCATGATAATGCACTTATGGTTCAATATATGAAGCTATGTTTTTATTTAGATCATATTAAAGATGCAAATAATACACGGCAGAATTAGCTGATTATTTATTTATTTTCTTCTACTCTCTCTGCAGCTCAAATATTAGATCACTGCATAAAAATAGCAAAAAAAAAAAAAAAAGACACCACTGCACTAATGCACCCACAATAAATACTGAGCTCCAAAACACATAGTTCCATCCATTTTGTGGACAAAACGTAAGAAAATGGATGGAACTATGTATTTTGGAGCTCAATATTTATCCAATCCAACTTTATTTGTACAGCACATTTTACCAACAAAAATCTCCAAAGTGCTGCACAGAGTTGGTACAATAAAGAATGAACACATTAAATAAGATAAGGCATAAAATAAATAAATAACCAAGTCAATTAAAATAAATCAATCAATCAAAATGTTTATTGTGGGTGCATTTTCTTTGCATTGGTGCAGTGGTGTTTTTTTCTACATTTTTATGCAGTGATCTAATATTTGAGCTGTAGAGAGAAGAATAAATAAGCCTGACTAATTATCAGTTCATTCTGCGTTGTGTTGTTTGCATCTAAAAGTTCACTAAGATGATCCTGCATTATTATTGTTTCAGTGGTGTAAAGCAGGGCGCTCCAACCTGGACCTCGGGAGCCACTGGGAGCTCTCCACCTCCTCCTAATGTGCTCGCCAAAAGTTTTCTGAATTACACGTATTGTGCTGAATAAATAAAATTTGACTGATTAAATGCCTATTACCACTGTACATGTATAATTTTGATGCCAAACTTTGTACACATGGATAGTGGTTTATGTTTTCTAGACATTTAACTCTACCCTATCTAACGCTCACCGTGGCCCTTATATTTACTGTTTCTTGTAACCGCTAAAACTAGGAGCTCTGTGGCATTTTCGTTTTGTAACAGTACCTCAGACCTTTGGCATGAAGTTATGTCATTATTAGTGTTTATCGCAGTATGATACAGCCACACAGGGCAGTAGACGGGGGGACAAAGGGGTATGTTGTCCCGGGCCCCAGCGTCTTAGGGGTCCACAATTGGCTCTATTCACACTTACCAGAAGACGTTAGAAACATGCGGATGACGACTTCCGGTGGAGTTGTTGATAGTTGTAATGTCGCTTACAGGCAGCGGGTTGGAACTATCGATCTGCTGAACATAACGGAACGCTACGATGACGTCTTTTCTCTTTTAATTAGACAAATTATAATACACAAATTAATATGCAATTTATAAAAGAAAAAAAAAGAAAGAATACAACGATGTCTAGATGAAGAAAAACAGGCCATATTCTCCCAGATTTTGTCAAGAGTTTCTATCACCAGCAGAGCCTAGAGGAAGCCGTCTTCCGCAGGTTTCCAAACGTCTTCCAGTTTTGTGATCTAAGTGTGAATAGAGCCCATTGGAACCTCTGCCGATTCATTATTATTAGAGGGGGGCCCATGGGAGGCTTCTTCTTCTGTCGATGGGCCACATACAGAATAATGCTTCAAAATGTGTTCTCGTGACAGGCTTAAAGTGCTCACTGTATCATGTGGAGGTGCGAGTGAAACACAGACACACAGAGGTAGAGAAAAGGAGAGCTTTACTAGAAAGAAGGCATTGCTAGCAGTTCTCTTCTTAGACGCATACATCGTGTGAATATAGGAGCTTTTTTAAGACCTACAAAAGCATTTACTTTGCATGAACAGACCGCTCTGGAGAACAGTTTGACCACATGAACATAAAGAACTATTCAAACAAAGGTGAACTCTTTGCAGCTTTGGAAGTGGACGACAGAACGACATGTGTAAGACGAACGGACGGACCAAACGAAGCCGGTCCAGAGCACGGAGGGACGCACATCGCTGTTTACGTGGAGCGGACATCAGGACGTGATTGTTGTGCATTTGATATGAGGTCATCGCTAAATCGTCCTACAAGCACGCAGCTCTGCCGTTACAGTTCTGCCCTGTCCACCGGGGGGCGCCTTTACACCCCCCGGTTATATTATTGAGAAGAGCTACATCTAAACTAAAGGCACAGAGCAGCCGTGCCACACACAGACGCACTTCAGAAACAGTGACTCAAACATGTACAAAGATATGATGTACAAACACTTATTAGAACAGTGAAATAAATACATAAATAATCTTTTTCTGCGTGGAGTAAACATAATAATAATAATAAATGGTGCTTTTTCCTCTCACAGCCGGGTCTCTGTGTTATCCCTCAGTGGCCCAGGTAGGTTCCATAGTAGTCCAGTTATAAACCAGGTCTAAACCAGGTCCATGGGTGTATACTAGTCTATGTGCTCTTAGACTTGTTTAAGATGGTTCTAAAGCTATTCAGGAAAGGTGGGACTTCTTTTTTTAGCATCAATACCTGCGAAAAATGAGGATCTAGTTTCGGTACTAGCTTTGGAATTGGTTTGTATCTGATTTTCGATACTTTATATTGGGATTAAACTGTTTTTTTTAACAAGTTAATGTTCAGATGTAAAGTTAGTTTGAAGAATTATGGCGTAGTCATGACTTGCAGTATTTTTGGACCATTTTTCCCGGATACTTGGACAATTGTACAACATAAACAGACTCTGCGTGGCCCTGTACACACCCACAGAGTCCACACCTGTACACACCCGCAGAACCCACACCTGTACACGCCCACACTAAAACAAACAGTGAACAGTGCGGACAGAATTGGCAGATATATTAATACTATACAATGTGTAATAAATAGAAACATTAAATAATAATAATAATAAATATGTGACAGCGCTAGCAGCAGACGGAGTGACCCAGACCTGTCCTGTGAGGGTTAGAGAGGACAGAGTGGAGGAGAGAGGGATCAGCTCTGTCCTGTGAGGGTTAGAGAGGACAGAGTGGAGGAGAGAGGGATCAGCTCTGTCCTGTGAGGGTTAGAGAGGACAGAGTGGAGGAGAGAGGGATCAGCTCTGTCCTGTGAGGGTTAGAGAAGACAGAGTGGAGGAGAGAGGGATCAGCTCTGTCCTGTGAGGGTTAGAGAAGACAGGAAGGGCTCAGAGACACAGAGGACACAGACGTCTCATGTCCAAAGTGCAGAGGTGGGTAGATTAGCCAGAACAGGTATGCAAAATAAGTAAAATCTTATGCGAAGGTCAAAACATTCAATAATAAATAATAAAAAAGTCTGGTATTCTCAAAAGGATTGACACAAAAATGAGAAAAACTGAATTGTATCTGAAGGAGCGCCGCAAGAAACACAAATGTTTAAATCAACAGGAAACTTTTGTCACTTTAAACCGGGCATGCACTGTGCAATTTTTGGCCCTTTTTGAGCTGATTTTTCACTCGTGCGACTGTTTTTGGGATCGAGATTTGGCTTAATCGTGTGTCCTGCTTCGTGTAGTAAACATGGGGTAACGAGAATCGATTAATACCCCACGACCAGCTCCCAATTGGGAATAGTAAGTCATGAGAATATCAAATCCAGTCGCCTCTCATGAGGGTTTCACTGTTGAAGTCGTTCGTACAGTGTGAGAACATGAATCGTGAGCTGTGAACTTTTAAACCCTGCAATTTGGTCGTAAACTTTGAGCTGGAGTGGAGTGAAACCATCAAAAATATACACACAATGCCCGGCATTAGACATACTCACAGTGGGAAGAGGAACAAAAGTTTTACTCAAACTAGAGCACTTTAACTTCAATAAAATATTAGTCAAAATGAAACATATGTCGCTAGAAAAGTACCACCCACCTCTGCCAAAGTGAGACTGGACGGACCCAAACATGGAGTGCATAAAAGACCCGCCTCCTCTACAGAAAACGTGTAAGTTCTGTCCAATCAGAGCGTGAGTTTAGTGAGTGAGCTTTAAGCGAGCCAATGAGGGAGTAGAGTACAGTCGTATACATGCTCAGTCTGCGTTCTTTTTTACATCACTCGCTCACAAACATCACCGGGGTCAGAGGTAAGCGGCTATTTCGAACGCAAATATAAAACGCGTGAGCTTTTCTTCTCATTCAGAACTTTTCTACAGGATGAACGGTGGTTTTGTGTAAGACTGACGGCTTCTTTGGTGATGTTAAAGAAACGAAAAGACTGGAGCACCAAACCTCACGGCCGTAGCTGCTGTGGGGAAGCGCAGCGTCGCGTGACTCTCTGGATTTACACCCCTCCATCCTTATGTCAGTCCTCTATTTGCACACATAGCAAATGGGAAAACATGCGAGCTGCAGCAAAGGTCCAGGAGAGCCGCACTCTCCGTGAACAGTACCACATGGAAGGCAAAGTGTTATTAAAGCACACTGTGGGACTTTTCTGGTGGAGGGTCGGACACTGGCTCGTCTCTGTTCAGACGTTAAAGCGGATTTCTTAAACTTGATCGACTTTTTAGAGCTTTTCGCTATGTTACAGTAGATTCTTCTGACACTCAGAAGCTGTATTTGGAGTCAGTCCTGGTTTAGTCTTGGTTTAGGCCTTGTTCAGTCCCGGTTTAGTCCTGATACACTTACAGCTTAGTTCTGGTTTAAGTTGAGTCTTGGTTTAGTGCGGGTTTTGTCCTGGTTCAGTCCTAGTTCAGTGCTGGTTTAGTCCTGGTTTAGTGCTGGTTTAGTCCTGGATCAGTTCTGGCTTAGTCTTGGTTCACTTGCGGTTTGGTTCCGTTTTAGTCCTAGTTGAATCTTGGTTTAGTTCTGGTTTAGTCCTGGTTCAGTTCTGGTTTAGTCTTGGTTTAGTCCAGGTTCAGTCACGGTTTAGTTCTGGTTTAATCCTAGTTGAGTCTTGGTTTAGTTCTGGTTTAGTCCTGGTTCAGTCAAATAGTAGTTTTTGCCTGCGCTCCCCCTGCAGGTGTGGGCTTGTAAGTGCAGTTTGAGTCAGATACACAGCCACTTTTTAGTCAACCAAGAATTTCTTTAGTGGAATAACATGTGCACAGAGACGAGCAAATGGAGAGCCCCTGACCCGGAGAAGTTCCGCAGTGCTGCTTAAAGTGAAGTGTGGTAAAAACAGGACCCATGCACCGGAAGCTGTGAGTGCATAGTTACAGGTAGAGCGGAGAGAGGGGACCAGCCGAGCGTATGTTACAGGCGAGGTCGGACAGTCGCTAAAGGGAGGCAAGGGATCGTAGTGCAAGCTCAGAGTCTGAAAGTGAGTCCAGACTGTGATGTCCAGATGCTACAAGGCACACCAAGAGCCCCAGAAGAACCCAGAGGAACCCAGAGGAACCCAGGAGATCCCAGGTGTCCGTGCAGGCCCTGGCTCCGGTACAGTCTCCGGTTACAGTCTCAGGGCGTTTGTGTCCATCCCCCAGGGCCACAGGCTGAGGGGAGTGGGGTCCAGCGGGGGGTCCACACGGGGGACTCTTATGCCAGGGAGTAGATGGCGTTGACGGGGGACGTGGCCTCGGAGCTCTCGTTGCCTTCCGTCTCGTCCTTGTCCTTTTTGACGGTGTACTGTCCGATGAAAGAACCGTCCTCGTTGAACTGGCCGTCCCCCCCCTCGCCGTAGTCCACCAGGCTGTCGTCGCTCTCCTTCACGTTGCCGTCCAGCGAGGTCTGACTGCCCTGGAGGGGTTTGTTATCTTCGTCGCTGCTGTAACAGAAGGACAGAGGAGCTGGTCTCAGGTCAGTGTTCTAACAGATGAGCTCAACTAGATGATCAAAAATGAATGTGTAAATAAATACAAGAAAAAAACAAATTGAAATATATATGAAAATCTTTTCTGTTAATATTCCAGAGGAGAAAGTATGGAGCCGCCTCTCTCCTCAGCTACTAATTTTACACTGTTTTATGCACTTTACACAACCAATCAAAAGTTTGGACTCACCCTCTTTCTATATGTTTACTACTTTGTACATTTTATATACCATCAGAAGACATACTGAAAAATATTCAGTTCAGTTATTTAACTTTCTTTTAGGGTTGTTCCGATATCATTTTTCGGGATCCTTGGCCTTGGTGTACTTGCCGATACCGATACCAATCCGATACTGCATAGTGGGAAGTTTTGTTACAGTAGAAAAGCAAAAAATAAATCTTCTAAAAGGCTATTTTTACAGAAAATCTAGAAAAATAAATTAGATTTTGGCTACTTAAGTATTAGTCAAATGTATAATGGTCTGATTTAAGCTCTTATTATGGTGATTTTTTAAAAAACTTTTCAAGTTTGTTACTTTCTATCACAAAGAATTGATGAAAACAGTGGGGTCTGTAAAAAGATGCTCATCCTCAGAGCACAGGGATCATTCTGCAGCCATTATGGGCCTGTATGATTATTATCACCCCTCACTCAACAGTTCAACAGACCTAGAAACTGTAAACAGTCTGTGTGTTAGTTTCAGAGTAGTTTCAGTGTAGTTGCTCCTCCCTGCAGGCAGATATAAGGCAGTGTCCTCCAGCGTCTGACCACAACTGAAGAGCTTGGATGTGTTATCGCTGTTGTCAGGCTGAACTCTCTGTAGCTTAGTTATTTTACCGTGTTCAGTGTCCACGCCAAAGGGTAAATGGAGTCATCAGAAACACAAATGTCTTTTCTGTCATTATCAGCGTGTTTTAAGAGTCTGCAGAGCCTCTAGAGTCTGTTTAACCTGCTCTGGGCGTTAGCGGTAGCATAAACCCCTGAGGTAAACAGCGGCCGCACCTCTGCAGGTCTGAGTACTCGCTGATACGATACCTGAAAAATGTGCGGTATCGGAGCCAATACTGGTACTGGTTTTGGAACAGCCCTAAATTTTTCTCTACAACACAATCCCATATATCTTACTCTACATATTTGATGTCTTCCATATGCATATAAAATGTAGAAAGTGGTAAACATATAGAAAAAAACTGAAATAAACTGAAGTAAACAGTCAGTGGGAACATCAGGGGACAGGGACAGAACAGCAGACAGGGACAGAAAAAGGACAGAAGGCTTTTTCCTCAAGATTACGTTTTTTTTTCAACATACCATATAACTAATGCAATTACAGAAGAATAAATAAGTAAAATAAAAAACAAGAAAAAAACGAAGCAAAATAAGAATATATTTAAAAAAAAAAAAATCAATTTCACATTTTCAGTTACACCAAACTGAATAGTTGAGTGAATATATAATAGTTCCAGATTTTCCATATATTTTCAAAATCTCCCATTCTTCCATTTGAAAGACGGTTTACATTTGCAGTGGTGCAGTCTCGTCCTGTAGACCACCACACATTGTATGCATGTGTGTGTGTGTGTGTTCGGTCAGTCCATGCAGTTTGACAAAGGCTCCGGCTGCATGCAGATCTGAGGCTCCTTCAGTGTGTGAGAAGAAGCAAAGGGTCACAGCGCCCCCTTCAGTACAGACCCTTTAAAATGCCGGGCCAATGCTAATGCGCAGCGGGAAGTTCGAAATTCCAGAACCGCGGAGACTGGAGGCAAAAGAAGTCGATCACATGTTTCAGTGATAATCTGATCTAAAGAGTGTGCGCAGCTGCCATTTCTAAATAAAACAACTAAAACTTTGCAGCTGCCGTCGTCAATATTCTCTGCTGATGTGATGCTAACTGTAGGCTCTGCTCTGTCTGAAGCTCTATTACTCAAATTAGACTTTAATCTGAGCTTCGTTTTAACACAATCTGATCAGAAAGAACGTACTTATCTGAGCTCCAACAGAGGAGCTGATTTGTGCAGTTAAACACACCACAAGCTCGTGCTGCCAGCAGTTTTTCAGATAGTCACTCTCACTGTTTGTTGAAAATCAAATTAAACAGGACCCTGAACGCCTTAAGGCGACCAGATCTTCAGAATTCAAAGCTGGTACATAGAGGGTTGGGATGGTTGGTGTAAATAAAACTGATATAACTTACTTTGTGGGTCAGTCATAATCTGAGGGACTTCTGACGGTGATTTTTTCTTTTCTAATGCTCATTTTCAAGCGATTTTTTTTATTTTATTTCAACTAAACAAATGACAATATATCCCTCTCTTTCCTGTTGGCAGGGATCAAACTGGTCAAAAATAGGGACACTGGAACATTTCTTGTATAAAACGGGGACAAATCAGTGGTTTTGGATACATCTACTGGGACAGGGGACACAGGGTCAGGACTGGGTCTGTCCCGGGTAAATAGGGACGTCTGATCATCCTGTCCTACTCCCCCACTGAATGCTCCTCTTCATTTTGCCTCCAGTGAATTCTGAAATTTAGAAAGTCATAGTTTAATTTTAAAGGGTCCAGAGCCGTTCTGCAGCGAGAGTTTGATCACAGATCTTCACTGTTCTGTTCAGATTTTCTCCTGTACATGTGGCGTTCACAGCGGTTTAAATAAAACAAAGACTCATTCTTGGCCAAGTCCAAATGGCAGTAGCGGTTCCATGCACGTGCGGGCCCCGGGCCCCTCATGCACGGGCCCCTCAGCAGCAGCACAAGGACCTGGGACCACAGGGACGAGGGCTTCATGTCCTGAGCAGGCTCATACGCAAATATGCACAAGACGTTTAAAGAGGGGTAAGAGTCACCATGGGGTATTAAAGAGGGGGTATGTGACGCCACGGGGTATTAAAGAGGGGGTATGTGACGCCATGGGGTATTAAAGAGGGGGTATGTGACGCCACGGGGTATTAAAGAGGGGGTATGTGACGCCATGGGGTATTAAAGAGGGGGTATGTGACGCCACGGGGTATTAAAGAGGGGGTATGTGACGCCACGGGGTATTAAAGAGGGGGGATGTGACGCCATGGGGTATTAAAGAGGGGGGATGTGACGCCATGGGGTATTAAAGAGGGGGTATTTACTTCTCTGGGGTATTAAAGAAGGGGAACACTACAGTATATTTCCTGAAAACAACCTATTAACATGTTTTATAAGTTTCACTTTTGTTTTTAACACTCGAGTCAGAGACAAAAGTCACTTCCCCTTCAGAGGGTGTGGGCGGAGCCTTGTACAGGCTGGTACTGCTAACTGTAATTAGACTGTGAAAAGGGTTAGGGGCCGTTTCTGGGGGACAGGACCATGTAAAAAGAGTCAGTTTATGTTTAGACTTTGGAGAGTTTAAATCAGAGTAAAATGTTTCGCTCGTGTGTGTCGTTCCAACAGAAAAGGGAACAGTCCATACCTCTCCACAGACCTGCGCAGTGAATGAAACAAAAACACATGAGGCACGTGAGATCAGCTTGTGAGAAACAAAACTTGAATAAAAATATGACTCCAGCAGGAGTAAAATCATGCTAAGTAAATGTAACTGAGTACTGCCCACCGCTATTACTAATGACAGTCAGAACCCTCCTACCATCGGTGTCTAAATGGAATCCCTCTGGTGTATTTTCACCACCGCTGCCCTTCCCACACCTTTGCCCCACCTTTTCCCCCTCTGGCCCTCCCATACATGCACAGCAGGCAGAAGAGGAGTGTACCTGTTGTCATTCTCGTTCCTGATTGGGCCATTTCAGCGTGAAGAAGAGAGGGTGAACATGTGAGCATAGTGGACAGAGGGTCGGGGTCAGGGGTCAGGGGTTAGGATCAGGGTCAGGACACAGGGAGGACACACAGCTCCAAAGGCAGCTCTCACACTCCAGATACCATCTCCTCTTCTCCACTTTTCAGTTAGTGAAGGCAGTTTTTGTGCTTTGATTATTGGGGCTGCAACTACAGATGTTCTGAGGGAGGTGAAGGGTCATTATAATAGAAACGACTGAGTGTAAAATAAATAAACATGTTAATGTGCAAAGTGAAGGTTTAGTTTCAGCACGACTAATGAGAATGAAAGCTCTGTGGAAGGACTGATGTGTTCATGGAACAGGACCACAGACTAAAGCCCACTCTGCACTTTCCTCTGATCTGGCCAAGGTTTTAAACCTTCTGTCAGGTTCTTCATCTTGTTTCAGATTTATTATCTACTTATTAGTTCTGAGTCTGCTTCATTCTAGTCTAGAGGTAGTTTTCTTTAAGAGAACCTGTCAAGTATAATTATCTGTTCATGCAGCAAGATAATTTCACTACTTTAAGTCATTTTCTGATAGATTTGAGCTTTTTGCAGTGTAGTTAAGTAAAGTTAAGGTTAAATCGTCGAAAGAAGAAGACAGCATTCTGAGAAGGACCAGCTGTTAGAACATGTGGATGTTAAAGGACGTGTAAGTACAGACAACACGAGCTGCTGTCCACAGGCCAGAGTCTAGTGGAACCTGGAGGAGCATAAAACAGAGCGGTCACCAAACCTTAAGAGCAGCAGCTGAAGCACCAACACAAGGCTCCCACAGGGTTTCGTTGGACGTTATGTTCATTGCTCTGAAACCTATGGATCATTTTTACATGCATCTTGCCGGTGTTGCTAGTACTGCGTCAGGGGCGTCGGGTTTATATGTAAATCTATGGGGGACACGAGTCTGCGCCAGCGAGTTACATTTTTTCCCAGTTTTTGCCTGAACTGTTGAACTACTTTTACCCCCGAAACCTCTGGAACATGACAGACACACATCTGCGATCTTAAACGACTCTGTGGAGTTTGAGGATTCAGAAAAGTATAAAATGTCTTTACTGTTTCAAAGCAGGGCCTCATATTTTTCTACCGTTCCAGGGTCTAATGGTGGGTGGACTTTATTTTTCAGGAAAAGTGTGAAGCAAAGACATGTCATTTCAGAGAGAGACTCAACAAAGACAAACAAACATGGAGGCAGGAGTCCACCCACAACAGGGTCAAATACAGAAGTTCTGATGTTCTAAGACTTACTGGTAATCGAAGGATCCATCTTGGTCTTTGTGGTCCACATGGTCCAGGGGCAGGTCCTTCTTATCGCGCACTGATGGAGACAGAGAAAAGACACAAGAGTCAGACCAGAAGCTCACACTGTTTCTGTTTGAGTTTATCTTAAAATAATTATAATTATTAAAGAGCAAACACACCATTTAAAGGCGTTCAGAATATGATGTTATTTTTGTAAAAAGTAAGGATTTGTTATTCTTGCAACATTTACGGAGTCTGCATGAGAAATACTCAAAAAAACAATTTGACAGTTATTAAAGAGGCATTACTGTGTGTTTGTAGGTATAAAACCAGTTAGTTTCCAGCCCTGGTTACTGGTTATGAGTTTCTATTTGCTCATTGACAGAAGCAGCATTATTCAGACAGGGTTAGTAACAGTAACACTCCCAGTACAGCACATACCCAGAGGTTTTGTGAAAGCAGCTGTCCAACCTCCACCTAGACATCACACACACTGAAAAACATGAGACGAGTGGGACCCTGCTCTGCGGAGGAAGGTCACCGTGGCAACCGTAACCATTCAGGAACATTTTTCTGAAGTCTACACTCACACACAGGCCTGTCTTGTTCATGTATGACAGAGGAATCTTTAATCAGATCTGCAACTAACTGTTATTTTAGTCGTCTATATTTGTTTTGTACGGTACATTAAGATTTAAAAATAAAATGTAATTTCATATAGTGTCCAGTAGGGGTGTTAAAAGTGTTGAAAAATCTAATACTAAAACTAATACTGAAACTAGATCCTCATTTTTCACAGGTATCGATACTAAAAAAAAGTCCCATTTTCAGGACAAAGCAGAACCTTTCCTGAATGTGTTTAGAATGATCTGGAGCTGGAGCAGAACAAGTGTAAGAGCACAGAGATGAAGATACACCCATGGACCTGGTTTAGACCTGAGGCCTTTGTGAGTATTAAGTGTAAGATAATTTATGCATTATCACGGTATGTGTAAACAACACACTGGTCTGTCAAAAAGAATCTTAATTTTAAAATTGTAAGAGCGCAGTGGGTCTCATTCATGAATCTTTTCTTAAAAATGTTTTGTAACTTCCACTTTGAGGTGCTGAGAGAACTCTTTCACAAAGCGTTCTTAAAGAAAGTCAGAAATGTTATTGGATCACATAACAAGATGTTCATAGAAAATATATGACTTCAGTCATGGAGGAATTAGATTTTTTAGTTGCATTATCAGAGTAATAAAATTCTACAACAGTAGAATTTTGGTTCTTATGAGTGCTCCTGACTGTTTGTAGGATTTGTTTTTCCAGAAGGTTATTTTCAGTTAAGAAAAGATTTATGAATGCCAAAAAAAAAAATCATACAACACCTTAAGTACAAATTTGTTTGTAAGAACGTTTCATGAATGAGGTCCAGTGTCTTTAAAAGTCCCATATTACCCAGAATTTAAGTCATAAGTTATGTTTCCTCCTGAAAAACAGACCTGGAGTTGTGTTTTCTTTCATTCACCCATTTTTGAGTAACTCTTTATTATTAGTCTGTACATCTTAAAAGCTTCAAATGCTCTGTTCCACCTTGTGATGTCATGAAGCAGCAGTTTCAAAGTGAACAGCTCCTTTTACCTTTAGTTCAGTAGAGATCGGCAACTCCAGAGCTGAAATGATCCAAATGATTCTAGTGAAGGTGTGTGGAGTTTAAAAACACAGTGGAGCACTTCCTGTATCACCACATGACATCACAAGGTGGAACAGGCTGTTTTCAGTTTGGGAGAAAAACTCTGCCTAAATCTGCAGGTTTGTGAGTTAAACATGTGAATGAAAAAAAACACAACTCCAGCTGTTTGTGATGACAAAACGACATTAGAACAGATCAGAAAATAGTGGACTACGGGCGCTTTAAGAATCCCTCTCGTTTGTGACGGGTGTGGCAGGTGTGGCAGGTGGGGCGGGTGCGCGGTCTCACCTGGGTACTTCCCTCCTCGGCTCCTCTTGATGAAGCACACGATGAGGAGGATGAGGATGATGAGGGCGATGGCGCACATGAGGCCGATGAACCAGCCCTGAGTGGCGATGTCCACCTGGTCCATGTAGGCTGGGGACAGGGACACAGGGACACGGTGAGACACAGGGAGAAGAAAACGCCGGAGAAGAAACCGTTTATCAGGGATGGGACGAGAGGTACGAGATTGGGTCCACAAGAACGAGACAAGGAGAGATTTTGTTTCGATTCTACTAGTACTGCTTTTTGGAACTGTAAGAGATGGAGAAAACTCATCAACCTGTAACCGTTTTTTGCCCAATCCAAATGTAAACACAAGAACATTTTTCGCATGTCGTCTCATGAGATCTTGTCCCGTCCCTACCGTTTATAAAGCAGCATTTGACCCAAACAGGACGGGCAATGGAGATCCAGTTGTCTGCATGTTCCAGTTCTTTCCCAACCACAAAACGAAGGTGTTAACAAGGCCCGGGACAGAGGAATTCCCTTAACGTTCCTCTTAACCACTGACGAAGAAATCATGTGTAACAAGCTCCACCGTCAGTGTAAACCTCTGCAGAAGCCTGTTAGAAATACAAAGAGACTGTGGCTCGTCTGTAAACCGTCACAGAACACCATGGACTGAAACTCTAGACCAGACCTGGGCCTTGTACAGATCCTGGGTTGACTCGTTTAAGCTCATTTGGAATTACAAAATAAACAGGCTTTTATTTTAGAGATGTTTTTTATTCACTTACAAAGAGCGCCACGTGACCCGAGAGCAGGGGCTGCACCAGAGGGGGCTGAGGAGGTAAGGGCCTCCTCTAGAATAGCCAATGCACCCCCATAGTTCCCTCAATGAGTTCTGAACATTTTCATTGCACAACCTCGACTAAAAATGTTCAAATGGCGACCGCAGAGTGTTCAAAATGAGACAGTAAAACAATAATTCCATATTAGTGTTTATAAATCACTACAGTATGGGGTTACTTTTGTCTCATTAATATTCACTTCAGGTGAGAGAAGCCATAAACAGAGACGGTCAAGAACTGTCATCATCCTCCACTGTAAGTACAAACAATTTACCTCGTTCTAAATTAACACAGGACGATGGTTTCTCTCACCTGAAGTTTTGCACCAGGAAAAATGCTTGCACTTGCTACTTCCCGTGTCAATGCCTAAAACAACACTGCCCTCTAGTGGACCTGTGTATTTGTGTGTCTGTTTGTGTTTGCGGATTTCTCAAATAGCCCAAAAAATACTTCACAGAGGAAATCTGTGAATTTGTGTAATTGGTGATCCACAAATGTGAATCACATTTTACAAACAGAACAAAAAGCTATATTTACAAATACGCATCTATTTGCAAAGACCAAAATATAAGTTACCAATATTAAATTTGCATTTGTGGATATCTAAACACATGTATAAACCAGTGACTATCTGTAGATCACCCTCTGTGCATTTGTGAAGATCAATGAGGCAAAAGTAACTCCAAACTACAGGGGATAACAACATTTAAACTGTATAAAACAGCAAAGCAGCCTGGTAGAGAGAAGGGCCACGCTCACATCCTAAAAAGCTCTGAACATGTTAGTGAGCCCCACCATGAAAACCTTAGACCCCCACAGCACCTCCAACTGAAAGATGTCACACAGAGGTCATGTGACAGCCTGACTCCGCCCCTGTAGAGGTCATGTGACAGCCTGACTCCGCCCCTGTAGAGGTCATGTGACAGCCTGGCTCCGCCCCCTCAGAGGTCATGTGACAGCCTGGCTGTACCCCCTCAGAGGTCATGTGACAGCCTGACTCCACCACCTCAGAGGTGATGTGACAGCCTGGCTCCGCCCCCTCAGAGGTCATGTGACAGCCTGGCTCCACCACCTCAGAGGTCATGTGACAGCCTGACTCCGCCTCTGTAGAGGTCATGTGACAGCCTGACTCTGCCCCTGTAGAGGTCATGTGACAGCCTGGCTCCGCGCCCTCAGAGGTCATGTGACAGCCTGGCTCCGCCCCCTCAGAGGTCATGTGACAGTCTGGCTCCACCCCCTCAGAGGTCATGTGACAGCCTGGCTCCGCCCCCTCAGAGGTCATGTGACAGCCTGACTCTGCCACTGTAGAGGTCATGTGACAGCCTGGCTCCGCCCCCTCAGGTCATGTGACAGCCTGGCTCCACCCCCTCAGGTCATGTGACAGCCTGGCTCCGCCCCCTCTGAGGTCATGTGACAGTTACCTGGCTTGGTCTTAAAGCTGTACGTTGGGCTGTAGATGCTGTTGAGCTCATAGGAGTAAACCCGCAGGTGGTACATGGCACCTGCCGCCAGGTCCGCCACCGTGACAGGGGGCTGTTTCACCTGGACATTTTTCACTGTCTTGTCGCCTTGGAAACACAAAAGAGGGCCAAAGACACTTGAGGGGTGTGACCTCGGTTCCACAACAACAGAGAGCGTGCAGCACAGGCCTATGGCGCCTCACAGAGGACGGGAGGGGGACTGCAGTGCTGTTCACATTCAACACACTGAGCACTTTATGGACAAGAAATACATCAAAGTGTACATGACCAGGCAAAAATGTATTTACTATTTATTTATGATTTGGTTGTGTTTGGTTCAACACTGGTTTATTCAAGTGCATTTTAACAAGTCCTCACTGTGAGCCAGACTACATGGGCTATTCTTATGTTAACAAGTCTAGTTAATGTAGGCCGTTTGTTTTTGGCTGTCTTGCAGTGTTGCTGTGTTAAATGTTCTGTAGAAAGTCAAGTTTATTGATCTTTGAAAGGGTGTATTTGCATTTTTATTCCATTGTCATTATATTAGCTGAAAATGGTCTCCAAATGTGAATATTATCGCAATAATTTCTTGTACTAAGTGTAACATTATAATAGTGTTTTTATTTCTTGTATTTGTGTGTAACATTATAATAGTGTAACTGATAAATAAACATCTGTAATAAAGCTGCTCAAATGTGGATTTGAATGTACCACAGCACTGGTCCTTCCTCTGCTCATCAGGACCGTTCGTTTGTCCACAAATAAAACACACTCAGTCATGTGCTGTGAGCATGACTGTCCAGCTCTGTGGAGAGACGTGCCCCATGCCAACGTCCATCATTCAAAGCCATGCACCTTCAGCTGAACTCCAGCGTGACAAAACCATGTGTCCTGTGAGGTCCACATAGGGGAGACATGGAGGAACCATAGAATAAAACAGCCAATCCTACAGTGTATTTCACATTCACCGATCACAGCCAGGACCGAGGAGTGACACAGCACCAGAGCAGATGACAAAAGCGATGCAGTGAAGCAGCACCCAACAGTGCCCTCTGCAGGACTGCCGAAGCACAAAGATAATACTCATGGATGAAGCAAAAATCAAAGGAATAAATGAAGTAAATGCTAAAGAAAAGTGCAGGGTGAGCTCAAGCAGAAGAGTCAGTAAGAAATGCACATCCGCCCCCTTACAGTAAAATTTCTCTGTCTTTCTCTCTGTTCACTGCTCTATCCTTACTTTCATGGTTTGTGTGTTACTTTAGGTCTTGACAATTAAGTGAGCACCATCAATAACTATGTTACACTGGCAATACGAGTGTATGCTTTAACAAAGTGCTGAATCATACCTAAGCAACAGGGACTTCTGTGTTTTCATGTGTGTGTTTACATCTCCACAGTCACTGCATCTAAGTGTCCAAGCAATGA
Organism: Odontamblyopus lacepedii; assembly: GCA_034769755.1. Taxonomy (NCBI): domain Eukaryota; kingdom Metazoa; phylum Chordata; class Actinopteri; order Gobiiformes; family Gobiidae; genus Odontamblyopus; species Odontamblyopus lacepedii. The sequence continues at coordinate 8,768,953 of CM068346.1, read as the reverse complement.
AACTGTACTAAACTTTCACTTAAACCTAAATCCCCTGTCCCTGGGTGTTGTGTGAAAAGGCTGCAGGCAGGTGTGTCAGTGTTAGTGGGAATACAGCGCCCTCTGGTGGCAGGCTGCTCTGAGTCTTACTGTCCAGTGTGAACTCTAGCACAAACTGGCTCCTGCCGGCCGGGAGGTTGTGTCTCCAGCTGACATTAGCGTAGTTACTGTTAGGCTCCACCGTGAGGTTCCAGATCTCCCAGCCCGACGCCACTGCAGGGTCACAGAGCCAGCATTACCACTAGCACATCAGGTTAGCAGTCCTAAGAGTGCGCCACTAACATATACTGTAAGAGTGTGCCACTAACATCTACTGTAAGAGTGCACCACTAACATATACTGTAAGAGTGTGCCACTAACATCTACTGTAAGAGTGCACCACTAACATATACTGTAAGAGTGCACCACTAACATCTACTGTAAGAGTGTACCATTATATATCACTACTATATAAGACGGCACCTCTACTATTTAAGGATGTACTAGTGCTTTATACTGTAAGTATGCATCCCTGTGTGAGGACGTTAGCATTATCAGTAAGTGCACTGCTGTCACACAGTGTGCCAGTGCTCTCCTCGTGCTCCACATGTGAGTGTTAAAGAGCCCACTCTGCTCTGGAACAGCAGCTGTAGGAGGAGCAGAGGGTTTCCATGGCCTGTTTTATTGTCATTTGTTGGGTAATAAAGAATACATGTTATTCCAGGAGTATGTGGCATTTAAAACATGTCATAATCTAATCTGGATCTAATCTGCTGACAATGTGTGTATAATATATACAGTAGATTTAAAGTCTCTGATATAATCTGCACAAATGTAATGTTGCTGAATGAAGCTCAGAGCATGAAGTAAGAGGATGTATTCAAACCAATGTCTCCCACTGGACCAAGAGGACAGCGGCTGCGTTTGGACACAGCTGAGTACTGGGGACACCGAGTACTGGGGACACTGAGTACTGGGGACACTGAGTACTGGGGACACTGAGTACTGAGGACACTGAGTACTGGGGACACTGAGTACTGAGGACACTGAGTACTGAGGATTCTGACTACTAAGTACACTGAGTACTGAGGACTCTGAGTACTGAGGACACTGAGTACTGAGGACACTAAATACTGAAGACTCTGAGTACTGAGGACACAGAGTACTGAGGACTCTGAGTACTGAGGACACGGAGTACTGAGGACTTTGAGTACTGAGGACACTGAGTACTGAGGACTCTGAGTACTGAGGACACTAAGTACTGAAGACTCTGAGTACTGAGGACACGGAGTACTGAGGACTCTGAGTACTGAGGACACTGAGTACTGAGGACACTGAGTACTGAGGACTCTGAGTACTGAGGACACAGAGTACTGAGGACACTGAGTACTGAGGACTCTGAGTACTGAGGACTCTGAGTACTGAGGACACTGAGTACTGAGGACACTGAGTACTGAGGACTCTGAGTACTGAGGACTCTGAGTACTGAGGACTCTGAGTACTGAGGACTCTGAGTACTGAGGACTCTGAGTACTAAGGACTCTGAGTACTAAGGACTCTGAGTTCAGTGGACACAGGCCCACACAGCCCTGTCCTCTGTGGTCCATTGTTAAGACAAAACAGCCCCGGTGGGACGACAGCATGTACCCAGGACATTCGCATCGGTGTGCCTGGTGATCGCCGCCGTGGTGGTACTAGCCGTGGTAGTACTAGCCGTGGTAGTAGAGAGGGTGGTAGTTGTAGTAGTAGCAGCAGCTGTAGTAGTCGTAATAGGAGTCATAGTCGTAGTAGTTGGAGAAGCAGTGGGAGTAAAGGCGGTCGGAGGAGGGGGAGGAGGAGAGGGAGTGAAGACTGAAGACAGGGACCCGTCCGTCTGCTCCACTGAAGATCAGAGTCACAGAGACAGTTAGGACACAACATGAGGAGAGACAAACAGAGACACACACACGCACACACACACACACACACACACACACACACACACGCGCACACACACACACACACACACACGCACACAGGGTTACCACACACACACACATTCTACACTAAAGACTAAAGCATGCAGGAAAACAGCTGTGTGGCAAAAATGACCAAAGCTTTAACACTGGGCTTCAGTCGGAGCCAAAAGCAAAAACACACATCAGCGCCCTCTTGTGACCGTGTATGGGAGTGGATACAGCAGGCAGGTTCAGGCGGACTGACTGTGGAACATGAACGTGGCTCTAGTTTCAGTGGGTACGTGGACTGTGCCATAGATGCAGACACTTCATACTGTGAGGGATTTTTACAGGGTTTGACTAAAATAATGGAAGATTTACATTAAGTCTAGTATTTAGATTAGACTTGGTTCACTGGGGGTTTCATCAGGGCAAGTACGGCACTGAGACAAAATCCCTGACAATATACAAACTATAAAATCCACTTATGATGCAATGAAATCAGAAAAATACAAGAATAAAAAAATACATGATTTCCTGTGGTTTAGTCAGAGGTGGGAGAGTAGCCAAAGATTGTACTCATTTGGAAAACTTTAAATAGCGCAACAAATCTGATATTTTCAAAGGATAAACACAAAAACTAGAAAAAAAAAATACCTGAAAGAGCTACAAGAAACACAACTTCAAACTAATTTCAGATTGTCTCATAAAACTTTTGTCACTTTAGACTCACTCACACTGAGAAAACTTTTACTCAACTAAGAGTACTGTTACTTCAGTACAAACATTACTCAAGTAGGAGTAAAAGTACAGTGTGTTGCTGGAAAAGTACTCTGAAAAGTACAATTTCTTAAAAAAAAGTTACTCAAATTCCTGACTACTCCCCACCTCTGGGTTGAGTCCATAAAACCAAAGGGACGGTACATTTCTGTGTCAAGACGAGTGAGGGCCAGTGGGTGAGGGCAAAGTGAGTGAGGGCCATATGGGTGAGGACCATGTAGGTGAGGGGTGAAGTGGGTGAGGCCCACGTGGGTGAGGGCCACATGGGGACGTGAGGACATGTAGGTGAGAGGCGATGTGGGTGAGGGCCATGTGGGTGAGGGGTGAATTGTGTAAGGCCCAGGTGGGTGAGGCCCAAGTGGGTGACGGGTGAAGTGGGTGAGGGCCATGTGTGTGAGGGGTGAAGTGGGTGAGGCCCAGGAGAGTGAGGCCCAGGTGAGTGAAGGGGGTGATGTAGGTGAGGCCCAGGTGCGTGAGGGATGATGTAGGTGAGGCCCAGGTGGGTGAGGGATGATGTAGGTGAGGCCCAGGTGGGTGAGGGTTGATGTAGGTGAGGCCCAGGTGGGTGAGGGGCAATGTAGGTGAGGCCCAGGTGGGTGAGGGTTGATGTAGGTGAGGCCCAGGCGGGTGAGGTCTAGGTGGGTGACGGGTGATGTAGGTGAGGCCCAGGTGGGTGAGGCCCAGGTGGGTGAGGAGTGAAGTGGGTGAGGGCCATGTGGGTGAGGGGTGATGTAGGTGAGGCCCAGGTGGGTGAGGGGTGATGTACAGTAGGTGAGGCCCAGGTGGGTGAGGGGTGATGTAGGTGAGGCCCAGGTGGGTGAGGGGTGATGTAGGTGAGGCCCAGGTGGGTGAGGGTTGATGTAGGTGAGGCCTAGGTAGGTGAGGCCCAGGTGGGTGAGGGGTGATGTAGGTGAGGCCCAGGTGGGTGAGGGGTGATGTGGGTGAGGCCCATGTGGGTGAGGGCCATGTGGGTGAGGGGTGATGTAGGTGAGGCCCAGGTGGGTGAGGGGTGATGTAGGTGAGGCCCAGGTGGGTGAGGCCCATGTGGGTGAGGGCCATGTGGGTGAGGGGTGATGTAGGTGAGGCCCAGGTGGGTGAGGGGTGATGTAGGTGAAGCCCAGGTGGGTGAGGGGTGATGTAGGTGGGGCCCAGGTGGGTGAGGCCCATGTGGGTGAGGGGTGATGTAGGTGAGGCCCAGGTGGGTGAGGTCCAGGTGGGTGAAGGGGGTGAAGTGGCAAAAGACGCACATTCCCAAACACATTCTTGCTTTGTCCAAAAATGAAAAACTAGAAACACATCAAACAGGATCCGAGGAGCTCCCAGATTTGCTCGTTTTTTCTCCTCACACCACAATGCGCAGAACCCCAAACCCGACGCAAAGTCTAACTGTTTAGTGATGGATAATATTCTAAAGGCACAATATTACACAAAACTGACTGATCTAATGCTGTTCCTCCTCAAAAACAGACCTGGAGATGTGTTTTGTAAAGTTAGACAGATATATCTTGGCCGATATTTAGACTTTTTAGCATAGGGGATATCGGCCTTAAACCTCCAGCACGGGCCGATATTTAGTTTTGGTCGTTACCGCCTAAAAAGTTGTTTTTTTTTTAACAAGTTAATAAGAAGAGAAAACTGTACAAAGTGTTATGCCATTCCCTTATGGGTTGTGTGTGAGTTTGTAGTGAATTTAAACTGCAAAAGAGAAAAAAGAAAATTAGCGAAATCCCTCAAAAATATCGACAGCGTATCATTTATTCTGGATTCTTAATAAGTCAGTCGAAATAAATCTGCAGTTTATGTGTTAAGTAAATGTGAATGAAACAAAACACAGCTCCAGGTGTGTTTGTGACAAGGAAACTATATTAGAACAGAGATGAGAAAACCGCGTAACATTATATGACCTAAAAAACGCTCAGACTGAAGGGCGGCTTTGTTCGTAAATGTTATACTGCCCCCTTGTGGTGTGATTCAAATCTGGTAGCATCGTGTGTCTCGTGGATCCTTTTGACTTTTTGCATTTCTGAGCTGCGAGCGTCAGCGTGAGGAGGAGCGTGAGTCATACCTAGACCAGTGTCATCTGTGAAATCCTCTGCCGAGACAAAACACACGTCAAACATCCCCTGTGGCGCCCCCTAGTGGCAACACACTCAATTCTCTTGAAAACAAACCCCAAAAAAACCCCAAAACAAACAGTGATGCTTTAAAGGTGGATTGTCTGCTACCTGATGTCTCCATGGTAACGTTATGGCTTTGTCGAGAATGTTCCGCAGTATCTATCATGAGGGAGACAAGCAGGTTACAGCACTACGCTACATTACAGGTCAGATCTGTGGAGAATTATTATGTTTTTGAGTGACAGAAACTCCCGTAATGAATAAACGCTACATGTATATGTTTAAAGTCATACCATGGAACATTCCAACCAAAGCAATAACATGTCCATGGAGACATAAATCGAGGGAAGTGCTCAAATCTGCCAAAGAGCAGCTCAGTTTAAGTCCATGTGTTAAACACTGTTATTACATTTGTTATTTTCAAATCAGCGTTTAAGAGTTTTTGTGCTTTTGTTGACGGTATTTCTAGGTACATGTTAGAGAAAATTACTTTTGGGTTAGGGTGACCAGACTTTCAAAATCAAAAAGTGAGACTGGTGGTTAAGAATGATAAAATTGTGAAACAAGTGCGTAAATAAGGAAAACTTTTCTGCACTCAGAACACATGACTCAGAATAGTCGCATTTTCTTTGTTTTTTGGTCGTTTTAAGCAGCTTTTCTGTATTTTACCAAAACAAGTTCATGCCTCTCTTTACTGTTGGCAGGATCAGACTGGTCAAATATAGGGACACTTCTTGTATAAAACTGGGACAAATCACTGGTTTTGGATAAATCTGCGGGGACAGGGGACACAGGGCTCAGGACTGGGACTGTCCCGGGTAAACAAGGCCGTCTGGTCACTCTATTTTTGGGCCCCTGAGCCCCTGAGCCCCGGAGCACAGGCCACTGAAAACAATACGAGGCCATCTTGGGCTCAGCCTCAGATTTGATTCGAGTCCTGTGGTCTAACGGCAGAGGCTCAGAGTGCATACAGGAGCCTGGAGGGAGCAGCTAAAGGTGAAATAACACTGGTCAATCAATATTTTAACGGTCGAATATCAAACTGTACACAGAGGCAGCCATGTTGGATTTTCTAAATCGAGACCAGCGCAAGTTCTGAAATGGAGCTCGATAGTGACCACCCACCCCTCCACTCTGGAAGGAAAGTTCCCATTTGTTTTTCCCATAGACTTTATGAAAAAAATGGATATTAAAAGTTCATAAATTATCTCAGGGCAAATCAACTCTGTATGGAAAATAAAAGCCTCACAGAAAGTCACAATTATGAGTTTAAAAGCCATAATTACGAATTTAAAAGTGATCCTTATGAGTTTAAAAGTGATCATTATGAGATTAAAAGTCATAATTATGAATTTAAAAGTGATAATTATGAGTTTAACGGTGATGATTATGAGTTTAAGAGTCATAATCAGGAGTTTTAAACTCATAATTATGACTTTCTGTGAGGCTTTCATTTTTTATTTATGAGCGGAAAGGGGCTTCCACAGCTCTGTGGTGATGACAAAACCTATAATTTTATTTAATATTATATATCATGTTGGGTTAAAACAGCTGCGTTATGGATAACTGTTAGCACGTAACTCTTAATATTTGAAAATGTGGCTCCAGTCAAATGAAGCTCATGAGGCCAGCGTTTATGGGGAGACTTTGGAGTTTTATATTAGGAACAGAGAAAATGCTAATTAAAAACCCCAGGATCATGTAGAGTTAATATGAATATTTAAAGACCAACATGACGAGGCTCACAGCAGCAGAGAAGAGCGACAAGCGACACTTTTTCAATGTAAAGTCAAGTGGAAACAGAGTGGATGGAGCCAGAACGGCCCCATGCACACTTCCGGGTTAGCCTTGTGGGGTTATATAAAGCGTGTGGGTGGCGTACCTTCGTTGGTGAACAGAGGGGCCTCTTCTGCGATCACCTCTCCGGACCCCACCTGTGTGCGCGCCGACAGGTACAGTTTGTAGCGGGTGCCGCGCTCTGGGAGTCTCAGGACAAACTCTGTGACGTTTGGCAGAAAAGTCTCCACCAGGGGGCGCCCGCCACGAGACCCGTTTACTAAACACAAAACAAAAAGAGATATGGAATTATCTGTAACTCGGCACATCTTCAGAACACTGTGGTTATTATGAATTATTCTTTTAGCTCTATATAATCTGCATTAAGAGATGATCCTGTGGTGTTGATTTCTCCAAAGTGAACTTTGGTTCCTTGGAACTCGCTAACCTGAGAATAACGCCAGCAGTTCCACATCTGTGTTTACCTTTGTGTTACATAAATGTGCTTGAATCAATATTCTTATCTGAAATGTGCGAATAAATAGAGGCGTCTCTGGTGCTGTTGAGAGAGAGATCAGAGACACGTCTCATAGAATCAAATGTAAGGGCCTATACCTCTTGGAAATAAAAGTCCGGTGTTTGAACACGTCATGCCTTCTGATTTATTGTTTCAAGGGTCCTCAACCGGAGAAACTCACAACACCCTGTGCATTTTATAATTTTGAAACTGTTATATTGCCCAAAAACAACAGCAGATGTCCTCCCCTCACTGTGAACAAGACCCCGAGATACTTGAACTCCTCCACTTAAGACATTATAGTTTAAATTATTCTTTATTGCTTCTTCTGATATCGTCTGATTTTGGCTATGAGGATGATCTCTGAAAGATCTAGATATTTCTGCCTAAACTGCCCTATCCTTTCTTACAGATAGATACATACGTTATTGATCCTGAAGGAAACTTTTTAAATGATATGTATGTGTGGGTGTAACATAGCGTGTTTACCTGGTGTGTATTTGAGCTGGTAGCCGATCAGGATCCCGTTGGGCTCCAGAGGTTTGTCCCACTCCAGGTGCAGAGTGTCCAGACCTTTACGGTTTATCCGGAAGAATTTAGGAGCGTCCGGCACTGTGCAAATATGAGACACGAACATGAGACACAAACAGGCTGTGTTAACATTAAGGCTAATTCATGAATTAAAGGGCCCATATTCCTCTATTTTCTGATCTGTTCTCATCACAAACAGACCTGGAGTTGTGTTTGGTTGGGTTTGACTATAATCCCGTGTGTTTAAATTCATGTTGTATCATGTCTGTACATTAACTTGCACTGTCCCAATCAAATTAATATATACATAAATAAAAACAACATTCTAACATGACTTAAAGATCACAAGGGTCAGTTTAGCATAATATAGGACCTTTAATAATGCACTGCAAACCCTCTGAGTGCCTGAAAGGCGCTGTATAAAGCCACTACGTTGTTATTCTAAACGCTGTAGTGAGCAGAGCGCCCCCTACCTCCCTCCTTGGTGCTGAAGCGGACTGTGTTGCTGGGAGGGCCCTCGTAGCGGCTGTTGGCGGCCACCATGTACATGTGGTAATGGGAGAAGGGCGCCAGGTCGGTGAGGACCACAGAGGGCTCCGGGGACGTGCTGAAGAACCCTTTGACCTGTTTCTCTTTACTGACCACCAGCCCCGGCACCAGGCTGCTCTCCCGCCAGTAATACAACTGCAAACACGCACGACGGAGTCAAGTACTGGGCTTAACTACAACTTTTAGGTATCTGTACGTTACTGAAGTACATTTTAAAGTGTATACTTTAACTCACAAGCATCTGTACTTTTTATTTCACAAGGGTGGAAATGAACAAATTACATTTACTCGAGTTACTGTAACTGAGTAGTTTTAATGAGTAATTAGTAATTTTTAAGTAATTTTTGAAATAGGTAATTTTATTTTTACTCAAGTAGATTTTGACCCAAGTATTTAACTTCATTACATTGAAACGTACAGTAGAGTCTTTGTGCAGAACCGTCAGTCTGTCTTAGACTTAGACAAACTTTATTGATCCACAAGGGAAATTATTTGGACGTTATTTGGATCTTGGATCATCTTGGATGATGCTGAGTCAGAGGTCGTCTTGGACGTCATGTGCAGTGTGTGAAACTTTTTCATTTTACAGACTTTGATTTTGGTTTCATTTTCTTTCTTTTTTATTGTAGCGTTGTGAGTTGGACCATATCATTCAGAATTAAGTTAATTTTTTTAATTTGTTAAATTTGTTGTGCAGTTAAAATTCTAAGTTATATAAAGTTGTACAAAAAGAAGGAAGAGCTCTGTGTTAATAAGTGTTTGTAGCTCAGTTGTTTTTAAATTGTCCAAAGTTTGCACTGAACACAGTTTGCATATTTCACCGAAACTTTGATTAAAACAACTTGTGCTGGATTAGATTTATGACTCCTGGTCAAATAACTGAAAGTAACTAAGTAACTTTTACTCAAATTATATTTTACTCAAGTAGATTTTTAGATGGTTACTTTTACTTTTACTTGACTAGGAATTAAGTAAAGTAAAGATACTTTTACTTAATTACAATTGTTCTGTACTTTTTCCACCTCTGCTATTTCACTACATCAGGGTTTATTTTTTAAAACATTCGTAGTTTGAGCTGAGAAAAATTTAACAACGGGCTGAAGTATTGTGAGCTGAAGGCCTCACCCTGTACTCCTTGAACTGGCCGTGCACAGAGGACATGTCCACAGGGGTCCAGTGCAGGTGGACTTTGGTGCTGTCCACTTTAGAGACCTTCAGGTTTGTGGGGGCGCTGTCTGGAACTGGACACAGAACAGGTTTTACACTTAACATCACAAGTACAAGCAAAACAGAACCACAGTCTGAGAAAATGTTTTGAAGGATTTGAGTTGTGTGGATAAAAACCTGATGTGAAATTAAAAAGTAAAGGTAGATGAAAATGGATCTTGTTTTGAGAAGATTTCAATTGGTGTTACAGCTGCTACTACTTCTACTACTACTACTACTACTACTGCTACTGCTACTACTACTACTACTACTACTACTGCTACTACTGCTACTACTACTACTACTACTACTACTACTGCTACTACTGCTACTACTACTACTACTACTACTACTGCTACTACTACTACTACTACTACTACTACTGCTACTACTACTACTACTACTACTGCTACTACTACTACTACTACTACTACTACTGCTACTACTGCTACTACTACTGCTACTACTACTACTACTGCTACTGCTACTGCTACTGTCAAAGTCCCTATTAGCCACTTAATACACAGACTGTACATTATAGGGATGTAACAATAATGTAAATATGGTGATATTGTATCGTCAAGACAATAATTAAGACAAAACAAACTCGCCGAAATGACTCAAACATGTGATTACCGTCCTCTCCAGAGTAGCCCACCACCAGGTTGGACTCGGGCCCGGGTCCGAAGCTGTTCCGGGCCTGGATCTTGATGTCGTAGGCCTGGTAGGGCTGGGTCCCTGTCACCACGTATCTGGACCCGGAGGTGGTCACGTTGGTCCAGTCGTCCCCGGAGTCACTGAGTCTCCACCACACGCTGTAGTGCAGCTCCGGACCGTTCCGCTCCAGGTCCGACAGAGGCTGGAACATGAAGGAACGAGACTGAGACTGAGACTGGAACAGGAAGGAACAAGACTGAGACCGGGACCAGGACTGAGACTGAGACCGGAACTGGGAATGGAACATGAAGGAACGAGACTGAGACCGGGACCGGGAACGGGACTGGGACTGAGACAGAGGATGGGACTGAGACTGGGACTGAGGCTGGAACATGAAGGAATGAGAATGAGAATGAGACCGGGAAAGGGACTGGGACTGGGACTGGGACTGGGACTGAGACTGGGACTGGCAATGGCACTGGGACTGAGACTGAGACAGAGGCTGGGACTGAGGTTTGGACTGAGATTGGAACTGAGACTGAGACTAGGACTGAGACCGGGACTGGGACTGAGACTGGGACCGAGGCTGAAATCGAGGCTGGAACTGAGACTGGGACTGAGACTAGGACTGGGACTGGGACTGAGACTAGGACTAGGGCGGAGGCTTGGATTGAGACTGGAACTGAGACTGAGGCTAGGACCGAGGCTGAGACTGGGACTAAGACAGGAATAGGGTTTTTTAGTTTAAGAGAAGAACTCTATGCGTTAAAAAAACGTGTGTGAATGAAAGAAATCACGACTCCGGGTCTGTTTGTGAGGAGGAAACGACATTAGAATCAGAAAACCGCGTACGACGGGCCCTTTACGTCTTTATGTGTGCGGGGCGTGTCTTACCTCCCAGCTGATCTCCATGTTGTCTTTGCTGGAGCCCCATCCTCGCAGACCTTTGGGGATGGCATCTGGAGCTATGACACAACAACAACAACACACACCGCTCAGGTTTATCCTAATAAGCAGCAGTAAAATAAGAAAGAGAGCTGGGCTTTTAAAGAGGGGGTATGTGACTTCTCTGGGGGAATATATATGACGTCTCTGGGGTATTAACCATAACACATCACGTATTTAGCTCTCCGTGTTCCCTTTTATTGTTTTGAAAATGCTGTATTTGACCAAAACAACATACTAAACATGTTTTATAAATTTTACTTTTCACTGTTTTTGGCACTCTGAGTCTCCCCTTCCTTCGCTCCCCACAGGCTAAGTCACTCCCCCTTCAGAGCACTATCACAACACAATCCGCGTGCGTCTCACTAATGACACGACTGCATATCACATTTGTTTTTTTGGACTTTTTCATGACCTAAAGTGAATTTTCCATGACTTTACGGCACCTACATGTGTAGAATTTCTCAGACTTTTAGGGCTAAATCTAAAATGTGAACCTTTTCTACTCACCTTATGGTTTTGTTTATAGTTTTTAACATTCTAAATCCTGTCAGTGCATTTATTGTGTCTCTTTTAAACCAAACACCTTATTGTGTTTGTCCTGCTGGAGCGGCTGTGCAGACGTTCAGAAATAATCAGAACAGTCTCATGAGAACTCTGGAGTAGCGTGAAAAAGATACTAAAATTCCATGACTATACCTGAGCGTTACACCCGAGCGTTACACCCGAGCGTTACACCCGAGCGTTACACCTGAGCGTTACACCTGAGCGTTACACCTGAGCATTACACCTGAACATACACCTGGGCATTACATCTGGGTGTTACACCTGAATGTACACCTGAGCGTTACACCTGAGCATTACACCCAAATGTTACACCTGAGCGTTACACCCAAATGTTACACCTGAGCGTTACACCCAAATGTTACACCTGAGCATTACACCCAAATGTTACACCTGAGCGTTACACCCAAATGTTACACCTGAGCATTACACCCAAATGTTACACCTGAGCATTACACCCAAATGTTACACCTGAGCGTTACACCCAAATGTTACACCTGAGCATTACACCTGAGCGTACCTGTCCCGCTGGTCTTGTATCGCGGCGAGGGCAGGCTGGGTGGGCTGGGGCCCACGGTGTTGATGGCGATGACTCTGAAGTGGTAGTTGACGAAGGGCGCGAGCTGAAGGATCACAGAGTTGTGGTCTCCGGGGTAAGAAGACAAGTTCCTCCAGACCCCAGGCTCATAACGGTCCTCCTCGAACTGCACCAGGAACTCTGCACACACAAGTGCACACACACACTTAGCTGTGGTGGAGTTGTACTTATGCTTTATTTTTTAGGAATGTATTTATACTGTGCTTGTAGAGGAGTCATTTCTTGGACCTTTTCATTGTCCTTGTACTTTAGTGCAATATTTTTACTTGACTTTGTACTTGTACTGTGGTAGTGCAGTACCTGTTGTACTTGTACTGTAGTAGTGCAGTACCTGTTGTACTTGTACTGTAGTAGTGCAGTACCTGTTGTACTTGTACTGTAGTAGTGCAGTACCTGTGATGGGGCTCTGGTTGTCCTGTCCTGGGATCCAGGTGAGTCTCACACTTCGAGCTGCAGGATCTGAAAGCTCCAGGTCTGTGGGGGCATCCGGCCGCTCTGCAACACAACACACTCAGTAACACAATAACACACACACACACGCACACACACACACGCACAAACACACTCAGTAACACAATAACACACACGCACACACACACACACACGCACAAACACACTCAGTAACACAATAACACACAATAACACACACACACACACGCTCACACACTCAGTAACACAATAACACACACACACACAAACACATTCAGTAACACAATAACACACACATACACGCACACACACACACACTCTCTCTCTAACACAATAATAATAATAATAATAATAATAATAATAATAATAATAATAATAATAATAATAATAACACAAACTCTGTTCTGACGCACAATCACAGATACACAAGAATAATAAAACCACAAACTCTACACTTTGGGTTTAACATCTATAATATGATGTCATGAATTCTCAGATGAAGAGTGGAGGATTCACATTTTTAAATTCAGAATCACACTTTAGAATTCAGAATCACACTTTAGAATTCAGAATCACACTTTAGAATTCAGAATCACACATCAGAATTCAGAATCACACATCAGAATTTAGAATCCCACTTTTGAATTCAGAATCATGTGCTCTGAGTGACGCCGTGTGCAGGGCTCCTGTACTGTGCTGCCGGGCTCATCAAGTTCACGCTCAAATATTTTGGTGATTCATTTGTTGTGTTAAGTTAAACATTAAAACCCTGTCATTTGTTCAGTGGTGAGTCCACGGGAGGGCATCTGTGTAAATTAATTTTTGTCCCTATTTGTCCCTATTTTTGACCAATTTGATCTAAACTAGGACTACATTAGGTCTACAGCAGGTCTAAACCAGGACTAAACTAAGACTAAACCAGGACTAAACTAAGACTAAACCAGGACTAAACTAAGACTAAACCAGGGCTATCTCAATGTTTAACTAATCCGATCCCAACACTAAAGAGGAGCAGAAATTATCATATGTTTAGAAAAAAAAAACAGAAATCCGTGTTTGCGAATGACCATAAAGCAAAAGAAATGCAGAAGTAATCAGAAGTCCCTCAGATTATGACTGACACGAGAATGCACAATCTTACAGGCTCTTTTCACTTTTTAGAAATGTGAAAACCTGGTCGCCTTAACTTGAGTAACAGAGCTTCTAACAGAGTAGTGCCTACAGTTAGCTTTATGAAAGAGAGAAGAAAAAAAAAGTGTTAGAGTGTGAATAAAGTGGTTACCTTGAGGCAGTGAGCTAGACACAGAGGGGAGCAGGGAGGCGTGCTCTGTGGAGGAGGGCAGGGTCAGTCCGGGTCACAAGCACAAAACATTATTATTAGTATTAGTAGTATTATTGTTATTAGAGTTTTATTGTAGTCTAGTGTGTCTATGTGCACAAACAATCATCTACAACAGCTACCATCACTTTCAGTCAGAAGTGATTTTGTGGGTTTTAAATGATCTCTGAACACAACAGCGCCCTCAGCCTCACTGTGAGCGTCACTACTTCCTGTCCCGTTTTATCTCCGTGGGTTTTTTACTGATTCGTGCTTAAATTCATAAATATTTAAAGATAAGGCGGTGGACAGGAGCTGTGCTGGATGTCCCTGACAACATGTTAAAAAGTACACAAATAGAATGTATACTTCAGCAGAGGAAACTTCTGCGTTTAGAAAGAGAGAAGTTTGTACGTCAATGCTAACGCTAATACTAATTTTGAAGCACAATAAATATTACAACAATGCCTCAAACTGATGTCATCTACATTTAAAAATTATGATGTAGTCTTTATTGTAATGAATTAGAATTTTAATAGGTTGTTTATTTAGTATTTTACTAATTTAATAAAAGTGACTGTTATCTTTGAGACAAAACAGTGAGGTAGCTAGCGCGCTGCTGTGTACAGAGTCATTTTGTGACATATTTAATGCAGTTTTCATTGGAAAAGTTTAACTAAGGTGTTGAATAGCTGGTTTTATATTCTGAAAGACATTGGCTGTGTCTGAATGTCCACCCTAGCCGCTAACCCCTCCACTACATATTCGCTACATATTCTGGCACTCTTTAGCGCCCCCTACAGTGCACTCGTTCACAGAGAAATTCGAGCACGCAGCTCAGTACATTCGGGTAAAGCTTCTAAGTGAAAAAAAGTTCACAAAACTCTGATAAAACTTGATTTCTGACATAAATACAGATCAGATCAGACTGACACGAGTGTTTATGGACTAATAATCATACGAGTTTTTGTCATGATGGATTTCATGTAAATTTTATTATTTGTTTTTTGTCTGAAATGTGTAAATTATCGATCTATTAACAGCTGGAGCTAAAGTGGTTAAAGGCCAAGTGTTTTCTTCAAAATCAGGGATCAACAGAGCCATAAACCAGCGCTTTTATCTGCTTCATTCAGTCGGGTTGGGTCCAGGTGGGTCCAGCTGTTTCTTTTTCAAGGTGCATTGTGGGAAATTTTGAGCGCACTACTTTTTCACCACTTGGACATTCGGATGCCCCTGAAACAGTGCACTGAGCAGGGAACGGTGTGGACATTCGGACACAGCCGGATGTTATAACATTACATTACATCTGTGGTTAGTTTATTGGTCAATCTGAGGCTGTTCTAAAGCGGCAGCAGGGGGCAGTACCGAGCACAGTGAGGCGTCCGGAGGCGGAGTCCTGGTCAATGCTGGTCTGAGCGCTGCAGGTGTACGTCCCCTCGTCGCTCTCGTCCACGTTGGAGATGGTCAGGGAGTCCTCGTCCTTTCTGAACCTGCAGCGTGGACCGGCCAAAAAAAGGTCAAGTAAAATAAATAAAAATGTTTACCAAGAATATTTAAGTCATGAGAAGACGCTTCTGTGGGTGCCCTGGTCGTGTTGGCTGCTTTTGTGGCTAACAGATTGGCACACTGAACAAAAAAGTATGTTATTTTAACTTAATTTTTGAGATTTAGAGAAAGAAGGCGATATATCATTTAGCCAATATTTGGAGCTTTTAGCATATGGGCTGTTGGTAAAAATCTCAAGCACAGGCCGATATTTTGTTTTGGTCGATCTGCTGCCTAAAAATTCACACTTAAAGTTTTATTTGAACGCTTTAATGCGAAGAGATATTTGGGGTAAAAAAGAGCTTGGAGGGAGTTTGTAGTAAATTTAAAAGACATAATTTGGGGAAAATAAACAAAATCTGCCTTGCGTATCAGCTAAAAAATATTGGCGAGTTTATCAGTCAAAGGTTCCTCTGGATTCTAAACAATCGGTATCAGTATCGGCCTTGAAAAACCCATCTCTGTAGACCTGTATCTTGTGTGAGCGTGAGAGTTGTGCAGAGCCGCGGGCCTCGTACCTCCAGCCCAGGTGCAGGGGGTTGTCATTCTTGGACCAGGTGACAATCAGGGTCAGACTGGGGTCAAAGTTCACCTTACAGTCGAAGCGCACGGTGGAGCCCCTGACCACAGACTGGTGCTCCGGGGCCCGCACGATCCGAGTGGCCTCTGGAACAGAACGCACATCACGTGTGAACCAGACACTGTAAGCTAACCCTAACCCTAACCCTAGTGAATTTGGAGCCAGGTCCATATTAGGTAAAGGAATTTATTTACGGATAAAATAGTAAAACAAAAACACCAAGATCATGTAGCGGGTTGATACGAATGTTCTGCCTTTCAGGTGTTGTCTAGTTCATTTTACGGAAGCCGGAGGAGCTCACAACAAATACAAACGCCACAACTCAACAAAATGCCATAACACACCAAAAAAAAAGCCACAACAGAAGTGGCCACGGGACCGACAGACAAAGTGAGGAGGATCAAGCGGGAAGTGAATGGGAAATGTTGTAGAAGAAGAAGAAGAAGAATGTGAAAAGTAAAGGAACGGAGAAGTGAACGAAGTTGGAAATGTGAGTAAAAGTGATTTATTGTTATGTGATCAGGATCGATGTTATTGTCTGACCCTCGTAAATAATTTCCAGCTTGATCCTCCTCGCTTGGTCCATCAAAAAATAGAGTCCCACGGTCCCTTCTGCTGTGGCTTTTTTGTTGTGTTGTGGTGTTTGTCCGTTTACATACAGTACAGTGTGTGGTCCTGACCTTTGATCTCGAGGCGGACTTGGTTCTCGGCGGTGCCCAGGATGCTGTTGGCCACACAGGTGTAGGTGCCCTCGTCCTCGGCTCGCGCCCGCTTGATCTCCAGAGTCCCGTTTCTATGCACGCGGTAGTGCCCTCCGTCCAGACCACTGCCCTGCCCATTCTTGAACCTGCACCCAAAGGACCCATGTCAGTGTCTGGACTCTGCATCTTCAAACATTACACTTACAGAACAGAGCTGAACCATTTGGGCAAAAATATGTAATTTAGATTTTTCTGAAAAACAGTGTGATTGTGCTTAGATTTGCGATTTGCGGTTTAATAATAGAATTCTGTTCAATGTTCACACTTTAAATGTGGTATACTAGTCCATAGTTCCTCGTTTTACATTATTACAGTTATTACATTGTATAGAATTAGTACTGCCTCCTTTGTATTTAGAGTAGGGTGACCAGACTTTCAAAATGGAAAAACTGGGACATCCCTGGTTTGTGTTGACTGGTAATAATAAAATTGTGAAACAATAATTGAGGAAAATTCTGAACTTGGCACTAATGTGAGTCCGTATAGTCACATTTTCATTGTTTGGTCATTTTTAAGCAGCTTTTCTTTTTCTTTTATTTTACCAAAACAAACAGTTTATGTCATTCATTGGTCAAAAGTAGGGACACCTGGGACACCCCTTTTATAAAACTGGGACAAATCACTGGTTTTGGATAAATCCACTGGGACAGGGGACACAGGGCTCAAAACTGGGACTGTCCCGGGTAAACAGGGACGTCTGGTCTCCCTAATTTAGAGACGGTATTCAGTAGTGCTCATTACTATTCTACGCTGCATAATTGCTACACATGTTTCTGCATCCAAAGCTTTCACAAAGGTCAGATTTTGTAGGATTCTTCATTTTAGAATGTTTGTATCATCAAAGCGCCTAAAAGTGATCTCTGTGATTTAGCCTAGCCCCGCTCTGAGCCCGCACTAGCTCCGCTCCAGCACCTCTCGCTGGGTGGGCGGGGCTAGGGCAGCATTCGAGAAGTAATGTAACAGATAATACTCCCTATAACTTAAGCACTACAACATTTTCTCTGGCTCTTACCATCGCAGCTCAGGCAGCGGGGACCCGAAGAACGGACAGTCCAGGAAGGTGCGGTTGTTCTCGATGACTTTGATGAGCTGGTTTTTAGGAGCCAACATCCGAGGAGGCATGTCTGAGAAGCACAGGCGTCATTAGAACGGGCTGGAGCGGAAAACGTTTCTTACACAGTGTAACACAAAGAAAACATTCAAATAACATTCAAATAAAACACAAAAAATGAAAGCAATTCTCAAAAGGAACGGGCAGAAGCAGAGGCATCCAATACCAGAGTAAAAGAGTCACAGTCGAAATACCCAAGTTTGGAAAAAACAAAACAAAAAAACAACACTATTCTATTTGTAGATTCTGTTCTTTTGTTTTCTGATTGTTTCAGTGTGTGTGTAATTTTGCAGCATCAACAGAATGTCTCCAGGATTTTTAACAGGATAAAGGAACATAGTGTCAAAATAAACTTCCGATGCCCTTTCCAAATATCATATATCACCATCATGTCGCACCAGGAGCTCAGGGAATGACTCGTGATGGACACGGAAAGTTTACAGTTGTGGAGGGTAAATATGAAATACTTTACGACATCAGCAGCTTTACAAGAACGACTTCTGAACGAAAAGGCGCGAGGAGCAGACGGTCAAAGTGAAATTATGAGCGGCTTAATTAACGCAGCTCCACAGATGCGACTCGTTATTGCCGCAAATCATCACCTCTCTTGTTGTTAACTTTTGTTTTGTGATTTAAAACACATAATTCAGCAAATCAACAAAGAATACATAAACAGTTCTCTAAAGTTTAGAGTTTAAACGTGAGAATACACAGACGCTGGTGTCACAGGAGCAGCTCTGTGTCTCTGGTGTGAACTGAAGCTATTAAAAGTACATGTGTGTGCAGCTCTGACAGTGTTACATGTCGCTGACGCTCTTGGTGTAAATTCTGGGTAAGTGTGTGTTCGTACCCAGCACATTGACGAAGGCGTTGGCGAGCAGGTACCCGTGGGGGTTGGAGGCGTTGCACTGGTACACGGCGCTGGAGCCCATCTGCACCGAGCGGAACAGGATGGTGTCCCCCAGGACCTCACGGCCCTGAGTGGGCGCAGAACCTGGACAAGAGACCGAGGTCAGAACCAACGTGCAAAACACCAGCACCAAGACTGTGAACCGCAGAGTGACAGTTTGACTGATTAAAGGTGTGTAGTGTATTTTCTCCGTGGAGATGTTTTTGCTTTGTTTGGAATATTTCAGTATGGCATTAAATCTTCATGGAGAGCAAACCAGACCAAGTCGCAGGTCAGAACCCGCTCACAGTCAGAATGTCTGTTTTCCTAGGGATTTCTGAGCTATAAAACCACCTGTAACTAAATACATGTAAGTGTAATCCGCATTTAATTTTTTTTATTTTTGCGGGTCCACTTCCTGAATTTTCCAGTTCCTTTAAGTTTCTGTCCCCTCTGTCGCCGCTGTGGCACAGTCTGTCAAGTTCAAACAAAGTACTGGACCTCTCTAAAACTGCACTTAAACAAACATTTTAACCAGTCAGACCGTGCAGCCTTAGCGCGTGGCAAATCAAGGTCAGGTTTTTATGAAAAAATGAAAAATGTACTCAACAAACCACCAGATGGCGAGCTAAACAACTGTTAGGACAAACGGGTTTCCCTTTTTTCACCTTTTCTCGAATCGTGAAGTATAAATTCAAATATTTGAACTGTGGATTATACTGTGAACTCTTGCGTGAAGAGAAAAATATTTTTGTTTAAAAGACTCAAACTTATTTCTGAACCCTGGAACATTTGTGTTACCTTTTTGCCTATAATTACACCTGTCAATCCTAATAGGCATTATTAATTACCTCTCACTTTAATAAACACTACATAATAATTACAATACTGTTGTCTGGTTTTCATTCACACATCGGGCTCCTTCAAAGAACTGAGGCTGGTCAGGTGTGGTACTCACTGCAGAGGTGCTCAGGGTGCTCAGGTGTGTGGTACTCACTGCAGAGGTGCTCAGGTGTGTGGTACTCACTGTCCAGAGGTGCTCAGGTGTGTGGTACTCACTGTCCAGAGGTGCTCAGGTGTGTGGTACTCACTGCAGAGGTGCTCAGGTGTGTGGTACTCACTGTCCAGAGGTGCTCAGGTGTGTGGTACTCACTGTCCAGAGGTGCTCAGGTGTGTGGTACTCACTGTAGAGGTGCTCAGGTGTGTGGTACTCACTGTAGAGGTGCTCAGGTGTGTGGTACTCACTGTAGAGGTGCTCAGGTGTGTGGTACTCACTGTCCAGAGGTGCTCAGGTGTGTGGTACTCACTGCAGAGGTGCTCAGGTGTGTGGTACTCACTGTCCAGAGGTGCTCAGGTGTGTGGTACTCACTGTCCAGAGGTGCTCAGGTGTATGGTACTCACTGCAGAGGTGCTCAGGTGTGTGGTACTCACTGTCCAGAGGTGCTCAGGTGTGTGGTACTCACTGTCCAGAGGTGCTCAGGTGTGTGGTACTCACTGTAGAGGTGCTCAGGTGTGTGGTACTCACTGTAGAGGTGCTCAGGTGTGTGGTACTCACTGCAGAGGTGCTCAGGTGTGTGGTACTCACTGTCCAGAGGTGCTCAGGTGTGTGGTACTCACTGTCCAGAGGTGCTCAGGTGTGTGGTACTCACTGCAGAGGTGCTCAGGTGTGTGGTACTCACTGTCCAGAGGTGCTCAGGTGTGTGGTACTCACTGTCCAGAGGTGCTCAGGTGTGTGGTACTCACTGCAGAGGTGCTCAGGTGTGTGGTACTCACTGTCCAGAGGTGCTCAGGTGTGTGGTACTCACTGCAGAGGTGCTCAGGTGTGTGGTACTCACTGTCCAGAGGTGCTCAGGTGTGTGGTACTCACTGCAGAGGTGCTCAGGTGTGTGGTACTCACTGCAGAGGTGCTCAGGTGTGTGGTACTCACTGTCCAGAGGTGCTCAGGTGTGTGGTACTCACTGTCCAGAGGTGCTCAGGTGTGTGGTACTCACTGCAGAGGTGCTCAGGTGTGTGGTACTCACTGTCCAGAGGTGCTCAGGTGTGTGGTACTCACTGCAGAGGTGCTCAGGTGTGTGGTACTCACTGTCCAGAGGTGCTCAGGTGTGTGGTACTCACTGTCCAGAGGTGCTCAGGTGTGTGGTACTCACTGTAGAGGTGCTCAGGTGTGTGGTACTCACTGTAGAGGTGCTCAGGTGTGTGGTACTCACTGCAGAGGTGCTCAGGTGTGTGGTACTCACTGTCCAGAGGTGCTCAGGTGTGTGGTACTCACTGTCCAGAGGTGCTCAGGTGTGTGGTACTCACTGCAGAGGTGCTCAGGTGTGTGGTACTCACTGTCCAGAGGTGCTCAGGTGTGTGGTACTCACTGTCCAGAGGTGCTCAGGTGTGTGGTACTCACTGCAGAGGTGCTCAGGTGTGTGGTACTCACTGTCCAGAGGTGCTCAGGTGTGTGGTACTCACTGTCCAGAGGTGCTCAGGTGTGTGGTACTCACTGCAGAGGTGCTCAGGTGTGTGGTACTCACTGCAGAGGTGCTCAGGTGTGTGGTACTCACTGTAGAGGTGCTCAGGTGTGTGGTACTCACTGTAGAGGTGCTCAGGTGTGTGGTACTCACTGTCCAGAGGTGCTCAGGTGTGTGGTACTCACTGTAGAGGTGCTCAGGTGTGTGGTACTCACTGTCCAGAGGTGCTCAGGTGTGTGGTACTCACTGCAGAGGTGCTCAGGTGTGTGGTACTCACTGTTCAGAGGTTGCCCGTTCACCAGCCACTGGATGTTTGGTTTGGGGTTCCCGTTGGCTCTGCACACCAGGCGCCCGTTCTCATCTGGAGCCAGGACCAGGTTTGTGGGTATGTCCAGCCAGTAGGGGGCAGCTGTGACACAGGAGGGGTCAGGGGAGGGTTCATATGAAACATTATTTTAAAGAATGCCTCAAACTGGATTCATTGCGCTGTTTTGTGGACTGGGGGTCGTTATTCGTGGAGAACAATTTCTCTGGATAATGTGGGTGAGACGCTGCACTTTAAATTTACCACTTTACGAGACGCCAGGAATAAAGTCTGAACATTATTTTCACTATATCCCCAGTTTGTATCTTGTGTCTCTGTGTCCGTCGCTCCTCTGCCCCTGACGCTCTGTTTTATCGGCTGTTACCGTAGCGTTGTTGATGTTTGGTGGTTCTGATCTGACACTGACACCACACATGAGGAGCAGCGGCTTCAAAATCGCACATGAAGACACAAAGTCGAGTCACACCTCCCTGAACTCCAGGAGAAGAAATCACAGCTAAAATTGGGCAAATTCTCCTGTAGTGTGTGGCGGCCTTAAGAGTAAAAAGTATTTAGGAAGATTACTACTCAAGTAAGAGGAACTTCAATTCAATTTTATTTATATAGCCCAGAATCAGTTGTCCCAATGGGCTTCACAGTGATACAAACTTCAAACTTAAAGAGTAACTGTACAAATTGTAATTTAATGGAAGGACAAGTGAAGTGAATTTCTCTGGAATTATCGTCCTATCAACACAAACTAAAACCTGTAGTGACCCCGATGCCCTCCTTTTATGTCTGAAGTCCACATGTCTACGTTTTTAAAGATGGAAGAAGAGCGAATCAAAACTCGAGATAGATCAATATGGTGAAACAGTTGTGATTCTTAGTTTTTCCCGTATCGCCCAGCATCAGTAGAGAGTGTAGATCTTGCGTCTGACCTTTGACGTTCACGGTGATGGCGTGGCGGATGCTGCCGAGGCGGTTGGTCGCCATGCACACATACTCGCCGGCGTCCTCCTCGGAGACGCTGGACATGTTCAGGGTTTTGTTGAAGTTCTTCAGGGAAACCTTCTGCTCTGGAAGTTCTCCTCCTTTTTTAAACCAGCTGATGGTGGGAGTGGGCCTGAACACACACACACACACACACACTTTACACCACAGCATTTGGGAAAGAGATATAAATGTGTATAAATAGAGAAATATCGATATATCGTAATATTGAATTTGGTGATATGGTATCGTTATCATGGGCTGCTGGAGTATTTTTTGGTGTCTTTTAAAGTTTATATGATTGATTATTCTTTAATTTTGACTTAACTTGGTGCAATAATACCTGTTGTAAATATTTATTATAGTTTTACACCTATAATGAAGCAATTTGTCATGAAAAGTTGAAAAATATGTTAGAAAATGAAAGAAAATAGAGATTTCTATTTTAGTCCCACACTGACACACTGGGAGAATTCTGTCTACAAGTTTGTCACAATTTAGACAAGAAACACATGTTTCTGTCATTTCAAATATGATTTCAGCAAAATAAAGTTGTTTTCTTATATTTTTATTTGTCAAATATTAACCTCTGCGACATTAGAGGAGTTTTGGCCTACTTACTGTTACAGCTAGGCAACAGTTACATATTTTTAAACCTAAAAAATGGTCAAACTGGGAAACGATTTTGTAAATTGTTAACACAATCTTAAATCTAATGATAACTGTTAATTGTGTTTTAGTGAAATGAGCGGTCCAACCTGTCACTTGAACTATTTTTTGTTACTGTTCACTGTTTTGATAGTAAAATTGATGCATTTCATATTAACTTGGCAGGTAGTGGATTAATAAAGAAACATTTGTCTGTCTGTATGTATGTTTTATAATGTAAACCTGTAAGGTTTGTATTCTGTCTATTGTATTGTATTGTATTGTTGTATTATTATTATTATTAATGTTTTGTGTTTTTGAACCCCCTCAAAAATAAGATGGCACATCTCAAGGGGCATTCCAATAAAATAAAATAAAATAAAAACATTTATTGCAATGGAAAATGCTCTGTTCCACCTTGTGATGTCCACACACCTTCACTAGAATCATTTGGATCATTTCAGCCCTGGAATCTCTACTGAAGGTAAAAAGTAAAAGGGTTCACTTGAACAGTACCACTTCATGACATCACAAGGTGGAGCAGAGAGTTTTGAGCTTTGAAGATATAGACAGAGGAATAATAAAGCGTTAATCAAACATGTGAATGAAATAAAACACAACTCCAGCTCTTTTTGTGAGTTAACAGCATTAGAACATGACAAGAAAGAAATTTTGCATCGTATTTTCCCTTTAAACTTTTGTTTTTGTCCATGGAGATGTGCTTTGGTTTAAATTGCCCACAGTATGGCATTAAACGAATCTGTGTTCCATTTATTTGACCACAGGAGTTATTTACTGCTTAAAATAAAACAAATGTAACCTGTAATTTGTCTTGCAAGTCTTCACAGCAAAAACTGGAGGGTTAAAATGTCAAGATCAAATATTTCAGATTTGTTTTTAACACAAAAAGTGTTATTTTAACTATTTGAAAGTTAAACGGGGGTTTGAGTTGGGGTTATAGTTGATATGGTTGAAGTTAATTCAACTTCCCTTAGTGTTAATTTGGCTGATTCCGCCCACCACTTCAAACTATCGCCAGAGAAGACCAGTTTGAACCAGTTTTGTACAGAATTTCATCTTAAATTAACTCAAATAAAGTGTAAAATAAAACATCTCTGTGTGTTTAGCTATATTAGGATAACTGTACAAAGTGTTATGTATTTACTCTCAAAACGTTAATATAACTCTTGATTTCGGGGTTAAACGGAAACTTTCATCCAGTGTTATTTAATTAACATTTCCAAAAATATTAAATTAACTCTAAAAGAAATTGGACTCATATAATCCCCTGAGAAAATATTCAAATTGATTCTAGGAGAGTCAATTTTAACACTTCACTTTTTGCTTTAAGAAACAAAGATTCTTAAGTTCATGGTCATACTGTGGAACATTCTAGGCACATCTCCATGGAGACAAGCAGGTGACGGACCCTCCAGCAGACAAGTTACACAGTGCGTCATTAAGTGTACTCCTTAAAGTGTTAGCTCAGTAAAAATCCAAAATGACAGATGTCCTAAAAGTGTAGAGTGATTGAAGCTCACCTCCCCGCTGCGATACACTCCAGAAGAAGATTCTGGTCACGCAGAACCGTCTTGGAGCTCTCAGCGCCCGATGGAGAGAGGAAGGAGGGCGTGGACTCCGGCACCGAGCGACCTGCACGGAAAACACCATCAGCATCCAACAGGTCTGAGCCGGATGCCCTCCCTCACACTTCCTCTGTCTGTCCTCTGCTAAGACCGCCAGAAGTTCAACCTCAACAACTGGGACACTCTCAGTTTGAGGTGGCTGGTAGAAATAAAATTGTGAAACGAGTGCGTAAGGGAAATTGTTATGCACTCGGTGAGTCAGTATAGTCATGTTTTCCTTGTGTTTTGGTCATTTTTCAGCTGCCTTTTTTGTATTTTACCTAAAAATATGACAGTTTATGTCTCACTTTACTGTTGGCAGAATCAGACTGGTCAAAAATAGGGACACCTGGGACATTTCTTTGTATAAAACTGGGACAAACACTGGTTTTGGATAAATCTGCTGGGACAGGGGACGCAGGGCTTAAAACTAAGACTGTCCCGGGGAAATAGAGATGCCTGGTCACTCTGCACAAACAGTACCACATACAGTACGTATACTCAGTATGTCTTTGCCCCAAAACCTGCCAGACTCTTGTCCCATTCTACAGAAGGTCAAAGCATTGAGCCGTGAGCATTAGCATTAAATCTATGCAGCTATACTTACCGCAGACTGTAAAAAGGACCTAGCCGCGACATTCCAAACAGGAAGTGAGCATGGGTGCACTTTCAGTTCCATCGGCTCCAATTGAGTTTACCCCCTCTCTCTGTACGTGCTGTTGTGAGCCTCATTTTGGTCTTAAAATGTTTGTATAAACCCGCCCTACATGATCCTGGTGTTTTTATTTTTGATATCCGTAAATAAATTACTATTTCTAATTCCTTCCAGATTCGCTCCAATAACTGCTAACCTCGTGAGCCTCATTTGACTGGACATGTCCACTTCTTTACTCAGTCTATGATAACAGACTCTGTTCATGCTTATGTCACAAACCAAGAAGGCGTTTGGAAACATGTGATGACAACTTCCGGTGTAGTTAAGTCAAGGTGTGTAGAATCCCTCAGTCGTCCAGGGAGAATCCAGGGCAAAGGAGAAATTCAATCTATCAACTGGACAAACGTTTATTTAAGTCAAAAACGTTTCGCAGCTTGGATGAGCGGCGAGGGATTCTACACACGTTTACTTCAATGGGTTTTATCCCCATTGTAGGTTGAGCCCTTCCTGGTTTGTGATATAAGCGTGAATAGAGCCTATTATCAATAAAAACGACTCTCTTACATATAACCACACTAAAATAAGCAACATCTCATTTATTTTTCTTTATTTTCAGACCTGTTTGGAACTGCGTCACTCACAAGTAACAACCAAAACAGCTCACACTGAAGCCCTGGTAAGTTTCATTTTCGCTTTGACATAGCAGACCAAAATAAAACGACACAGGCTCAGTGCAGAGGCCGTAGTCTTCGCTACGGATCTGAATTGAGATTGATTTCTGCAAATGAAAATCAGTTCTCTTTAAAAGTGACATAAACATGAGCTCAGATGTCCAGACAGCAGTGAGTGACCCCTGCCTGGCGTCCATGTAAACAGTGTGGGGAACATTGGACAGAAGAGAGGCCTGAGGGCGAGGAGGGCCTGATGGGAGGAGGGCCTCAGTCTAACCTGGTTACAGGGAGCAGATGTCCCCGGCTCTTCTCACAGATCCGCTCATCACTCTCACTCTGCCAACCACAGACTTACACTAAACGCATTAGACTCTGGCTAATAGAATAAAATACTATTCTCTCTTATGTCACCGCTGCGTGGGTTCTATAAGAAGAGACATTTGCATTGGACAGTAACAACCTGGTTCGTAACAATGTTTTCTGTATTTGACCCATTAGTATAATCTGCTGTGTTATTTCAGCTAAAGCCTGGTGTCCACTGCAGGGTTTCTGTCTCAGATTTTTGGATGTCACACAATAAGACAAAGGGGATCTACAGTCATAAGACCACAGACATCAGGCTCTATACGCTCGGTGTTAATCTTGCCATTAGCTGAGGCAAGAGCTGAGTGTTCTTGTGTTTGTACCGGTTTGACAGACAGATACGTTATTGATCCAGAGGGAAATTCAAGTTTTGCTGCTGTAACATTTCCACTGCTCTTCTCTGTCTTCTTTCTGTCTCAGTCAAAGGTCTCAGGTCAGTTTAACAGGAGGACTGGTCAGGGAGGGTCAGCAGGTCTGTGTCAAGGCAGGTGAGCAACAGCCCTCAGGACAAAAGTGTCCATCCTCTGTGTCCTGCAGCATCACAGCAGCCTCCAGATGAACAGGAAAACCTCTTCTAAGCATCGTTCTCACGCCGCTCTGGTGTTTCTGGTGGTGATGAGTCAGGACTGTTCCTCTGTGGATTTCCGCTGGAAAATCTTCTGACACATTTGAAAAAACCTCGTAGAATCTCAAGGGTCCAAATCTACCTGCTTAGTGGATAAATCCAAGTCAGTTTTTCCGACATCTGCTGTAAACGTGTTCCATCGCAAGAGGAGAAAATATGGACGCCTGAGAAAGTTTAATGTATATTTTGTTCACTTATGAATCCCATAGATTCTGTAGAACCACATTCGGGACAGGCCACAGATAACTCACTAAAGCTACATCCAAATCTCAAAGAACTCAACCCTCTGACTGAACCCTGAGGTAGTTTTAACGTTTCACTCGCTCCTGCTAATAAATAAGAGTCTGTTAGCTAACGTGAGCTGTCGGCAACTCAATTATGGCAGTTTGACTTCAGAAAAAAAAAAGTCATATGATGTGAAAGAAAGTCTAAATGTCACGACAAAGTTTTAAGACATTTTTCTACACAGATAGAACTTAACATAATATTAATAACGAAAAGACAATTCTCCCCATTTACTGTGTGCACCGACATTTTCTCTGTGACGTAAATCCAACCGACTTGGTCTGCGTCAAACTGGCCCGAGTTTGTGTTTCAGAACAACGATTTGATTGGCCGTTTTGTTGCACTTTCTCGAGGTGGAGAACGTTTTTCTCTGAGTCCCGAGCACAAGAGAAGTCGGACAAAATCCCACAATATGATGGTAAAAACTGAGCTAAATGAATGCAAAAAAACTGCTCATTGAAGCAGCCACCTACACATAAATGAAAAAGCAATACAGCTGATACAGCTGAACTCTTGTGTTTAGTATTGTTCACTAGTCTGTCGTCAAAACTACTTTCGACTGCAACTCAAGATTTCCCCCATGGTCACTTTTAACACAGACAAAATGATGCAGTGGGATTAAGACATTTGTTTACACATGAATCAACCTCTGAATACTAAAGAGCAGAGTTAGTTGCAGCCAGAGCTCTGGTCACGTTTGTACTGACCAGGGTTAAATCTAGAAGCGTGTTTTGCACATAGTTTGAAGCTCAGTTAAGTTATTTTCTAACGCTGTAGAAAACTGTAACTAATAAACTAAGAGACTGTCTCTGTGTCAAGGTTAAGTACAAGGAAACAGATCCAGATTTAGAAATGGTGCCAAGGGCTGTGTCTCATTTCTCTTTCCTCGCTTCCTTCTCCTCGATTCTTCAGGAAATGGGTGAGGAAGTCCCGTCCACAGAGAGAGGATCTAAACTCCTCATTGGCCACGTTTACATGATGTTTTTTAAGTCTGAATTAAATAGTTTGGAATTAAAATGTTCCCCTTGGAGTTTACATAGAAATAATAATTCTGAATTGAAGTTTCCGTGGAAAACACGTGAAATCACCTTTATTTAATTGGGTTCAGTGTCTGGTGGTGGGGAAGGTTCTGATTGGACAGCGACACAAACATATTTCCGTCTTTGGGAAGAAAACACACACTTCAGCTGCTCCCGGCTTTTCTGTCATCTCGGTTTGTCGTTACGCCACCGACACAAACACCATCAAAACTTTTTCCGCAGTCGTTCCGATGATAATGAAGCAGCAGCTGGAGAATTCTCTCCTCACGCTTTACGTCTGTGAGCTGAGGAGGAGAAGGGAAGAGTGTCGGAGAAGGAGGAAGAAGACAAACTGAGTCTGAGGCTGCCACACCTCAGCCCACTCCCACATCCCGCTCACAAATCCAAAGAGCAGTGGAGGAAAGTCCGAAGAGACGACTGGTGGAGCCGGATCGAAGGACAACCCAATGAGCATGAACCACCGGGATTATTTTGAAGAAGAAGAAACGTTTACATGATCCAGGAAGAAATTATCTCGGCTTTAAAATCGGAATAAACCCCCACTTACTTCAGGATTAAGTTTATGTAAACTCATGTAAACGTGGCAAATGAGACCGATAAACTTTTATTATTTTCTCTGGTGAAGCCTCCTTCAGGTTCACTCCTTCACTTCTTTGGGCAACACTTAATATGACACATTTGATTGACACAACACTTAATATGACACATTTGATTGACAGCGGAAAAATGGAGGATCGAGGAGAAGGAAACGAGGAAAGAGAAAGGAGACGTGGCCCCGGTGATCCGAAGAGGGACCAGAGACAGAGCTGGAGCACACAGAGGCTTAGCGACAGTGAAGCTCAGGTGAATTAGTGCCACTCTACTGTCAGCTAACAGGCAGCAGCAGGTTAGAGCGCCCCCCCGTGTGAAGGGAAGGAACTACAGACCACGGAGAACACAACTCACCACTAGAGGGCGAAGAATCATTATAAGAGGTCTCATTGAACTCCTCCGCTGAAAACACATGCACAAGTATTCACAGGCTCCTGGGGACTGAGCGGGAGCTTTGGATTCATTTGTGGAAACATATTTGAGACTACGGCTGTGTCCGAATGTCTCCCCCAGACCCTAGCCCCTCACTCACTACATATTACTACAACCAAGGCATGTGAATTTGGTGTCTGGGTGGAAAAAAAGTCAGTTAAACGCAAATTCGACAGTGTTTATGGACTAATAATAATTGTTTTTGTTTAGCTTGATCTCACATAAACTGATTAAATTATTTGATTTTGGTCTGAAGTGTGGAAATTATCGATTTTATTAACAGCTCAAGATAAGCTAAGTGGGTAACGCGTGCGCCTTTACACCATAACAGTTTATTTAAGAGAGTTTTATTCAGAATCAGGCTCCACATAAAACATAAACCAGCGTTTTTATCTGCTTCATTCAGTCGGTTTGGGTCCAGTTAAACACCTGTCGCTGTAAAATGTTTTTCTGAATCTTGCAATACATTGTGGTCTATACTGACCCCTAGTGACCACAGATGCTCACAACTTTTCAAGGTGCTTTGTGGGAAATTTTGAGTGCATGACTTTTTTATCAACTGGACATCCGGACACCCTTAATAATGCTGTGACCTCTAAACAGTGCCTTTAATAAAGAATAGTGTGGACATTCGGACACAGCCTATCGCCAAGAGTATTTTTTGTAATATTGTACTAAATTATTTTGCGACATTGCTAGAATTTTGATGTTTCTTCAGAAAAAGAAACTTGTTTATGTAACACACTTGACATATTCACAGTTTTAATGGTTATATGTGGTTTCTTTTTATCATATTGACTTTGCACAGATCGTGTTTTAAAAAAGAAATACTGTTGTTAAAATGTGTTTGGTTCCTAAAAACTATGATCATGTGAAATATATCAGTTATCTCATGTATCGCTGTATCGTGAGACATTTTTCGAGTATAAACCTTTTCACAACAGTCAGAAGTGTCCCGCTGTAGGTTTGTGGAGCTTCCGGTTAATGGTTTTCTATGTCAAAATGTGTGTGTAAATGTGTGTGTAAATGTGTCGTATTCTCCAGCAGCTTCATAAATTTGCCCCATCACCAAATCTTCAACCAACAAGGTTCACAAAGGAGAAACATTCTTCATGAAGAATTTATCCACAACGATCGAGGGAAGAAAGACGAAAACTTAAAGGAAACAGCCACGAGCATCAGTGAACGACTGAGCAACACTAACGCTGTGATCTTAGAGATGTGTCATATTCCAACTGCACAAATATGTCTCTGCTGATATCCACTAGGGATGGGCATTCGATTAAGTTCTTAATCGATTGCCAGGAAAATTAACGATCGATTTTCAATTAATCATTAACATTTCATATTAAAGTTATCATCACTATTATTACTATCACTATTCTGCATAAATAAACTCAACTTTACAACATATAAACCATAATCACTATAGAGCCACATCAGCCCGTGTGAGATTAGAATGTGTTTAATGCAGCTTTGGCACATTTGTTTACGTCTTACAGAAACAAAACTTAAAACCACATGGCAAAAAAAAAAGTGTCTCTTTCCTTGTGCGCTGATGTGGTCAGCT
Organism: Odontamblyopus lacepedii; assembly: GCA_034769755.1. NCBI lineage: Eukaryota > Metazoa > Chordata > Actinopteri > Gobiiformes > Gobiidae > Odontamblyopus > Odontamblyopus lacepedii. The sequence goes on along the minus strand of CM068346.1, from coordinate 8,737,867 downwards.
TCTGTTGGACTAAAGAACACGATTCGGTGGAATCTGAGTGTTCTTTGTGTGTGACATGTTAGTGCTGTATGAACCATCTGCACTCTGAGGACCTCAGGGACCGGCCTCCTGCAGGTGCCCAGAGTCAGGACTAAACTCGGGGAGTCAGCATTTCAGACTCATGCAGCTAAAACCTAGAACAGTCTGAACATGTGAGACAGACTCTACTCTGACTCTGTTTAAATCCAGGCTAAAAACGGTTCTGTTTAGCTGTGCATACGACTGAAAGGTTTTTATTTTCCATCCCGCCCTCTACTCTACTCTTCTCTCTAATTCTTTCTAATTTAATGTTGCATCTCTATTTTAAAATTTTATGATGATTATTTATGTTTTAATTTGTTTGTATTGTGATTTTAATATATTTCTTATTCTGTAAATCACTTTGTGTACGAATTGTGCTATACAAATAAATTTGCCTTGCCTTCTTTCTGTGACAGAGGATGTGATGAGGCTGGTGAGTCTGTTCTGTGCATATGTCATGTTGGAGATACTGTGTATACATGCGAAACCAGGATACTCAAAAAAAAACACAAAAAAAACCGGGATACTGATGTGCAGGTAAACGCACTCTGAGGAATATAGTGATTTCCAAGGAGCCAGAGCCGAGATGTGGGACTGTCCAGTGTTTGTGCTCAGACGCAGCCTCGACTCCTTAAGCTACGTTACGCACAGACACCTACATTCAGTTTGTCGATTAAAATGGACCTGATCAATGAAATTCTTAATGATCAATTATGGATTAGTCGACTAATCCTGCCCATCCCTAATATCCGCATCATGAAATTGATTTTAATTTTAATTGTAGAGTCAATCTGAGTGAACAAGTTCCTTCTGTTTTATTCATGACCGTAATGATAGTTTTGGAAGAATGTTTCTCCTTTGTGACATTGTTGGTTGAAGATTTGGTGTTGGGGCAGATTTATGAAGCTGCTGGAGAATACATTAGAAGACATTTACACACACAATTACCACAGAAAACCATTAACCAGAAATTCTGCAAACCTACAGCGTGAAACTTCTCTGTGAAAAACGTCTATTGGATGAAATCGTGAGGGACCCAGCGATTCCCAGTCCTAGTGTAGAAATAAGACAAAAGACTGCGCCCACTGGCCTTAGATATACAACTATACTCTATACACTCCAGTCAGTCGATATGTTGTACTTCTAAAAGTATGTGTAGTACTCACTGGTCTGGACTTTGAGGTAGTAGGGGTTCTTCTGTTGGATGGTGAAGAGGAAGCGAGCGTTACAGCTGTAGTCCGTCTGCGCGTCTCTGCTCATCACGTGGGAGAAATACAGGTCTCCGTTCAGCCCCATGGACACGCGCTGGTCCTGCACGATGGACGTCATCGCTGTGGACGGTTCAGACGAGACACGCGCAAATTACACTCTGTTTATTCAACTGGACATAGCCTCAACCCAAACAGGAAGTGAGCACGAGGTGACTAACTTCAACTCACTTGAAAAACATTGAAAAAGGTCCTATATGACTCAAAATTAACTCTTGTGAGCTTTAAGTCGTGTTCTAATGTTGTTCTCTCCCCAAAAACACACCTGGAGTTGTGGTTTGTTCATTCACATGTGTGAGTAACGCATTATTATTAGTCTGAATGCTCCGTTCCACCTTGTGATGTCATGAAGCGGTAGTTTTCAAGTGAACTGTTCCTTTTTACCTTTAGTTCAGTCGAGATCGGCAATTCCAGGGTTGAAATGATCCAAATGTTTCTAGTGAAGGGGCGTGGAGTTTAAAAACACAGTGGAGCACATCCTGTATTACCACATGACATCACAAAGTGGAAGACAGTGTTTGTTTTCTGTTTGAGTGAAAAACTCAGGCTAAATACGCAGGTGTTTTTGTGTGAATGAAACAAAACACAACTCCAGGTCTGTTTGTGATGAGGACACTGCATTAGAACAGAGAAAATAATGTAATATGAGTCTTAAAGAGCAATTAAACCCCCTCCTGAAGCTTCACTCTGAGCAAAATCTGAAAAATCCTCCAGAGTGGCTGGTGCCCAGAGGTGCCAGGTTGGGGCAGGGCTGACAGGGTCTGCTCACGTACCCCCCATAGACGCCAGTGACTGCACTCATCACGTAATAACCTGTGTCTGACTCACTGGGGCCGTTAGTCCAACACAGAAACTCAAATGTTCTGGTGAGCCTAAAGAGGTCGATACAGACATGACTTTGACCCAAAAGTCCAATTTTTAACAAATATGCACTAAAACACCAACATAAGGCTAGTGAGAGGTGTACACTTCTATTTTAGAGCCATTTACACAGAGAATCAGTAGAAAAAAGTGATTTGGGCCCTTTAAGAACGCTGGAAGAACTGAAGGATGAGTGAACAAATGTGTCCACTGCAGCTGAACCTGGACGACTGAGGCATTACACATGATCAGAGCGTTCATGGAGCCCGTAAACACAGACTCTCAGACAGATGTGTGCGGCCGGGGCCCTCACATTAACACTACGTGACATCTGGCATATGGTCGTCATAGCGATGCCCCAGAGCCAATCAGAGGCGAGACTCGTCCCATTAACATGTCACTCAGACTTAAGAACGAAAGAACAGCCATGTGCACTGACACTGGCTGCATCACTACTATTACTACTACTACTAGTACTACAACTACTGCTACTACTACTACTACTACTACTACTACTACTACTACTACTACTACTACTACTACTACTACTAGTACTACAACTACTACTACTACTACTACTACTGCTACTACTACTACTACTACTACTACAACTACTGCTACTACTACTACTACTACTACTACTACTACTACTACTGCTACTACTACTACTACTACTACTAATAATAATAATACTACAACTCCACAAATATTGTAATAGTACATAATGTTGGAGTGCTGTAGTCGTACTCACTGCTGCTCATCCAGAAGGTGTGGGGCGGGGGCAGACCGGGGGGCGGGTTACAGGGCAGGACCAGAGGGGCCCCTTCAGACACCTGGACCTGCTTCAGCTGCTCCTTTGGCCACAGCGGGGCCTCTGTCAGAGAACACGGGAGTTAGGGTCACAGTTTTATATATTTTTATCACCCATTCACACACACATACGCCAGAGAGCGGGATTCGAACTGACAACAGAGCACTTTGTCTGTTTAGTGCTCATTTCGTGCATACAGAGATCACTACTTTAAATTTGGAGGTTTCTCTTAAGCAAAGTCCATAAATTACTCAAAAACAACGCGGAAAGAAAAGAAAGAGATAGAAAAGGCGCAATTACAACAACAAACACTGGGATACAGATTCGCACCGGACAAGTATTAATACTGGACGTCTGTGTTTGGCAAAATATAGTAGGTCATTTTCGGAAGAATTTTACTTTACAAATTACAGACATGGAGCATTCGCACAGGATTAAGATCTTAGAATAGGGCTTAAGAAACCCTACTCGCACGGAATTAGTGTTACCTGTGAACTTTTGGTGATTTGTAATAATTGCGGAGGACGCCTGAGATCTTAATCCCGTGAGAATCCTCCATGTCTATAATTTGTAAAGTAAAAATTCCTCCGACGTCCGGTGATATTCTTTTTCTTTTCTTTCCGCATTCTTTTCTCTTTCAATCTCTGTGTCAATGTCAGTAAAATAGAGGAATTTATGGACTTTGTTTATCCCATGCGAATGCGCTGAGAGTAACACAGGGTCGGGGCGGTAATTTGCAAATTACCAGACATCCCCGGGTTGCACTTATCCAAATAAGGCTTTAGACTCAATATAATGATCATAAAATACCTCGTTTCTTAGCCAATATTCTGTGATTTTCCACATTAAATGGTCAAACTTTCTTTTCTATTCCCATGTGGCCTGATATCTGTGTAGTCCCTCACTGGTCCAGGTAGGTTCCATAGTGGTCCAGGGTCTAAATCGGGTCTAAACCAGGTCTAAACCAGGTCCATGGGCGTATACTAGTCTCTGTGCTCTTATACTTTTTCTGATGCAGTTCCAGATCGTTCTAAACACATTCAGAAAAGGCTCACGTATGCCCTGTTTTGATCTACTTTCAATACAGATTTGAGTTTCTGTGTGCGTTCTTACTGGAAACACGGAGCAGGATCTTGTGGGACAGCGCCACCCCCAGCTCGTTGCTGGCGAAACACTGGTACTCCCCCTCGTAGTCCTCTGGCCGGTCCCCGCTCCTGAAGGCGATCTCCAGCGTCCCCGAGCGCTTCCTCACGCTCACTCTGGGGTCCTTCGCCGTGTTGAAGTACTTCCCGTTCTTCCGCCACATGAACCTGCGGAACATCACGGACACAGCTAATGAAGGGCCATACGGACCCAAAACAGCCATTTGTGACGTCATGTGGTGAGGCAGGAAGTGCTCCACTGTGTTTTTAAACCCCACACACCTTCACTAGAATCATTTGGATGATTTCAGCCCTAGAATTGCCCAAACTCTACTGAAGGGTAAAGGCTGCTGGTAACTTGAAAACTAATAATAAAGCGTTACTCAAACATGTGCGAATGAAACAAAACACAACTCCAGGTCTGTTTTTGAGAAGGGAACAACATTAGAACATGACTCAAAGCTCACAAGAGTCCATTCGATGTGTGTTTTGACTTGTTTTTTGGAGTTAAAACTTCAATAAAACAGACTTAGAATTAAAGATAAACAAATCCCACAGTATGATCTGTCTAAAATCTTGCTAAATACACAATTGTACAGTTTGTTGTAGGTCGGAGGGTCCAATACTTGTGTCTATATGGGAGAAAAATGGATTTTGAGAAAACGTTTTTTTTAAATTACAATGTCCCACTTAAATCTACACTGCAAATTTATCTCGCCAAGATTTTAAAGCTTATTTCAGGTTATTCATCTTGTTTTCAGATTTATTATCGACTTTCTCGTTCTGGGACTGCTTCATTCTAGTCTGGAGGTAATTTATTTTAAGACAACTTGTCAAGTAAAATGAGCTGTCCATGCACCAAGATAATTTCACTAGTTTTATGTCATTTTCTGATAGATTTAAGGATTTAGATCTTACATTTTGGTCAAGCTTTTTCACGGTTTATGGGTTTATGGAGGCAGGTGGACTACATGTAATAACACTTGTTTCCTGTATGAAGGGCCCTCCTCACAGTGGGTTATGTCATGTTTGCTTCCAGGCTCGGGCCCCTCTGCATGTGACCGAGACAATGGCCCTCTGTGGCGCTGGGACAGGTCACATCGGAGGCTGCATGTTTGATGAGCGTTCACAGTCCAGCGGAGACATTGTCCCTGCCACAGAGCGACAGTGTGCGGCAGGGACAGTGTGGCAGGGACAGTGTGTGGTCGGACACTGGACATGGGGCTCTTTGTCCTCTGGAATCTCGGTGCCCACACAGGGGTGACGCAAGAGTCTGGACATCAGCCACTCTACAGGCTGGTCCTACATGACACAAACTGTGAGCTTTAAGTCATGTTCTAATGTCGTTCCCTCCTCAAAAACACCTGGAGTTGTGTTTGTTTCATTCACACATGTTTGAGTAACTCTTACACGTACATCTCCAAAGCTCTAAATGCTCTGTTCCACCTTGTGATGTCATGAAGCCATAGTTTTCAGTTGAACAGCTCCTTTTATCTTTAGTTCAGTAGAAATCGGCAATTCCAGATCTGAATTCATCCAAATGATTCTAGGGAAGGTGTGTGGATCTTAAAATTTGTCATTTAGTCTTCTGATAAGTTATGTTATTTGGTTCTTTTTTTCCGACCAAGAGTTTGTTTTCATCCCTGACAGTTTGGTCTGCTCCCTGCGCTCTTCCTTAGAGTCACGTGATGTTGCTGTGACGTGTCCACTCAGCCGATTTATACAGATTTTTGCGCTGTCTTCCTACAGGTGAAGGTAGGACGACAGCGCCATCTGCAGTCTTCATTCTTCAGGACGGTATCTCAGGTGTATGAGAGTAAAAAAGCCCCTTCATCCTGGTTTATCGTCCCGTGGGCACGTTTCCGTATTTCCGTATTCTGTATTTTTGCCTCTTTAATCCAGAGCCGATGTTTGTTTTCCTCTGTCCCAGTGATGTTTGCTCCATCCATAATGTGGTTCTCTCTTTTACAGTGGTCAAAAATGGCCGATTTGAGTTGTTCCTGTTCTGCTTTGTGTTTTGTTGCTCATGTCTACACCTTTGCTGTCTCCTTCTCTTATTCTGTCCTGTGTTCCTTTTTTCGTGTACTGATGTATGTTTTATTGCAGAACATGCAGGGTATTTCATATGACGTTACATTTATGCTCCGGTTCTATTTTATCTGGATAAAAAATTGGCCTCATCCTACCTCCACCGGTAGGAAGACAGCGTCAAAACCTGTACAAATCAGCTGAGCGGACCCGTCACAGCAACATCACGTGACTCTGAGGAAGAGTGCAGGGAGCAGTCCAAACGGTCAGCTATATAAAGAAACTCTGAAGAACCGAATAACATAGAGCGCTTCCTGTATTACCACATGACATCACAAGGTGGAACAGTGTCGAGAAAAGCCTGAGAGATGAACTCAGCGTAAATATGCGTGGTTCGTGTGTTAAACGTGTGAATGAAACTAAATTCCCAGCCTTCCTCATTTTCTTTTCACGTTTTCTTGTAAAGGTTTCTTCTTTTTCTTTGTGTGCTGACACCGTCTCCGTCTGTTTTCATTGGGAGGTTCAGTCTGAGCAGTGAATGAAGCATCAAACGCCTCGGATCAATAACAGCTTCATCCACCCCACACCTGCATCTGTCTCCTGTGTGTCTCTGGTGTCTGTGGGAGCCTCATTTCTCCAGGTGTGAGTGTGTTCACGCCCCACAGCTGCTGTACGAGTCTGTGTGAATGAAACCGTCACATGATCCTGCTCCTCGCTCCTTCTCTCGTGGTGATGTGTGAAAATGGCTTAATTGCGATTCACATTTTAATAATAAGGACTGACAAAAAGAGTGAAACCTGAACTGACAAACCAACACAAGGACCACGTTTCAGAACATGTTTGTACAAAGCTAAACTACTGGGCTGGCAGTTTTTATGCAGAATAAAACAGGAGAAAGTGTTGTTTGTGAAGGAAATTATGGGACTTTAAAAACTGGAAAAAACATCTAGAGCATTAAAGACTCTAATATCCGAACATAGGAGCAAAAGTAGAAATTTAAACCTAAGAAACCAATTTTATAGCTGCCCATTTTAAAGAAGCGCAGCACCTCATCTCCTCTGGGCAAGATTTTAACATTTCTACCAGGTTATTCTTCTTGTTTTCAGATTTATTATCTAGTTCTGAGAAGCTTCATTCTATCTAGAGGTTGTTTTAAGAGAACTTGCCAAGAGAAATGATCTTGCTGCATGGACAGATCATTTCACTACTTTTAAGTTGTTTTCTGATAGATTTAAGTGTTGAAATCTTAAATTTTGGCCAAGCTTTTTTGCAGTGATACAAGAACCACATTTGAGAACATGTTTGTACAGATCTAAACTACAGGGTTTGCAGCTTTTATGCAGAATTTGTTGGAGATTTTGTTGTTTGTGAAGGAAATTATGGGGCTTTAAATATTTCAGGCCTATTGATTTGTTCATTGCGTCGACTCAAATTGCGATTTCAGTTCAAATAAGATAAGATATCCTTTATTTGTCCCACAATGGGGAAATTTCAGTATTGCAACGCACAGTTAAGAGAATATCAAGAAAACAGTAGCAGCAATAGAAGTACAGAATTACTTAAAAATAGACAAACTTTATAAAGATCTATAAAGATAAGGATTATAAAATTATATATACAATAAACTGCTATCTTAGTGATCACAGTGCAGTTTCAGACTGAATACAGTGGCTACAAAGTCATCAGGAAGTCCAGCTCTGTCCTGGGCTGTGCCTTGGACTCGGTGCAGCAGGTGGGGGACAGAAGGCTCCTGGCCAGATTCACTTCTATGCTGGACCTGGAGTCTCACCCTCTTCAGGGCCCCGTCTGCTCTGGACCTGGAGTCTCACCCTCTTCAGGGCCCCGTCTGCTCTGGACCTGGAGTCTCACCCTCTTCAGGGCCCCGTCTGCTCTGGACCTGGAGTCTCACCCTCTTCAGGGCCCCGTCTGCTCTGGAGAGCAGCTTCAGTGACAGACTGATCCACCCTCGCTGTGTGAAGGAGAGGTTCCGCAGGTCTTTCCTTCCTGCTGCTGTCAGACTTTACAATGAACACTGCTAACTCTGCTGCCTGTGCAATACTGTGAAATGTAAGATAGGAATTTATTGTATATATAGTTTTTAGATTGCAATTTATATTATACATAGTTTTATAATCCTTATCTTTATAGATCTTTATAGTGTTTGTCTATTTTTAACTTAACTGTACTTCTATTGCTGCTACTGTTTCTTGCTGTTCTCTTAACTGTGTATTGCAACACTGAAATTTCCCCATTGTAGGACAAATAAAGGATATCTTATCTTACAGTTTGTACAGTAAAAAACATTATATCTTTAAAGTGGCTACAGTATCTTACAGTAAATAAATACATTTGTCATGGATAAAGTGACTCCTGGTGATAAATGTGATAAATCTGGACCATCGACTGAACCACGAGGCTTTTCCTTTTTCTTTCTTTTTTCTTTTTCCAGCACTGTGAGTGTGGTGGTGTCACTGTTGGAGCAGCTGCAGCTGACAGGCAGACTGACCTCTCAATCCCAGAACGCACCAGGACAAAGGAGTGTGTGAAAGGCCCGGGGGGAATACACAATCTATGACATTAGCATCAGCGAGTCCTTGAAAACAGGAGAAAATCCTGCAAGTATTTGAATCCAGTTTGCAGCAGAACCGTCAGTGTCGGCTCTGTACAGGCAGCAGTAATCTGACTATGGAGGTGCTGTTAAGATCTTCTCATCATAAATCCTGTTAAAATTGGAGTAAATCAATAAAATTCAGATTTCAGAGCTGCCAAAAATGACTTCAAATTCAAACTTGCAGCCCTCAGAAAGCAGAGCAAGGCATTTGTTTTGCAATTTAAATATGGGTGTTTTAATTAATCTGTACATGCACTGCAAATTCCTCTGATCTGGCCAAGATTTTAAAACTTATATCAGGTTATTCATCTTGTTTTCAGATTTATTATTTACTTAGTAGATCTGAGGCTGCTTCATTCTAGTCTAGAGGTTGTTTATTTTAAGAGAGCTTGTCCAGTAAAATGCTGCATGGACAGATCATTTCACTACTTTTAAGTCATTTTGTGATAGATTTAAGTGTTTATATTAGTGCTGTCAATTGTCAACTGATTAAAATGAATCGTGATTAATCTTTACTATTAATAAATGTTAATTAATGGCAAATGAATCGCACATTTTTGACCATGTTTGTCTGCCTCATCTGTCCCAACCATAAAAATCATAAAAAAAAGTTTTTATTATAGATCCAAGGTTCCCCAACGCTGCTGCACTGTGGGCGCTGACGTCATCACACGGAGCTATATGTTTACATGGAGCAGCAGCTCGTGGATCTGCAGGAGTGTTGCTTTAGAGGAGAAAATAAGTCCAGCGACAGAAATATCTATTAAAACAGTCACAGACAGATGTGAGTCCTGCTGTGAATACGCTCCTCCCTGAGTATGGAGATTAAAAACAGCTCAGAGCAGTGAGGACAGGCGGAGAAAACTTCTGCCTCCTATCAAAGGTCATAGATATAATCGAAGGTAAATGCGTATTCACCATATGCTTTGAAGTGGACTTTATTTTGTGTTTTCCTCGTATGAATAAGATCAGCGCACACACAGGTCTTCTCAGTTTCATAATGCCGTTAAAATTGTTTTGCGTTAACTTGTTAATAAAATTATATTTTTGACAGCACTAGTTTGTATCTTAAATTTTAGCCAAGTCTAGCCAAATCTAGCCAAGTTAAAATGACTTGAATTAAAAAAGTTTTATCATGATTTGAGCAAATTTTACTTGACAAATTAATTTAATTGTAATTAACTGCAAGTGGACATTTTGTTCTTAAATAATATATAAAAAACAACATCTTGCTATACTTAAAATAAAAACAACTTTTTGTGCTTAAAAATAAGAAACAAAATTGAATGTTGCTTGAATGTTCCATTCCGTAATTTTACTTGTCAAGTTGAATTTAAAATGAAGTAAAATGTTTTTCATAATTTAGGTAATTTTAACTTACCTAAATATTGCTTTTTCCATTGTGTAATATTTTGACTCGTATAGTTAGCAACCTGTGTGTTATCAGATTTTATTTCACTGCGAAGCGACTGAATTTGTTGTTTATTCTTTCCCCTGTAGTTTTCATGGTGCTTATGAAAACCAAAAATAAGATTTTCATCAAATAAATGGCTTCAATCTGTAAAATATTTGTCAGAACTCGCTGCCTCTTCATTCGTTCTGAGGGACCCGCTGACAGACGTATGCAGGCCCGGGGCCAGAAGCCTCACATGGGCCCCCTCTAATATAAATGAATAGGAAGAGGATCCGGGACAACAGACCCCTTTGTCCCCCCGTCCACTGCCCGGGGCATAGGGACTAGGGGTGTGCAAAAATATCAAAATCGATATGTCGTGGTACTAAATTTGGTCGTACAATAGGCTTTATCCACGCTTATGCCACAATCCAGGAAGATGTTTGGAAACCTGCGATGAAACTTCCGGTGTAGTTCCCGACACTGGAGCGACTGTGATCAAACCCACTGAAGTAAATGTGACGGTAAAATGAAGCCTGCAGCCGTATGTGCTGTTTGGAATCATCCTCGTCCCTTCTAATCACACGGACCCAGTGTGAGAGACAGTTGTGTGTCAACGGAAATGATGAAAACTGAGGTATGGTTGGAATTGTTGATGAGCCGAACATAATGGAAAGCTACAATGACATGAAGATGAAGAAAACTGGGACATTTTCTAATTTTTCCTACATTTTGTCAGACTTACGACCGCGAAAAGAGCCCAAAGGAAGTTGTCATCGCAAACATCTTCCTGGTTTGGGACGTAAGCCTGAATAGAGTCTATATTCTTACCATGAGCTGCTTTACCAATATATAAGCAAGAGTATTTTTTGGTTTCTTTCAGCAATTTTTTTGTGACTGCACTACAATTTTGTTGCTTATTTAGTCAAAAGAAACTTAATTATGCAACACACATGACGTATTCACTGTTGTGATTTGAGTTAAACGCACAAATAGTAGTTTAACAAAGACATATTGTTGCTAAAATGTATTTGATTCGTAAAAACAGCGACACACCACAGAGTATCATGTGTGTCATGTCGTTCTGCTGCACAACTTTCAACTTTCAAGCACATTACCCCGATTTTAACGTTGCTGCACTGGCTTCTAGTTCATTTTAGAATTGATTTGAAGATTTTATCGTTTGTTTTTAAAGCTTTGAATGAACCGGTCTGACATTACATCTCAGATCTCATCCAAATTTATACTCCCCACACGTGCTTTGAGGGTTTTATTTATTTTTATGTTTTTTTTTATCTACCATAAAATACCAAATAAGAGCAGAGTTTTACCGCCGGGTCCACTTTAGGTGTATATTTTGATAAATAAGCACCGGTTCCAAATAAACGGTGAGTCTAATGTTGGTGCTGAAGACAGAAGTCGAGCTGCACCAACAGGAGCAGGACTGGTGCTCGCGTCGGCTCTACACAAACCAAACTTAAAACCGCACGGCTCATTTGCATAAACTATAAGCGCTGAAAAAAAGAGCTGCTCCTCCTGATGCAGTGGATGAACGTTCTCACTCTGCTGCTCCACACTCGATGCGTCTGTCATTTATTTTAAATGCAGACTTTTTTTGCCAAGTTGGGAGGGTTTGAATGACTTTCTGTAATTCAGGAGTCTCTTTCAAATGTGGGAATCTCTCCTGAAACGCTCCAGAGAGATTTTCTTGTAACATTTCAAATTAACTCACCTATGTCTGTATAGAAAGTCGCATAAATTATCGTCGTACTGGTTAAAACAATCTGAGTTCCAGATTTTCCCAGTTTTGCGGAGCAAGATTTTGGTGAAGGAATGAATCGCCCCAAATTGCAGCCTGGTCTGTTAAGTGATTGAAACAAATAAACGCCCAGCTCTTATTTGGTATTTTACAGTATTTTATTATTTATTGGGATTCTTACTCTTATTTAATTTGACTAGTTTTATTGTCTTAAAGTAGATTTAAATAGAGCTTTATTTTATATTTCTACTGGATGTTTTATTTGTATCTGTGCCGCACTTTGGAAACGGTTTTGTTTATGAAATGTCCTACAGAAATAACTGTGTAATATCGTATCGTGAGCCATGGATGGAGTATCGTATTGAATGGTGAGGGGCCGTGTGACTCCCAGCCCCAGTATGGAAGAGCTGGAGGGTGTCTTACGTGGGCGGGGGGTTCCCTTTGGCCTCACACTCGATGATGATGTTGTCTCGGGGGTCCACGATGTAATCCTTCACCGACTGCCTTAAGATGGTGGGAGGCTGCTTCACTGTGGGCACGACCGGGGCCAAAAATACACAAAGAAATGCAAATTAGACGAGATTCAGACAAGTGGGACAATGGGAGGAAGACATAATAATAGATGTGTTCTCAATATCACAACAAGAATATTACAGGCAATATTAATATCATAATGTAGATCATATAATATTCTGGACAAATACAATCCACTGGCCTATTTTTTCACTTTATCTCCAGATTATAGTACACATTTTACTATAAAGGATACTTATTGAGAAGCTCAGGCTTGAAAATCATCTATTCTCCAGCCTTCACACACTTCTACCAAGGAAATTCATAATCATTGTTTGTTTTGAATAATTAAAACCATCAGCATTTAGATTAGACTAAATTAGATCAGATTTCAATGTTTTTCATTAAGAAAATGACCAATCGGAATAACAAAATCGTCCAGGCTGACAAATAATCACCAAAAATGTTGATATGTTTTTATGTCGTTTTGCAAAGTCTCTTTTGTACTTGAGTTCCAGATAGTTTCAGCTGTTCCCAGAGGCTTTGGATGAGACTTTGGGGTCATTTTTGGAAAACATTAAACTTGAAAATGTATGAACAGCAACACTAGTTCTATTTTAGCATTAAAGATATGGCTTTGATAAAAAGATCTTGCAAATACTGGAGGATTAACCATTTTAGAAACATAAAAAGATATAACTACTGAATATCGTCCATTATTGTAAATTGCAGAAGTAGGATTAAAATAAGATGCTTTTTCCTACTCCTATTTTGAACATTGAATGCTATTAACAATTCTGTTGTCTTTATTATTGTTAAATTATGGCAGCAGTGGGAAACACCTCAGATCGGGTGGCGGTGAATACATTTGTTAAGCTCTGTATGTAATAAATTTGAAAAAAGAAAAAAAGTTTTTCTTAGTTATTACATTGTACTTTGTCCTGAAATCTCCAGAAGCTAAATTCACAAATGTTGAATCTGGTATTGACTAAATCCTACAATAACTCACTGTATTAGAAAACAATTTTGCATTATAACAGTATTAATTTCCGCTGTCCCACATATATGTTAAATAAAATTGGCCTATAGAATGTAGTGAAGTCATCTGAACCCAACACTAACAGAAGGACTAAAGGAAACGGTGCGACAGAGTCTCTGCTCCTTTGCCCTCCGTCTGAAATCATGTAGATTTTGGTGAACAGGCTCCGGCTCCATGTCCCCGCTCGGCTCTCCTCTCCGCAGCTCACTGACACTAATCTGACCCAGAAAAGCCTGCGGTTACCACGGCAACCCTTACAGCCTATTTAGCGCGTGCTCAGCTGGAATCAAAGGACTCGGAGACGTTCGGCGTAATTGGCCCCGAAGACGACGTTTTACATATGAAAACGGGGCTTTTCTACGAGGACGGATGTGAGAAGCACGACAATGATTCCATAATCACACAGGCAGCACTAAATGTGAGTTAGTGTGAGTTAGCGGTTAGAGGTGGCACTTACGCTCTTGTTCGATCTTTGCTGTTAGTCCAGGAGGCGTCGTATCGGAGACAGAACAGGGAGACAGGTTAGAAAAGGTGCTTTAGTTAAATCTACGTTCAGGGATGGGACAAGATCTCGGGAGACAAAATGAACGCAAGATTTATTTCGTTCTGATACCGTTTTTTTGAGAATCCGATCGATACTTGGCATTATTGTACTCACCGATACTGATACCAGTCTGATATCGCATAGTGACAAGACTTTTGAAATCAAAACTGGAACACACCCGCATGTTGGTAATAATAAATCTGTGAAACGAGTGCGTACTTAAGACGCATTCATGACGAACATGAGTCAGTATTGTCACATTTTCTTTGTGTTTTGGCTGTTTTTAAGCAGCTTTTCTGTATTTTACCTAAACGAATGACAATTTATGCCTCTCTTTACTGTTGGCAGGGATCAGATTGGTCAAAAATAGGGACACTGGGACCTTTCTTGTATAAAACTGGGACAAATCAGTGGTTCTGGATAAATCTGCTGGGACAGGGGACACAGGGTCCAAAACTGGGACTGTCCCAGGGTAACCAGACGTCTGGTCACCCTACAAGACGTACGCAAAGGCTACTCATTTTTGTCCTGTACAGAAATAAGAAATAAAAGGTTGTCTCTGAAGAAAATCAATAAATGAGAGTTTGAGGACTTAAAGGTCTGTTTGCTACAGATATTCGAGTGAATTCCATTAAGAACAGGTAAAGGGCGCTCTCTGTAATTGCTTCTCGCACGTATGGTCCTCATTCAGAAAATACAGAGTGGTATCAGATCAGTGATTGGTTTGTGTACTCACTTATACCATTACCTAAAAAATGTGCGGTATCTGAGCTTTTAACAACAGCTCAGATACCGCACGACATCGGTATCAGAACAACAAGATTGCGGACACATGAGAAAAATGATCTTGTGAGATTATTTTATCTTTTGGATTGGACAAAAAGAGCCCAGAGTCCTAAAGGCAATGCCAGAATGGGAACAGAATGAAAAATAAAATAAATACGATATTGCAAAGCCCAAATTGAGAACTGAATCACGCTATATTTGAAATGGTGTCGAAATCTCATCGTCGTGGGTTTAATCTCGTGTCTCGTCCTGTGGAAAGTGTCTGGTCCCATCCCTGCGGTTATGTTTGTGGTATTATTCATTATACAGTGGAGGGTTTTTCAGGGAAATGGACTTACCTGTGGGTGGATTCCAAATTAAACAGGAGCAGAAAACAGAAGAGAAGAACATGTCAAAATTAACATCAACAAAAATGTGCTGATGAATATATTAAGCAGTATTCTAAGCGAGTACATATCGCTGTTTGGGGCTGGTAATTCTATATTTATGTCTGTTTTGTGGTAGTATAAATAGGCCATGCACCATTAATGCACTTTTAAGTTTTTATTTTGACCCAGTTTGTCTAGTAAATGTTTTAATTTAACTGAACATATTGTGCGAAAATGTATTTTATTAGAATCAGAAGTTATCAGATATAGACTCTATTTCCTCCTTTTCTCATATCGTACTTCTGTACTTAATGTTTCTACTGCTTTTTCCTCTAAAAATGCTTCACAAGACTTAATCAAAGAATGAAGATTTCAAAGTGCTTAGAACATTTATTTCTTCATGTCGTCTGCACTGAAACGGAGCAAAGGATCATGGTCTATGTAGTTCCCTCTGTTTTTTTTTTAGCTATTTCTGCATCAGAACTGTTCATTTAAGCAAAGAGACTTCGATATATTGTGATGCTCCACGATGTTATTGTGAGACCTTTGGCAATACAATATCACCATATTTACATTATTGTTACATCCATAGTGAGTGGTTCGTTGTTCTAAAGCTCTTTGAGACTTGATGGTGGAAAAGTGCTGTATAAAAATTATTTTTAGGTTTTGTAATTAATTAATCTCAGTTAATTGCATAACAATATTTGTCCCAAGAGCAACATTTATTTTAGGAAAACGGGCTCATTTTCCTCCTGAAGTCAGTCATGTGTTGGAGTTTGGGCGCTGATGCCTCTTGTTTGTCCTTGGAGCAGAACTGCTCCCGCCAACAGCTCCAGCAGGTTCTGTGCTGCTGTCACGGGTTTTGCATTTAAATGATCTCACAGGGTTGAGGTGCTTCTGTGAGACGCAAACTCTTTTCTGCACAGTTTTAAATGAACAAAACCTTTGCTTCCATCGGGTTGTTTTTCAAATAGAAATTAACCATCCAGCAGACCCAGAGGCTTTCATGCTCCACTGTTGTAGTCAGAACTGTGTGCGTCAGTATAACTGGTGTAAAACGACATGGTGCACTGACAAATGTTCTCCAAAGTTTGGCAAACTGTGATAAAATGCGTTAATATTTTTAATGTATTTACAATTTTTTATGTATTTACAATTTGGATGATTTCAGGTCTGAAATGGGCCTCGACTGAACAAAGGGTAAAAGGAGCTGTTTGAGAGAAGAACATAAATGTGCAGGTTTGTGTGTTAAACGTGTGAATGACACAAAACACAACTCCAGGTCCGTTTGTGACGAGGAAACAACATTAGAACATCAGATAATAGTGTCACACAGGCCCTTTAAGGATTCAAGTCATATCAGATCCTGATGTATTCAAGTCATTTCAGATCCTGATGTATTCAAGTCATTTCAGATCCTGATGTATTCAAGTTATTTCAGATCCTGATGTATTCAAGTAATTTCAGATCCTGATAAATGCTCCTTTGTGATCAGATGGTCCGTCACGTGTGCTCATATTTAATACAGTCCATCCTCCACAGCTCACAAACTGCTAATGACATGGAGGTTCAGATAAAGCCTGCTCCCGGACAATGTGGTGAGTGCCGGGGTCACGGGGTCATCGGCTATTCCCCAAATGCTGCGGCCCTATAGTCCCCTGGATCAATAGAGCGTCGCACCTCCAGAGGCCACAGGTCACGCACATGAACGCCGCGGGAGCCTTTGTCCCCGTACTCCGGGTGTCCTTGAGCGCCGGAGCGATCGGGGCATTTTTCATCGTACAACTGTGAGGCGTTGGCAGCGCGTTCGTCAGTGTGGGAGAAATGGGCGCTTTGTGGAGGCCCCCCGGGACCACGATCGATGGGGAGTTTGACGAGAAGCTCCAAACACACTCATTCTTCATTATGCACAATGGCCTTGGTCCCAACATGAACTCCAGCTCCACAGAGACACTCAATGAGATCCACCACTCCTCTGATTCTGTTCGTACGTATTGGCGTTTATGTCGCTAAAACGTGTTAGAGTAATAGATGTGCACTGTGTGTGATTAGCCTTTGTGTTAGTTTAGCCGTTTTAATCACAACATGCTGTATTAATATTGTTTCCTCATCAAAAACGTGAATTTAAAGGTAAAATATGACGCAAAATGTGCTCTTTTATGCCGTGTTATAATGTTTCCTCAAAAACAGACCTGGAGTTGTGTTTTGTTTCATTCACACATGTTTAACACACAAACTTGCACATTTAAGTTTAAGTTCTTCTCTCAAATAGAAAATATAGTTCCACCTTGTGATGTCATGTGATACTACAGGAAGTGCTCCACTGTGTTTTTAAGCTCCACACACCTCCACTAGAATCATTTCGATCATTTCATCCCTGGAATTGCCAATATAGGAAAGATTTTCAAAATCAGAAACTGGGGCACCACCGGGCTGGTCATGGTTGGTAATAATTAAATTGTGAAACGAATGCATCATTAAGAAAAACTGTTCTGCACTCGGCCCATTCATGGCTTCTTCATGATGACGTGAGTCAGTATAGTCATTTGTGTTTTCTGTGATTTCACCTAAACGAAAAACTAAATTAAAAAAACCTAGACAATTTATGCTTTTTTCTTTTTTACTGTTGGCAGGAATCAGATTGGTCAAAAACAGGGACACCTGGGACTTTTCTGGTATAAAACTGGGACAAATCAGTGGTTTTGGCTAAATCTGCTGGGACAGAGGACACAGGGCTCAAAACTGGGACTGTCCCGGGTAAATAGGGACGTCTGGACACCCCGTGCCAATCTCCACTGAACTAAAGATTAAAGGAGCAGTTCACTCGAAAACAATCACAAGGTGGAACAGAGCATTTTGAGGTTCACAGATGTAGACAGATAAATAATAAAGGGTCACTCAAACATTTGTGAATGGCAAAGGAGAAATTCAATTTGTCAACTGGACAAACGTTTTTTGTTTGAATACGTTTGGCAGCTCATCCAAGCTGCTTCTTCAGTTCTGGGTGCAGTGCAGTTCAATAGACAAAGCTAACAAATATAATAAAAAGAAAAGAAAGAAAAAAACAGAGCATATTCAACCGAACAACTTTTGTCCAGTTGACCAATTGAATGTCTCCTTTTCCCTGAATTCTACCTGGACGAATGAGGGAATTTACACAGAATATGTGAATGAAACAAAACCCAACTCCACACAGCAAAAGAGCTTGGCCAAAATTTAAAATATAAACACTTAACTCTGTTAGAAAATTACTTAAAAGCAGTGAAATGCAGCAAGATCATTTTACTGGACAAGTTCTCTTAAAAACAAGTAAGTTGATAATAAAGCTGAAAACAAGATGAATAACCTGATACAAGTTTGAACATCTTGGCCAGATCAGAGACATTTGCAGTGTTTTTGAGGAGGTAACAGTATCTAACATGAGTCCATTTTGTGTAATAGAAGACCTTTAAAGGGGCATTATGGTACTTTTGTGGTGGACAGTGTGTGGGGAGGACACTTACGATCCTCTGGAACTTCGATGGCTGCTGCCTCCGTCCACAGCAGTAGCGACACGACCACAACCAACGCCGTGGCTCCGCCCTGCCCCCACATCCTTCCCTCTGATTGGCCGGTCTCTGTCTTTCTTCCTCCTGATTGGCTGCTGGAGGACCTGGGGACAGACAGATGCAGACAGTGTGTTTGGGCTCACAGCTGGGGCCCAGCAGATCCAAGTCCCCTCTGAGTTTGTTCCATATTTGTTTGCAGGTAAACAAAGGTTAACAACATGAAAGAACAGTTTTAAAGAGGACGTATTTGACTTCTGCAGGGTTTTATCTGTAACACAGGACAGATTTAGATCACCACGGCCATGTTAACATATATTCTTCGAGTTTACCTAGAAATAATAATTGTGAATTGAGGTTTCCATGGAAAACAGGTTAAATGGTCTTTATTTAATAGTTCTCAGTGTCTGGGGGTGGGGAAGGGTTCTGATTGGACAGCGACACAAACGTATTTCCGTCTTTGGGAAGAAAACACACACTTCAGCTGCTCCCGGTTTGTCGTCACGCCACCGACACAAACACGATCCAAACTTTTTCCGCAATGATTCCAATGATGATGAAGCAGCAGCTGGAGAATTCTCTCCTCACGCTTTACGTCTGTGAGCTGAGGAGGAGAAGGGAAGAGTGTCGGAGAAGGAAGAAGAAGACAAACTGAGTCTGAGGCTGCCACACCTCAGCCCACTCCCAGATCCCACTCACAAATCCAAAGAGACGTGGAGGAAAGTCCGAAGAGACGACTGGAGGAGCCGGATTGACGAACCACCAGGATTATTTTGAAGAAGAAGAAACGTTTACATGATCCAGGAAGAAATTCATTTGGCTTTAAAATCGGAATAAACCCCCACTTACTTCAGGATTAAGTTTAATTCTGAATAATCATTTCCATTAGGGGTTTACATGGTCTTTTTAAAGCAGAATTCATTTTTATTCAGGATTAAATTATTTTTATTTGGAATTAAAGCATGTAAACGTGGCACATGTCGCCTTTTACTTCCCCTTCAGAGCACAAACACAACAAAATCCAAAACTCCTGCACCTCACATCAGGTTTGTCCAGTGGCTGTGCACAGTTCTGTGTCATGTTTTGATATATTTGTGAAGCATTACCATGTGGGAGTGTAACATACATCTTATGGACGAAGCATTGCACACAATCTTACTTCTAACTGTAATTAGAGTTTGAATAGGGCCCAGGAGAGATCACTAAATAACTCAGATGTGCATGGATGACTCTAAAAACTCTTCAGGCATGTTTTTGACGAGAGAACATTGTTATAACATCGGAGAAAGCTTTAAAAAGTGGAACTCCCTCTTTAATTAATGAAGCCAGAAAAAAACCCAAATGATTCCCTTTGCTGAATCTGTGAGTGAAAAATAACTTCACGTGACAGATTTCCAGAGTCCCTTATTCAGAACAATCAAGAGAATAACTTCTTAATCCACTGTTTTTGTGTCACTGAGCCATAACCGCCTCTGGGCCCTTTAGCCGTTTCCTCCTCCACATCTGTCAGGGCAGTGCTCGCTCTTCTTCTCTGAGGCGGTGTCTGTCCCACGCTGCCCCCTGGCTGTGCGGTGGTCAGGCAGAAGCAGGTCAGAGGAGCTAACTTTAGGCTTTTCACCCGGACCACAGGTGCACATTAGCATCACGGCTGAGTCCTGAGGCGGAGGTCCGGGGCATGTGGGTCAGTCTCACATAAGGGAGAACATTTTTGCATAGGACCTTTAATGTCCTTCTTTATGGTCGTCTCTGCTCAGGGGAGAGCTGTGAGCGTCACATAAGACTCACACAGAGGAATCGGCTCTTGATATCAGCAGCACATTGATGAATACGAGTCCCGGCACTTGTTATGAGATTGATACCTGATGCTGGTATGGGTGAGTCCCTAATTTTAAAGATTTCAAAATAAAGTTGGAGATATAAACATGTTAGTGACAGGTGATTACCAGTGAATGTAGTTTCAAAGTAAAATAAGTATTGATATTTTTCCTTAAGAAATAGGTGAGTTAAAATGTGGTGTGGCTCTGCCCATCAGCAGCTCAGTGTCAGAGGAATCACCTTAGGTTCGCTGCACAGGTCCACCTTCTTCTCCTCAGTGTGGCCTCGGCTCACTGTCACAGACCTGCAACACAAAAACACACTTCATGGTAAAATGATCACATTTTTATACAGCGTTTTTCCACTTTCAAGGCTCAAAGTGATTTACATCAAGGAACCACTCACATTCACACACACTTATGCACCAGTGTACGCAAGATGAGTTAAGAGTGGGGGCGAGATGGGTTAAGAGTCTTGCCCAAGGACACGACAACAGCATTTATCTGTAGGAGCTGGAATCGCCCCGCCAGCCTGTGGGTCAGTGGATCTGACAGTTCAACCAATGATGTTTATGTGGATTCGACCTTGAGATCAGTGGCAAACGCTCCACCAGCTACTGCCGCCCATTTATTTTCAGGTTTGTTAGTTTCAGTCGTCTAAATGTAAGTGTATTAGACCGTCACAAAGCTCCATCCAACACCGCTCACTTCAGTAAGATCCTGATCCTCTGCCCAGTGAGTCACTGACACTATAAGCGTCATAAATCACCCCAAAAAATAACTTTAGTGAACATTAACCGCTCCCTCATTAAAACGCCCTCAGTGAAGACAAAGGCACCGCTCCTGTGTGTGGTCGGCCGACTCCTGAAAAGGCGGCATGGCAGCAAGGTGGCAGAGGGGCACTCACGCCTCACAGTGAGAAGGTTCCAGGTTCAAGCCTTTTTGTGCGGAGTTTGTATGTTCTCCCCATGTCAGGGTGGGTTTCCTCCAGACACTCCGGTTAACCCCATCAACCCAAAACATGCACCATAGGTAAAATCCTCCTACTAAAGGTAGTTCTGACCAAACGCAGCAACAAGATCATGGAGATGGGCCCCAGGCACCTCATGTGCTGCCCACTGCTCCAGAAAGGATGAGAGAAACGCAGAGGACAAATTCCCTACAGGGATAAGAAAAGTACTACAAAACAAAAACTAAAATCCAGGCCTCTCACCTGGACACATGAAAAATGTTCCACACACAGGCGCATTGAAGCGAGTGTAAAGTGGATACCTTATTATCCCCGTACAGGGATATTAAATCATATACACCTGGTCACAAGAGTGTAGTTCATAGTTTGTGTCTGTTTTTCATAGGCTTTTGTTGAGCTCCTCCTCTGTGACAGACACACTGAGCTCTGTGATTGGATCAAACAAACTGAGCTTAATCAAATAAAGTCATAAATGTAACACTGGACTCCCTTCAGTTTCAGAGGAGACCTCCAAATCCATTTAAACATAAAGAGGACACCTACACCATTAACACATCACACAGTCCCCGGGGGTCAGGGGTCGGGAGGAGCCGAGGTAATTGGCCGTGACAATGACATCATTTCCTCATCGTTACCATGGCGACCGGTCTGGGCTTCACTAATGGCGGTTGTGGAGAGGGTGGAGTGACCGCGGCTCCATCTGTGCATGTTTAAGGGGAGGCTGTGCTCTGTAGTTCACTGTAGGTCTGTGTGACAGACAGGAAGTGTTTCTGAGGACGATTTCACAAGATAAACGCTAACAAAGAAGAGTTTAGCATGGAAACACTCAGGTTCCTCTCAGATCACAATTCTACAGACACATTTTATAACGATTGTCGTCCATATACAGTATGATCCAGTGGACTGCAGTGGGTGTGTTACATTTATGTAAACAGATCTGCCTCTTCTCCACACTCACTTTCATAAATAAAGGCGTTTAAATTCCAGTTATACTTGAACCCTCTACACCAAAGTATGCAAAACATTTCATTAGTTCGGCTTGTTGCTCGGTGCCTGAAGCTGGGCATACACTGTGCGATTTGTGGCCCATTTTTCATGTGTGCAACTGTTTTTGGGATCGAGTTTTGTCTTAATCGTGTGTTGTGCTTCAGGTCATAAACATGGGTTAAAAGAGAACCGATTAATACCTCATGACCGGCTCCTGATCGGTAATCGTAGGTCGCGAGAAAATCAAACCTGTTTGAATCCAGTTGTGAGGGTTTCACCACTGAAGTCGTTCGTACAGTCTGAGAACATGAATCTGAGCTGTGAACTTTGTGAAATCGAAAATATCACAGAGTGTACGCCCGAACTGTATAAATACGTGGACAGAGTGAGTGTGACGTCCCCCACAGCGTTCAGCTCCAGTCAAATGAAGCTCATCGAGACTATCGGTTATAGGAGTGAATTTGGAGCCAGTTCCATATTAGGAAATGATTTAAAAGTGAAATAAAAACACCAGGATCATGTAGAGCGGGTCAATACGAACATTTTAAGACCAAAGTGACACACACTCACAGCAGCAGTTACAGAGAGAGGGACGTCAATTTTTCAATGGAAAGTCAATTGGAGCCGGAGCTTTCGGGTCAGCTATGTCCGTATATATATAGAGTCTATGGTTCCAACCCTCATATAAGACCACATGGTGATATTGAAGGAAACTGTCTAAGAGTGTTTGATTTTAATTGCGGTTGTGGTATAAAAATCTCCAACTTTATGCTTTTTTGTTTTTTATTTTACATTTTTTTTGGAGTTTTGTGGCAACATTAACATTTCCTAATTATTTCACCCCACACCAAAGGAAACTGGGCTGCAGGATCACGTGTATTTGCCTGTCGATACAAACTGGAAACATAAAAATAATATTAATTTAATCTGTTAATCCGTCAGTCCAGTCAAACTTTAATGACGTATTAAAGGGATAGGTAATTGTTGGCGTTTTTATCGAGGAGCGTGCAGATATGTTTTGGTTTTTCATACTGTCGTAGACTAAAGTATAGTGGAATCCTATATTTTATGATTGGTCTGCATATGTTGGGCTGTTCATGTGTAAAGACCTGCCCCCACATCTTTTCTGTTGTCTTCTCTCTCCTTCTTTACTCATGTTTTCAGCCTCCACGGCCTGATTTAAGCTGCTCTGATTATTACCATGACCAATTAGCCTCTCTCTGTCACCACTGCCCCCACAAAGAGAAACCAAAGAGAAGGATAATACGATCTGGCCCCCGCGTAATCGTGGAGAGCTCCATAGACCTGGTGCGTAACTGCAGAGAGGTTACACGGGGGTGGTGACAGTAAAGATCCACATGAACAGGGCATCAGGCTGAGGAGGAGGAGGCTGCACCATGAAACCAGTGACCTACTTCCATCACACACGAGTCTGTGAGGACGGAGGGGGAGGACTCAGACCAGGCCCCAGGAAATACTCCAACACCAAAACCAAATCAAATACTAGACTAATCAATGGTTCAGAGTTCCTGTTCTACTGTTCTGGGGTAATTTTACACAAGAACAGATCAAAACCCAAATATTCACTCAGGTTATTAAGCACGTGTACCGACATAATGCAGTTTAACTGAAAAGTCCAGTCTGTACATTTCACAAATATGTAGCGCAGAGGTCTCCAGCCTTTTTCCTCTGGTGAGCTCCTTTAACTAAACCAAAATGTCACAGAGCTACTAGTTTTAGTGGTCACAAGTAATTGAGTAAATATGAGAGCCACAGTCTAATGGTACATTCACAGCAAAATCGCCCTGGACGCCCCATTTGGAGCCTTTGCATTTGAATTCAGACGCCCCCGACGTGAGTCTTGGACGACATGCAAAAACTGGAGTAAAATACTTGACGCGCGTCCAGGGCGTCTGTTGCCCCAGAAACAAGAGCCCTTTTGACCCGGTCTTTCCTTGGTCTTTCCCCGGTCTTTCCTTGGTCTTTCCCCGGTCTTTCCCTGGTCTTTCCCTGGTCTTTCCTTGGTCTTTCCCCGGTCTTTCCCAGGTCTTTCCCCGGAACAATGCCAAACCAGGTTGAGCGAGTGGCTTTACTGTATTTATTACACAAAAACCATCAGCGGAGGCATTCAATTCGGCGGCGGTGTGTCTGGGTCCATGACATAATTCAGTGGCATTCCCAGTTTGGTGAGTTTCACCACTTGCTCCAAGAGCTCCGTCTGGATGACCACAGAGGTACTTCAGTCTGTCCCAGCCCCAATTTGAAGACCTGTTGTCCAAGTAGTCTAGACATGTACAACATATATTGTAATTATTATCATAGTTATTGTTTGTTCTTGCTACTCCAAATAGGCCATTTATTTGTTGTGTCTGTGTGAAACCAGTGTTATAGAATATACAAATAAAATAAGCCTATATTAGTTAGCAAAGCCTTAATAAAGACAAGTTTATACAGAGTTATAAACGCCTGACTACTTCTTTCCTTTACACACCTGTGGAAATGAATATTTCACAGCCATAGTTATATCTATATTAACAATATTTAGCTTTAGCGTTGTGTATTTTATTGCACATTGATTTAACATAATTTAATTCTTACTCAATAAATAGTAAAAATAATCATCATAATAGTAATAATAATCATAATGTAACCATGAAAGCTCATTGAGGTTAGCAGTTTTAGGAGGGAATTTGGAGCCAGGTCCATATTAGGGATAAGAATTTATTTACAGACAAAATAGTGAAATAAAAGCACCAGGATCATGTAGAGCAGGTGAATACAAACATAGCAGTTTTTTCAGTGTAAAGTCAGAGACAGAAGAGTCAATGGAGCCAGAAGTATAAAACTTCCTATTTGGAACACAGTGACAGTGTGGGTTAGCTACATGGATCTGTTCAAATAAGTGGATAGGGTGTTGCTGCTTGTTGCCGTCTCCAGTTGGCGTAGTGGCCACTCACTGAAACTTCAGCGAAAAAATCCCTCAGAAAGGATTTTTCTCATACAGCACAAACGGCTGACAGGGATGGACAGGCACCTACAGCTTTCAAAAATGACGAATTTTGTGGTGATTTTTACAAAGCTTTGACCAATACATGATTCACATGTGTCCACGGGAGAAAAGAGCACTACTGCACATGTTCAGTGGGCAGGGAAACCCCAGCAGAACCTCGCCGGGCTCGGCTATTCTAGAGACATGCGGGACTGAGCTCGGCCCCTTGACTTGAATGGATGACCATGTTTAGATCCTGGGGCTTGGTGAGCTCCGTCCATACAGTCTGTGGTGGAACCAAATCAACCAGCACTGCCTGGTCAAATATGCACCATAGAACAAAACTACATGACCACATTGATTCTAAACTCTGCATTACTTCATACCTGCCTTTGCTCTGATCTCCTCCGCTCTGCACACACAAAAAAACACAAACAAACGCACAAGAGTCCTCTCAGTCACCGACAGTATCTCCATTACAGTGGTGCGACCCCAGGGAAGAAAACAGGTCTTTAAATCAGAGGAGAAACTCTCTGGACAAAAGCTTAAACAGATCACAGACGATTCTAGTCATTTCTTCAATAGTTGCAGAATGATCTAGATTATAATAAAAAAAATGTAAAAAAAAAAAGACAGCTACAAGATCTGTGCTCTGTAACTTTCTCTGATTGAGATGTTCAAACTTCTATCAGGTTCTTGTTTTTAACTTTATTATCTACTTACTAGTTCTGAATTGGTTGTATAATCCTAAAAATGGTCACCTATATTTCTTCCATGACTCGACTAGGACTAATGAATCAACTAGGATGGACGAACAACTCTTACGTAAGACTGATTTCAAGTACTTATATCTAGATACAAGTATATCTATCGGGACATTCATACTTAAAACTTGTTTTGAGTATGTTTATCTAGAATTTAGCAGAATTGAAAGTGTTTTATCTAGAATTTGGCATCTTTGAACTTATTCTCAGGCCATGAACACTAATCCTAAACTAGTTTTAAGTCTGTTTATCTCAAACTGAGCATCCATAAACTTATTTCCAGACCATGAACACTCACAGAGATGCTTCATTCTCGTCTAGAGGTCGTTTATTTTAAGAGAACTTGATCTTGCTGCATGGACAGATCATTGCACTACTTTTAAGTCATTTTCTGACACATTTAAGTGTTTATGGTCAAGCTTTTTTGCAGATTGTTGAGCTTCGAGCCTTTTCTTTACTATCAAAATATAAACTTAATACTGTGACAACTCTAGTCAGGACGCACAGAGCACCAGACTCCAAACATAAAGTCTGCACCACACCACACTCTGCCCAAACTCTGGCTCCTTTAGTCATGTCCACAGCTCTACACCGGCTCATTTGTCCACTCCATCTTCCACTGTCACTCAGCCTGAGGCCTGAAGGACAGAAAAGCGTTTTATGAGTCAAATTTTCACCTCTCTGTTCTAAATATTCACCTCTCCCTCGCTCCATTAATCCTCGAGCACCTCCATCCAGAGAATGTCCCAGCCACGCCTTTCTTCTCTCCTTCAGTTACAAACCCCGGGCTGAAGTTTGACCCCCTCAGCTGACCTTTTGGAACCAGATAAACCACATTTCACAAACTTCCTTTTTTTCTCCTCACAAAAGTCCCCAAAGCCTGGCCCTCCCTCTCATCCTTTTGTCTCCTTCAGGTTTCGACGGCTGGTTTTGGGACCTCTGTTAGTGGTGAGAACAAAAGCAACCTGACTAAAGCTGGACTTCCATCCCTGACTTCCTGATTTTGAACTGAATTTAAGTTACATCAGATTTTATCTGTCTTTATATCGTGGGGATGTTAAACTAGTTTGATCATTGTTTTCAGTAGTGGCAGGTCTGAAGGTCTGAAGGTCTGAAGGCTCTGATAGTCTGAAGGCTCTGAAGCTCATGCTGTGATCTGTTTTTCTGACTGTTTCATGCAAAGCTAAACTTAGCATTACCAGTGGTTTAAGTTGATGTGATGTTTTGGGAGTTTTAAGGCGCTGTATGAAGACCGAGCTGGACCACAGACGTGTCCACAGAGCGGCCTGGTCCTGACTGAAGCCTGGAGCCAAAAAGTCCACAGCAGAGCAGCAGTTTGAATAGAGACGTATCAGAGCTTTGTTTTCAGGCGCAGGTGCAGGTGATGCTTTTGGAGGCAGTTTCATATTACATGTGTTCAGCCCCATTAAAGACAACAGGTATAAAACTATGAGCTCATAGCACCTGGAAAAGCATCAGGTGTAAAAGCCTGTCTGTGCCTCATTTAACTTAGTTCATTTAACTAAACTGGACTTACTGTGCATGCTGCAAATGTCTACGATCTTATATCAGGTTATTCATCTTGTTTTCAGATTTATGATCTACTTACTAGTTCTGACTGCTTCATTCTAGTCTAGAGGTTGTTTATTTTAAGATAATGTGTCAAGTAAAATGCAGGAAGATAATTACATACCACACCAACTTTATGTATAAATCATTTGAAAAACATTACAGCTGCCAAAGTGCTGTACACAAACCATCAACAACACAATACACAATTACAAACACAATACAAATACTAAAAGAAAACTATAAGATACTACTAATACTACTACTTTTAAGTCATTTTGTGATAGATTTAAGTGTTTGTATCTTAAGCTTTTTGCAGGGCGTGTAGAGCTTGAATAACTTAATGTAATATTCTCTATGTTTAAAAGTCATTTTTTATCTAATGTCACGTCCTCATTTCATCTGAAGCTCCTGAATCCTGCTCCCGGCAAAATGAAAAGACAAAGACAAAAATGGACTGGTACTATTGCTATAAATATCTATTGACACTTTGATTTTTTCATGTTTGAACCCACATTGATTCCACTCAGTCCTCGGGCCCCGTGACCCCATCGCTCATTATCGTGTGGATCTACAGGAAGCCCCGACCAATCAGGGCGCAGGCTTTCCCGGGCTCCTTAGCAACCGCCCCACGAGGGTGAAGGGGCGGGGGGAGGGGGTGTAAAATGGGAAAGCCCCCCTCCAGCACGAGCTGTTGGAGAGGTGCTCATTCTTTATCAAAACCTGGCATCAAACCAGAGCTCCAGACTGAACAAAGCCCCAGGACGATGGGGTTTACTGGGACAGAATCCTGCTCAGAACCTTCCACTGTCGGAAATATACATACATGAAAGAATAAATAAATACATGAAGGAATAAATACTCTGTTAGAGACGGTAAAGCCACGTTCTACTGACGCTTTAACATACAGTGTGCAGTAGGGTCAAATTAACCTTCTAAATCTACTCAGAAACACTCATTCAAATCCAGTTTTGATTTTAGCATCAATACTTTTGACATCCCCAATGAAAAACCCTCCCTGACAACAGAGCCCCGGGGAGTATGTCAGGTGCTTGTTTGTAAAGAGCCGTTATTGGCCGAGTCTGAGGCCTGAGTCTGATGCTCATCCCAAAATCTACAATCCAGTTGATTTATTCATCTAAACAGCAGATTTTAAACTCAGCATTTCCAAAGAGATGCACAAAAATGCACAGAAAACATTAGTCCAAAGTCAGCCAGCAGATATTTTAAATGCTATATTAGGATATTTGGATTAGGCGACAGACTGGTCCATTTAAATCCATCCCAGGTGCAGGTAAGTGAAACTTGTCAGCAGAACCTCTTCATCGACACGAGGAGAGGGGACACTGAGAGACTGGACTCAGCAAGGACCTGGGGACTGGACACACAACACAGACGCACTGTACAAGCTCTGAGGGCCACTCCTGAAGACCTTCTACCTCTGTGAGCTCTGCCCTGGGCTCCTCCAGACTCAGAAGGTGAGGGAATAATAACAGTCTGTTCTGCCCATTTCTGTGATATTTCTGTCATCTTTTGTGATATTTCTGTGATTTTTTTGTGATTTTTTGTCATATTTTTGTGATTTTTCTGTGATATTTTTGTCATATTTTTGTGATATTTCTGTGCTGTTTTTGTAATAGTTTTAGTGCTGCCACGATTGTTCGACGTTGTCGACGTAATCGAATATGAAAATGAGTCGACTACAATTTTTTTGGTCGAATATTCGCCTTTATTTATTTTTGGTCTCAAACGGCTCGTCCAGAGACCTTT
The DNA here is from genome assembly GCA_034769755.1 of Odontamblyopus lacepedii. Lineage (NCBI taxonomy): Eukaryota > Metazoa > Chordata > Actinopteri > Gobiiformes > Gobiidae > Odontamblyopus > Odontamblyopus lacepedii. Next base: position 8,708,276 of record CM068346.1, on the reverse strand, counting down.
CGCTTGCCTGAGATCAGGTATTTCCCCTCCACACCACTAGTAGTACTACACTCGAGGCGGACACCGGTGCTGCTGACAGCGGCTACATCCGGGGTTGACGCCGAGGTGGCTAACCTAGGCTTCACCAAAGGCTAACAGCAGTGGTATATAATGGCACCGCCAAAGAAAACAAAATTGAGGAAGTATTTGCCGTGCGCACTCTGCTGGCTGGTCTCTCTCTTTCTCTCTTCCCCCTTCCCCCGATTTGAGCATTTGAGAAAATGCCAGCGGCCGGAGTCGGACCAAGACCTAAAGCCTCGAAAGTCTGGGAATACTTTCGGACAGGTGGTGATAGAGTGGTTTGTACACTCTGTAAGACTTCTTTGGCTTATCACGGGAGCACGACCACAATGCATGAGGTATTGAGAATACCGTTGCAATATGCTGCTCGTGCATACTCGTTAAATTGTGTGTGCATATCGTTGTTCAACATTGTCGAATGAGCACACACAACAGACATAACAGCAATAACCTTTGCAACTCGCACACACAAGGTAACCTCCCGGGAAAATCTAACACACCCACTTGTGTGTGTTAGAACCGCTTGTTTTTTTTTTTTTAATTAGTCGTTTAGATTAGTCGACTAATCGAAAAATTAGTCGAGAGATTAATCGTTAGAAAATTAGTCGTTAGTGGCAGCACTAAATAGTTTTGTGATCTTTTTGTCATCTTTTGGTGATATTTCAGTGATATTTCTGTGATACCATATGCTCATGTCGTGTTCAGAATGATTTATTGATAATTACTCTCCATACGTTTGCACTGCTGTTATTTTGCGTTGTCGGCAGAGTCTGTGAGCTCTGCCCTTGGCCCCTCCGGACTCAGGAGGTAATGGAATAATAATCCAGTCTGTTCTGTGCTTTTCTGTGATATTTCTGTCATCTTTTTGTGATATTTCTGTGATATTTCTGTCATCTATTTGTGATATTTCTGTGATTTTTCTGTGATATTTTTTATGATATTTCAGTGATCCCATTTGCTCATGTCGTGTTTAGGATGATGTATTGATAATTACATTGGTCAAACATGCTTTTTAGTTTGTTAAAGCCTCTCCACACGTTTGCACTGCTGTTACGCTGCGTTGTTGGTACAGTTTGGTCTGTGCAGTGAGGACGGAGCTCTTCACAAGCACAAGGACACACGAGAGGAGACCTGGGGACGAGCGGAAGCCCTGATTCGGGGGTGGGGAGGTCAGAGACAGACTCAGCGTTATAGAGCATTTCAACAACAGCAGAAAAGAGAAAAAGTGTTTATACGCAATATGAAAAGTACGGTTTTAGAAAAGGCACGTGTCGGCCGTGTGAAGGCGTACTTGGGCGTATGTCCTTACAGAACTTAAGATCATTCTCAAACGGCGCAGATCAAACTCCTGATGGATCTGTGAAACCCAATCTGCCCGGCTCCAGGAAGACTCTGAGCTGACTCATGGAGGACTGTTTAGCACACACTGTCCTGGAAATGAAAGTGGTAGAATTATAGAGCGCCATAAAGACCCAAAAAACAGACAAAAGCTGCAGCAGGGTTTAGTACAGGGGCTACAGAGATGCCTTTTTAGTTGAGTACTGTGACGGATATTTGAGTATTGAGTGTTGTTCTTTTCATTGTCTCAAATTGTAAGAACACTGTAAGAAGTGCGACACTATTCTGTGTTACATTTCTGAGATAAGAAAGCCAAATGACCAGCCAGACTAACCTAAATGCAAACTGTTGCTGGGGAAGTGCTTGGACCTCAGAAAGTATTTTGTTGTTACCCCATTGCTCTGGGCTCACTGATACAGAAACTCTGTCCGAGACTGTTTGTCACCAGTGCAAACATAATAAACCAACATAGACAGTCTTCTTGTATGTTTTGGTATTATTTAACAGATAGTTTCCACAACAGTACCGAAATACCCTGTTTTAATGAAGACCTGCTTGTGTCTGCTACAGTTCGAACCTCTGGCTACCATGGATATTTATGTTATAATTTTAAATCGCAAAATTAATCTAAAATGACTTCATAAAAAGAAGAAAATGCGCTGACTTCCGCGTTAGAAAACTATGGTGCCCAGTGGGAGCCAACATCGCCGAAACATCACCAAACAAAACGCTGTTGAAGATCTGGTTTGTAAAAACGAGCAATCAATCGCATATTTTCTACATTTAGATTAGACAAAAAAGACTTAAGGGAAGTTAAATCTCTTACGAAGCTGTGGTTTCATAAAGTAGGTCTACAATTACAATAAAAAATCTTAAATACAAAATTGTTAGACCAAAACTGCAAACGGGACCACAGATTTTTAAAATTACAGTATAATTATGTAAAAATCTTGACTTGTCTCGATCTCGTGGACCTAATCTCGTATCTGGTCTCGTTTTGTCAAAATTGTGTCCCATCCCTAACGTTTAATATTGAAAATCACATTCTATTGTCTAAAAATTAAAGCTTTAAATTATCACTGTGGTATCAGAATGGGTGTAAAAGTGTCAAGTCTATTTTTCTTGGTATTGAAATCAAGTTTGAATTTTTACTATCATGAAAACACTAGTCCACAGTCATACTCTGAATCTTTGACATCACGGTTGGTCTTGGTACGTAGCAGCGAGGGGGCTACAGTGAATACTGAATGAGTGAGGGGCTATGCTAACGGCTAACAGCGCGTCATACCCCCCCACCTCCCGCGTACATGAACAAAACGAGGCTTCATCAACAACAATCCCTCATTCTCACTGCTCCTGTGTCCGTCCACAGAAACACAACTGCCTTTACATTCAGAGTAAAGTGTCATATACACGAGCCTATACGAGACACAGGGACACAGACACAAAGCCTGTTCTGACCACTGCTGGACTCTGCTGAAGTCCCCGTTTATTCTGTGTTTGCTCGACCTGTGAATGCTCTGGGTTTGACAAAAGTTCAGAACTAAATATACAACTTATTTCGCTCAGACAGTTTGATATTTATGCATGTATGGAACTGTATAACTGTGGGCGCAATAACAGTTTGTGCAATAATGGTACAATAACTGTTTGTGAAATAACTGTTTATGAAATAACTGCACAATAAGTGTTTGTGAAATAACTTTGTGAAATAATTGTGAAATAACTGCAATAACTGTGTGTGCAATAACTGTTTGTGAAATAACTGTGCAATAACTGAAATAACTTCATGCAATAACTGTGAAATAAGTGTGAAATATGTGTTTGTGCAACACTGTACAACAACTGAAATAACAGTTTGTGCAATAACTGTGCAATAGCTGTTTGTGCAAAAACAGTTTGTGCAATAACGGAAATAACTGAAATAATTGTTTGTGCAATAACTAAAATAACTGTGAAATAACAGTGAAATAACTGTGCAATACCTGTGAAATAACTGCAATAAATATTTGCACAATAACTGTTTGTGAAATAAGTGTTTGTGCAATAACTGTTTGTGAAATAAGTGTTTGTGCAATAACTGTGAAATAACTGTTTGTGAAATAAGTGTGAAATAACTGTTTGCGAAATAAGTGTTTGCATAATAACTGTGAAATAACTGTGCAGTAGGGCTGGTGCCACAGATGAATGCTGAATTGTTGTGTCCTTGGGCAAAACACTTAACCCACCTCGCCCCCAGCATCTGCATACACTGGTGTATGAATGAGTGAGCAGTTCCTTGCTGTAAAGTGCTTTGAGGGACTTGAAGGTGGAAAAGTACTGTATAAAAATGTGACAAACAGGGCTGGTGCAATAACTGTATGATTTAGTATCGGAATCAGTATCAGAACTGAAAAAGCTGAATCCCTGTGTTAAAGTCCTGCAGGCTGACATGAGAGTGGAGCGGATGAGCGCTTTATGTGGTATAAAATAGTGACACACTTTCTGTAATAAATAAGTCATCTGCAGCCACTCAGCTAAATATAGATCCACACAAACCGATCCTGAACACGCCACACGCTGCTCTGAAACATTCAAGAACCAACACCTCTGCTCTCACCAGGCCTGTCACCACTATCACTATGTCCACGGAGAGTGCAAGACAAGAAACTGGAACGATATATTCTGTAGGGATGTGACGATAACGGAACTATTGTGATATCGTATCGTCAAAAGGTCTCACAATAATATCAGGGACCATCATAATATGTCGAATTACAAGTCTCTTTGTTGAAATTACACAACTGTGCTTTACCAATAAACTTTCCCTCTGCACAAAGTAACACTGAAACGTCTTTTTAGGGTCATTTTTGTACGTTCAGTCTGGGTCCACTGAACAATTCCCAGGACCTCCGGATGAGGCTCACAGAAAACACTCTGCTCCACTTGTGATGTCACGTGGTAATACAGGAAGTGTTTCATTGTGTTTTTAAACTCCACACACCCTCACTTCACTCACTCATTTGGATGATTTCAGCCGTGGAACTGTCGAGCTGTAGTTAACTAGTTAAGGTAAAAGGAGCTGTTCACTTGTAAACTACCGCTTCATGTCATCACAGTGTGGAACAGAGCGTTTAGGGCTTTGGAGATGTAGACAGACTAATAATAAAGAGTTCCTCAAACATGTGAATGAAACAAAACACAACTCCAGGTCTGTTTTTGAGGGAACAACATTAGAACATGACTTAAAGCTCCCAAGAGTCAGTGTTGTGTAATGTTAGACGTTTAAACATAGTCCTACAGACAAACAATCATACAAACATAGTCACTTTCACTATTCACACGTGTACTCGTCACTTGCACGACATTATTTCTAACCCAAACTGCACTTTCATAGCTCTGATTCTCATAATTGTTATTGAGCAGGAGTCATTCCCTAAACACATGATCCACCCGCAGTCCCCAAAGAGGAAATGCCCCGGTCCACTCCATGACCACACCATTCCCCCTCAGTGCCCAAGCCATTAGGAGACGTCTTTCAGTTGTGAAAGACGTCTCCTAATGGCTTCTACTAACTTTTCTGTTTAAGGATCCGTCTCCTACTTGTTTCTATGGATATGTCGTTGCGCTGCCTGGAATCGCTCAAAAATGCCTCGAAAAACAGACATTCTGACTGTGAGCGGGGTCGCCTCTCCACAGATCTGACCTGTAACTCTCCGTGAAGATAGAAAAGACATACTGTGAAACATTCCAGACCAAGCAATAACATCTCCAAAAGCATTCGACGGACCCTCCACCAGAAAAGTTACACAATGAATCTGTGTTTTTGAGGTCTAAATCCACCTGTAATTGAATAAATGTAAGGTAGAGCTGTTTAAGGTCACACTGTGGAACATTCTAGGCAAAGCAGTGACGTATCCGTAGAAACAAGCAGGTGACGGACCCCCAACCAAAAAAAGTTACACAATCCACTTTTGAATAAATTAAACATTACTACATCTGAGCTACAACAGGTAAATTACAGAATTGGGCAAAGTTTCCATTTTCATTTCATTGCATTTTCTCTACAGCTCAAATCTTTACTAAATTCTCCTCACAATGGGCTCGATTTACGCTGACATCACATAATCGGAAGACGTTTGGAAACACGCGGATGACGACTTCCTTTGGGCTCTAAAAACTCTGAGAAAATCTGAGAAAACTGAGAAAATGGCCCGATTTTCTACACCTAGACATCATTGTATTCTTTATTTTCTTTCATAAATTGGCTGTTATTTATTTTGACTAACTTAATTAAAAAAATAAAATAAATTTAGAGTCCCATGGAAAGCTTTGGCAGGTTGTAAAGACGCTGCTGCTGCTGCTGAATCCACAGTTTTATCACAGAACTACACAATAGAAAATGAGCTGATATAGTAATTAGGGTGACAGCAAGCCAGCATGAGAAGTGTTTAAAAACAGGAAAAAAGCTCAGCCAAAATTTAAGATCTAAACACTTAAATCTGTCAGAAAATGACTTAAAAGTTTTGAAATGATCTGTCCATGCAGGAAGAACATTTTACTTGACGAGGTATCTCTAGACTAGAATGAAGCGTCTCTTGAGTGTTCATGGGCTGGAAATAAGTTTATAGACGCCAAGTGTGAGATAAACAAACTCGATTATGAAGCAAATCTGAATCCCTGAATCTAAAACAAGTGAAGTGTTGCAGGGAAAACTCTGGAAATGGATTGTAGCTTCATTTAAACATTTATTGCCTAAATTTAGGATTTTCTGACTAGTTGAGTCATGGAAGAAATATACTGTATGTGACACTTTTTAAGATGATACAACCAAATCTGAATGAGTAAGTAGGAGATGTGTAACGATATCCAAGTCTCACGATACAATATCCTCACGGTACGATATTTATTGCGATATCGTGGGAAAGCTCACGATATTACGATATTCTACAGAATAACAAGACTGACATTCTAAAATGCTTTGACCAGTCATTTGGTACAACATTTACTGTCATTAGGGATGGAACGAAATCCAAAACTCTCTGTACCAGATTTTCACCATAAACATCTCACCGTACCAGATTTATTGTAAGATTTTGTGGAGGCACAAAACTGTGAATCTGCTCCTTTTCCTCTAAAAATGCTTCACAAGACTTAATCCAAAGAATGAAGATTTCAAAGTGCTTAGAACAGTTATTTCTTCATGTCGTCTGCACTGAAACGGAGCAAAGGATCATGGTCTATGTAGTTCCCTGTTTTTTTAGGCTATTTCTGCATCAGAACTATTCATTTAAGCAAAGACACTTGGGATTCGATATATTGTGATGCTCCACGATATTATTGTGAGACCTTTGACGATACGATATCATGATATTTACATTATTATTACATCCCTCGTAAGTAGATAATAAATCTGAAAACAAGATGATATCACTGTAAATTGCAGTCAGTAGGTCACACACACACACACAGAGTTATCAGTGGAGGTTCAGTACTTTGTGGTCTGCAGGCTGAACCCAAACACTGACATAATAACATGAGATAATCCCAGTAAACAGTGTTTAAAAGGCAGTAGTTAATAGGCCTGAGCTGCAACAGATAAATCACAGAATTAACCAATGAAAAGCCACAGAACCTTAACCCTAACCCTTACATTTTTGAACCTTTTCATCTTAAATCTTATCGTATTACAACAAAAACAGACAAATACTGAGATAAATTATAATACTGAAACTACTTTAAACCTCTGACATGCTGACAATAACACAAGATAATCCTAGAAAACAGTTTTAATTAGACAGGAGCATTAAAAGACCTGAGCTGCAACAGATAAATCATAAAATTGACTCATAATTAGCCAAAGAAGTTATGTTTTCAACCCACTTCAGCTCAAGAACAACAAAAATAATCCTCAAAAATGGTTTTAAATGGACAGGAGCATTAAAAGACTTGAGCTGCAACAGATGAATCACAGAATTAACCGATAATTAGCCATAGAAGTTACATTTTTAAACATTTTCATCTTAAATCTTACCATATTACAACAAAAACAGACAAATACTAAAAGAGAATAGATAAATTATAATACTCAAACTACTTTAAACCTCGGACAAACTGACAATAACACAAGATAATCCTAGAAATCACAGAATTAACCAATAATTAGCCGTATAAATTATGTTTTCAACCCACTGCAGGTAAAAAACAAAAATCTCCGCATTATTGCAAAGAAATATGAGGAATAGTGAACCCCAGAATATACAGCTCCAGGTTTCTTGTATTGACACACTGACAATAACACAAGTTAATCCTAGAAATCACAGAATTAACCGATAATTAGCTGTAGAAATTATGTTTTCAAACCACTGCAGCTCAAAAACTTCAAAAATAATCCTAGAAAACAGTTTTAATTAGACAGGAATATTAAAAGACGTGAGCTGCCACAGATAATCACAGAACTGACCAATAATTAGCTGTAGAAGTTGCATTTTCAACCCACTGCAGTTCAAAAACAACTAAAATGTCCATGTTATTGCAAAGAAATACGAGGAATAGTGAATCCCACAATATAAAGCTCCAGGTTTCTTATACTGACACAGACAATAACACAAGTTAATCCTCGAAAACCATTTTAAATAGACACGAGCATTAAAATATGTGAGCTGCAACAGATAAATCACAGAATTTACCGATAATTAGCCATAGAAGTTATGTTTTTAACCTGCTACAGTTCAAAAACAACAAAAATAATCCTAGAAAACAGTTTTAATTATAAACAGGAGCATTAAAAGACCTGAGCTGCAACAGATAAATCACATAATTAACCAATAATTAGCTGTACAAGTTGCAGTTTCAACCCACTGCAGCTCAAAAACAACAAAAATCTCCATGTTATTGCAAAGAAAAACGAGGAATAGTGATTCCCAGAATATAAATCTCCAGGTTTCATGTACTGAATGAAAGGCCTGTCACGATAATGACTCTGAAATGAATGAAATCCTTGGCAACAATGAGCAGCACCAGAGCAGGGTCCACAAAACTAACCCGGGCTCCTGTTGGTCCCTCTGTGACTCTCGGGGAACACAAAAAGCTCTGGGTCCGTTTTAAAGCAGCATTTCTGTTTTTTTTTCACTCACGTTTGGAGGGCATTTCCAGTCGCAGCACCTTCAAAGCCTTTCTTCTCTCCAGCTGAGCGGCCAATCACAAGCCCCCGTGCCCCTGTCCATGGCGCAGACCCGCGGGCAGAAGCGGCGCCGTGAGACCAGCCTGAGCCCCGGGACTCAAATCCAAATCCAGTCCAGGTCCGAGCGGGTCCAGGTCAGTCCAAGCCTCTGTGTGGATGATGCTTTCTCCGCTCCACTCGCGCTCTCACTGAACACAGGCTCCATCTGTCACCGCCCCCCCCTCACTTAGCCCCGCCCCTCTCCCCACTTGGCCCCGCCCCGTCGCATCCATTATTTATGAGGCTCCCGCTGGCGTCCTGCAGGCATGAGCGCCCATGCCTCCATCGCCGCAATTAAAGCAGATGACACGAGAGAGATGATGTATATATATTCAAAACGAAGCTAAATGTCACAGGTTTTGACATTTGTATAACCTTTTGTATAATCTTTTTGTATAAATGCAACTGTAAATTCTGTTTATAGGGATTCCATTTTATGTTATATCATAAATTATATTAAAAAAAGGTTCAGATCTGTCACATTTTGAAGTCTAAGTTTGCTATAGAGAACTACATTAATAAAAGCTCATATTGAAACTACTTTATGCCACTGATACGATAAAAATAATGCCGGATGATCTCAGTAAAACAGTTTAAATCTACCACAGATAAATAGACATAACAAAGAGCGAAATATCCGAGCCAAACCAACTTTAGTTCTAATGCACTTTCAAAACAAGGTCATAAAACCGAGATAATGACCAAAAACATAAGAGATAAAAACGCACTAAAAGACACTAAACGTCGACATTAATGACGTGAACAGGGAGGTTAAGAGCTGATTTAAACACCAAAAGTGTAAGGAGCGCTCCCTCTGAGTTTCCTTTTGGATTTTAGGACCACAAGGCACGATCAATGATTCAACCTTTACAGCGCAAATTCTAAACAAAAACACCCCAAAACTCCACACTTTTACTGAGAAACTGGACACGTGATGAATGTTAACCCCTAAAATACACTGCTCCAGGTTTTTTCCAGTTTCCAGTGATTATTGTGGCTGTTTCCCCGTGTTTTTGTGCAGCTGTAGTGACTATATCAGGGTCCGTGAGTATCGTGTGCAGCTTTTCTTTGGGCAAGTGGGGCGTTTTATTTGTTATATAATAAGAATCGAGCTGTAGAAGGCTGAATTATCATTATTCTGCTTTTTATTTTTCGCACCTCATGTTTTTAACAGTAAAAGACATGAGACGTTTTCACATTTTCACCTTTTTTTTAATTATATGTAGATTTAGAATAGACTTTTGGACATAATTCTGCTTTAGGGTTTGGTATTTGGTTTGCTGTGGATACATTAAAGTGGCCTCGCACTGGGGGTGTCCTACATGTATCTGTATCGGCGCGATGTCCGGCAGTTACCGTGGTGACGCAATAGCAAGCACGGACAAAAATGTTTTAAAACAGTCAAGAAGAAATTCAAACGTGATTTAAAGAGCAGATTTTCAGGAGTCTGCGTTTCTAGTGCTGTTTAGGAGTTGTTTGTTTCCATGGAGATGTCATTACTTGGTCTGGAATGTTCCGCAGTGTGACATTAAACAGCTCTGCTTTACGTTTATTCAAACACAGGTGGTTTTAGAGCTCAAAAATACCTAAAAAAAAACAGGCGTTCTGACTGTGAGCGGGGTCGCCTCTCCACAGATCTGACCTGGAACTCCTTTGGTCTCCATGAAGATAGAAAGGTTTAATGTCGTACTGTGGAACATTCCAAACAAATGGTATTTTTGAGCTATAAAAGATTTTAGATTTTATTTGCACATATAGTAAAAACATTTCAAAAAGGAGAGAATGAGAAGCGCTTTTGGGTCTTTGAAGATCACCTCCCCCATGAACATGATTTTAACACAATCGTTATGAACAGGCGAGTTGACTAATATTAAATGTCATTACAAGTCAGTGTTTGTTTTAATTGTCTTTTAAAACAGCCCAGTGAAGAAATCGATTTGAGACTCTGAGCCAAATGATTCCTTAGGGTCGGGCCTCTGAACTTGAGCGTTTTTTGATTTGTAGATGTTCTGCACACGGGAAGATAAAAGTCTCTGCAGTGTCTCGTAGTAAAGGTGTGAACATCTGAAGAGTGCAGAAAAAATGTGTCAAAAGATCTGAGTAAAAGCACAGACTTGTACATGAACAGAGAAATACAATATATGTTTACATGAAATACTGTCAGAATGTTGTATTTTCTGAACAGAGGAGCAGATGAGGACAAATCTGTGTGAATAATTCATCATTCTTAAAGTTTTACTGTTTGTTTTCAACTGTTTGTATTTTAACTGTTGCTTTTAACTGCCTATAATGTATATCGTACTTGTAAGGCGACCTTGAGTGTCCAGAAAGGTGCCTAATAAATAAAATGTATTATTAAAACTTTTTTTTGTATTAATAAACTCTTGTTGAGATACGTCTTACATGTAGAACTCCAAACCATAATAAAAGTAATTGAATAAAAGTAAAGTAAAGCTGTTTAATGTCATAAAGTCAAGAGCTTCAGACAGAGCAGTGCTTCAGTTAGCGTCACACAGCTCTATCGCACTTCAAATTATCATTATGTTACTGTGTTTGTTCCTGTGACCGACCTGGTGAACGCTGCACAAAGTTCTAACTGAAAACGCCACAGACACGTTCACGCTTGAGCGCCCCCACAGGTCGGGCCCGGGAGGCGCTCATGCGTGAGCGGCGAGCGTGCACGAGGGGGGGTGAGCGTGCACGAGGAGGGGAGGGCGAGCGTGCACGAGGGGGGGTGAGCGTGCACGGGGAGGCAGCTGCGGGCCACGGGGCAGTTCTCGGAGCGGCGAAGGCCAGACCGAGTGGGTGGAATCGCATATTCTCCACAACCCACTTCAATCCCGAGCTCCACAGAGACTTATGTCGAGGAAAAAAAGAAACCAAACAAACAAAACAAAAAACGCGCTGATCTGTTGCCCCGGAGACATAACGCTTCAATCTGAAACAATATTTGTATGTGTGTTTTTTGTAGATCCAGATTTAAGCCTTACAGCTGTGGCAGAGGTCCTGTTTACATCCACACAAACTACAGCACAAACAAATCTACTGCGCTCTGTAAAAGAGGACGATCCCAGTGGTTAAATGCTCGAATTACACTGTTTTCTGATGTTCTAAAGTAGTTTCCTCATCACAAACAGACCTGTTGACATGTTGTTCGAGCTCTGAAACGTTCCAGATAATGTTATTTTTGATCACATTTTAAAATGGCACCTTCAGCTCTCACCTCACCTCATTTCTGTGCTACAGTTTTTGCAAACGTTTGTACTCAGGACCAAACGTGGCCCATTGACTTCCTTTAAACCCCTTTTTTCAGCTGCTGTAATAAAGACATTAGATAATATCATGACATATCATCTCAACCTAAGCTTTGGGTTGAAAATTGAATAATTAGAATTTTGTATGTTTTTGGTATATAAAAAAATGGTGACTTTTGCATCTAAAATGGCCCATATGCAAAAATATTTTTAAAGTGAGATGATTCCCTGATATATTTGGACAGAAGACAAATGGACAAAAGATTTGAGCCACTAAAAGTATAAAAAATGTTAATTCAGTCTTATTTTATAGCACTTTTATGTAGCGGGAAGCATTTGTGACATGAAGGGGACGAAGTGCTTAGAACAGTTATTTCTTCATGTCGTCTGCACTGAAACGGAGCAAAGGATCATGGTCTATGTAGTTCCCTCTTTTTTTTAATCATCAGAACTATTCATTTAAGCAAAGAGACTTGTGAGTCGATATATTGTGATGGTCCACGATATTATTGTGAGACCTTTGACGATACGATATCACCAGATTTGGGTTATTGTTCCCTCTCTGCCGCCTCTAACCATGTCAGATGTCAGTTGTTGTTGTTTGGAATGGGCCCCGTGGGGCCCTCTCTCCTCCTCGTTCTCTCTTAAGACTCCTTCTGTTCCTGAAGATGCAGCTCTGACATGCAAATGAGCTGCTCATCTTCACCCCAACACCCCCGACCACAACGGCTCCGCTTAACCCCTGCTCCCGCCATCTCCTGGCTCCATCCCTCCCTCCTCTCTCCATCTCCATCCCTCCTCCATCTCCCTCCTCTCTCTAACTCCCTCTTCTCTCTCCTCCATCTCCCTCCTCTCTCTAACTCCCTCCTCTCTCTCCTCCATCTCCCTCCTGGCTCCATCTCCCTCCTCTCTCCATCTCCCTCCCTCCTCCATCTCCCTCCTCTCTCCATCTCCCTCCTCTCTCCATCTCCCTCCTCTCTCCATCTCCCTCCTCCATCTCCCTCCTCTCTCCATCTCCCTCCCTCCTCCATCTCCCTCCTCTCTCCATTTCCCTCCTCTCTCCATTTCCCTCCTCTCTCCATCTCCCTCCTCCATCTCCCTCCTCTCTCCATCTCCCTCCTCTCTCCATCCCTCCTCTCTCCATCGCCTCATCTCCTTTCACTTTAAACCTGCTGCAGTATTTTACAGTAAACTGACTCCTGTGAGCTTTAAGTCCTGCTCTAATGTCGTTACCTCCTCAAAACCAGACCTGGAGTTGTATTTTGATCCTTTCACAACTTTATTATTAGTCTGTCTACATCTCCGAAGCTCCAAATGCTCTGTTCCACCTTGTGATGTCATGAAATGGTAGTTTTACAGCTCCTTTTCGGTTGGGCTCAGTACAGATGGGCAATATCAGGGCTGAAAGTACACTGCAAATTTCTTTTATCAGGTTCTTCATCTTGTTTTCAACACTTCACTCGTTTTTAGATTCAGTGATTCAGATTTGCTTGATACAGACTGACTACAAACGAATATCATGTATTTATATCTAGAATTTAGCATTTTTAAATTTATTATCAGGTCATTCATACTGATATTCATAAACTTGTTTTAAGTGCATTTATCTACAATTTAGCAGAATTTAAAGCATTTTATTGAGAATTTGGCCTCTGAGAACTTATCAGGCCATGAACACTGATCCTAAACTGATTTTAAGTCTGTTTATCTCAAACTGAGCGTCTATAAACTTATTTCCAGCCCATGAACACTCACAGAAACACTTCATTCTCGTGTAGAGGTCGTTTATTTTAAGAGAACTTGATCTTACTGCATGGACAGATCATTGCACTACTTTTAAGTTATTTTCTGATAGATTTAAATGTTTAGATGTTACATTTTGGCCAAGCTTTTTTGCGGTGTGTCCAAATGATTCTAGTAAAGGTGTGTGCAGTTTTAAAACACAGTGGAGCACTTCCTGTATGACATCACAGCCTAAATCTGGAGGGTTTGTGTGTTAAACGTGTGTGAATGAAAAACAAAAGCTAAAACACAGCTCCAGGTGTGTTTGCGATGAGCAAACGACTTTAAAACAGCTCAGGAAATAGTTTAAGATGAATCTCCAGGTCTCAGCTTCTCAGTCGTAGCTCCAGTGTTTGCAGATATTTAGGAAAATCGGTTAAAATGGGACTACTCCAGTTCTCCGGGTTTGTAAAGTGTCTAAAGAGTCTGCACACACCCCTCCTCCTCCTTCACCTCGGAGCAACAGGAGGTGAGCTGCTTCTCCACTTAATGAGTCTGCGGCACGGGTCACTCATTCTCTTACCCCCCTAAACCCTAAAGCCGTCCCCCTGCACACTCCGGAGCAGCTGTCACGTTAAACAAGTCACCGAAGCACCATGAACACTTCCACTCAGAGTGCCGCACCATTGTTCTGCCACACTGCACATTTTATAACCACTCGCTCAAAGTTCCTCGACTTTTTGGAGCTTTTCTACCAAGTTCTAACGATGTTCCCGCATCAGAAACACGCCTGAAGTGCCTGTAGATGAAATTTTGGTCACAATGTACATTTTTATACACATTCGGTCAAAATTCCACAACTTTTTGGCGCTTTTCTCCCATGTCCTAATGACGTTCCTTCGATACAAACCTGTCCAAAGTGTTTTTTGTTCTGGTGTTCATTTTCATCGAGTTATTTTACTATCCTTAACCTGTTTTTTTTTCTTTGCTTAAGGTGACCCAGTGTAAATGATAATTATGAAAAATAAATAAATTAAAAAGCGCTCTGAAGGGGGAGCAAACGGAGGCTCAGAGTGTCAAAAAAACAAAAAAATAAATAAATAAAACTTGTTCAACGTGTTAATATGAATATAGCATAACAAATAACAGTTAATGCGCCATAGAAGAGTAATCAGAAAGAAACTTCTGCTAACAAATGACCAGTTTCAACTTCTGGATCTGGCTGTAGGTTAAATGTGATTCCCTTCGCAGCAGCAGAGTAAAAGTTGCCTGTGTTGGGTTCACATACAGTGGGCCGGGACAATAGAGCGCAGCAGCAGCTGGTCAGCACAGGAGTCACAGACAGACCCAACACCAGGCCCAAGAGCACAACAAAAACAATAAAGAACACGAGGAGGAGCCAAGACGAACGGAGAGGACCATCTGTGGAGCCACGCGCCTTCAACCCCCCTGCACACACACGCCACAAACACACACACACACAGCTAATCCTCACTCTGTCCCACTAAGAAACCACACACACTTTTACCTCTGCCCCTCCCTCCTCCTCCCTCTCACTTCACAGCGCGACATCCCGCTGCATTGTCTTGGAAAACTGACACACCGACATCTGTCGCAATGTAGAAATTCTGTGTTAATTAACAAGCAATACAAAAATCTGCCAAATGTTTTTTTCATTTGTTTTCCCTGTCATCTGATGTCTTGTATCTTGGTAATCTAATGTAGAACTAGACGACTTTAACAGTAAGAACAAGAGATCATTCTACATTCTGTTGGGTCAAGTAAAAAGGCAATAACAAGGAAATGGTTTAAACTTCTCCACCAGAAAAAGGTGGTGGAGAGTCTCTGCCTCAGGTGGAGGAGTTCCAGTATCTCGGGGTCTTGTTCACAGTGAGGGGAGGTTGGAGCGTGAGATTGACAGGTGGATCGGTGCAGCGTCGGCAGTGATGCGGTCGCTGTATCGGACCGTTGTGGTGAAGAGGAGCTGAGACCAAAGGCAAAGCTCTGGATTGGTCACCTATGGTCATGAGCTCTGGGGAACGACCGAAAGAACAAGACTGACGCTGATACAAGCAGCACAAATGAGTTTCCTCCAGAGTGGGCAGGTGCTCCTTTAGAGAGAGGTGGAGGAGCTCGATCACACGGGCATGTCCCACCGGAAAGAGGCCCCCGGGAAGACCCTGGACACAGGGACTATGTCTCTGGGCCTGGGAACACCTCTGGATATCCCAGGAAGAGCTATAGGAGGTGTCTGGGGTGAAGGAAGTCTGGGCCTCCCTCCTCAGACCACTGTCCCTGCGACCTGGCCCCGGATAAAGCAAAAGAAAATGGATGACTTACACCTGAGCGACCAACAGTTCAGGACTGGACTGATATTATGCAAGAGATCTGCACAATGGAAACGGTTTCATTTTTAGTCAAAGTGCAGCTGGACTTATTTTATAAGCTGTAGAATGGACAGTGTGTAGTACTCAGAGAGGAGCAGAGTCACAGAGGGAGGAGCTGGGACGTGTACGCTCAGTTAAACCCTCAGCTCTGCACTAAACACAAAGGTCACAGCCTCTTCTATAATATCATAATATCACTCTCTGATTGGATCCTGCTACAGGGGCCCACAGGGGTCACGAATCATTAAAGGTCTTAAATTACACAGAACAGACCCCTGTGAGCTGTAAGTCCTGTTCTAATGTTGTTCTCTCCTCAAAAACCAAGCTGGAGTTTTGTTTTGTTTCATTCACATGTTTGAGTCACTCTTCATTATTAGTCTGTCTACGGCTGCAAAGCTCCAAACGCTCTGTTCCACCTTGTGATGTCAGAGGAGAGGGTGGAAATGTCGTTCTAAATGGGAAACACACACACACACAGAGACACACACACACACACACGGTTAACTGTCCCTTAAAGAGCCGCGGGCGTCTCCATGTTTCATTCATTATGAACAGGGTTTAAACAGGATTACAGGATCATTAAAGCACAAGCGTCTGTTTGGCCCAAACTCCACAGAGACTCAGAGACTCACAGCCAAACCCACGGACTTCATTGACAAAGACGCTCATGTCCAACAAGAAACTGTGAAACAACAAATCACAAGGTTTTTTAGTGTTTCACAGAAGAAAATAAAATATATATGTATATGTATAAACAAAATATGCAAATATACGTAACACAGACTCTTCTTTGTGTGGAGTCAGCACCTGGAACTGTCCACACACGTTACACCTCTGAGAAACCTCTGGGATAAAAGACTAAAGCTTCAGTCAGGAACATTATGTAATTATTATTAATATTACATTACAGGGCATCACAGAACAGGGTTTATGTGCAACATAGAAACTGACCCATAAACTGGGGGACATGTGAGAGCACACAGTCCAGTCCCACACTCTCAGAACATTTAACAAAGAAACAACCAAACAAAATAAAGACAACTAATTAGTTAAAACATTCAATGTTCAAAAAAGCAGTAGGAAAAAGTATATCAATAAAAAAACTTTTGAGTAATTAATACCTGCTTTCTTGGTGTCACGTTTCTATAAAGTTGTCTTTGTACATTAAAAAAAAAGAAAAGATTTGCAAATTTTTTATACTTATCTCCAAGTCGATTCCATAAATGTGCTCCACTTATATCCATACACATGTCTAACTGTTGTTCTTACTTTAACTTTTTTTTTTTAAATTGAACTCATCTCATCTTAGTCCATAAACCCCTCATCTCTTTGAAAATATTTAAAATGTTGATACCTTTGCTGTAAAAGGGCTTTCCTGTAAACCAGGGGTCACCAGTCTTTTTCAGACAGAGCTCCTGAGAGCTGAGGGCCCCAGTTTGAGACGCTCTTCTGAAATAACACAGTTGCTCAGTTAAACTTCATGTATAATGAACATAATTTTAAGATACTGTCATTTTTAAATCTATATAAATGTAAGGGTGATAAAAAAAGATGGCACCTCATGTCGTCCTTGGGGCGACTGGGGCCCGCAGGCATCGTGATGGTGACCCCTGCTGTAAAGAGTTACTTAAAGATCCTGTTGGTGGATCACTTGGGGTTATACTTGGTCTCTTATTTCTGGTTTAAGGTGGATGTTTGTGTGGTGTTTATGTTGTTGTGTTGTCTTGTCTTTGTGTTAAAGCTGTGACCCCGTGTCCCAAGACAAATTTGTCCCTTGGGAGACAATAATCTTGTCTTGTCATCTTTTCTTATCTGAAACTGCCTCCAGATTCTCTCCTATAGCTGCTGTCCTCATGAGCTTCATTTGCCTGTAGCTGAACTCTGTAGGTGACGTCACACTCCCCACGTCCACGTCTTTCTCCAGTCTGTGGTCCACACATGAATGCGTCTCCACACGTGTCCCTCCCCCACAGACTGTCCTCTCCGGGCTCACTGTCCTCGGCCCGGCTCCGTCTTTAACCCAGTTCTTTCTGAGGCAGCACAATGGGAACAATGAGAGTGAAGGCCTGAGGCGACGGGAGGGGACACGAGACCCCTGACCAGCTCCAGTATCAAAGCTCCACGTCTCCACCACCCACAGGGAGACAACTGTCCATCTGCTCCGCCCACGAGGGGACAGGACTTCACTACAGACACGTGCAGCATTTCAGCTCCACTGAACTAAAGGTAAAAGGAAAAACTACCACTTCATGACATCACAAGGTGGAACAGAGCATTTGGAGCTTTGGAGATGTAGACAGACTAATAATAAAGAGTTGCTCAAACATGTGTGAATGAAACAAAACACGACTCCAGGTCCGTTTCTGACGAGGAAACGTGTCTTAAAGCTCACAGGAGTCACTTTGGTGTAATGCAGGACCTTAAATGATTTGATATTTTCTTTCATTTTGACTTGGACATATACATTTAGATAATTAAGCCTTATTTGACACCAGTCTCCCACTTATTTTGAATTTATTATTACCCTTCTATTTTTACTCTTTGTTCTTATATTATATTGTAATGTGTGAACCACTGTGTCCAAATAATGTCCCTTTGTGGATCAATAAAGTTTGTTGAAGTCTAAATGTGTCAAACTAAAGAAACAGGAACAAAAAGGTCTTGGGGGTTGTGTTTCCTCAACATCGAACAGGAACAAAAGTGAAAGTGAACTAGAAACAGCTCTCCTCCTGTTCCTGCACATGAAACACAGAGGACGAGTTAAACCTAATCTCTTCATTTGATTATATTTGGACAAGATTGGAGGACATTTTCAATCGATGGTGCACGTTGCTCTAAAATTAAAGACCAATGACTGAAAGGACAAGATGGTGGATATAAGTGGCTACAGAGCTTCCTCCGCAGAGTGGCCGGGCGCTCCCTTAGAGTCAGGGTGAGGAGCTCAGCCACTCAGGAGGAGCTCAGAATAGAGCTGCTGCTCCTCCATATAGGGAGGAGCAGCTAAGGGGAGGGCATCTGTGCTAATGCCTCCTGGATGCCTCCCTCAGGAGGTGTTCATGTCCCACTGGGAGGAGGCCCCAGGGAAGACCCAGGACACGCTGGAGAGACTCTGTTTCTAGGAATGCCTCAGGGCCCCCAGAGGAGCTGGAGGAAGTGTCTGGGGAGAGGGAAATCTGCTTCCCTGCTCAGATTGCTGCCCCCGCGACCCGGATAAGAGGAAGATGGATGAGCTGAAGACATGTGCTGACGATCGATTGGCGTGGCTAAAGCTCTTAAAACTACTATATCATTCTGTATCTGAGCCAAACTGCAGCAGGCCTCACCTGCAGGGGGCGCTCATGCAGAAACTACTATTCATACAGAAAAAAGGACAAAGCCACTATGTATTTAATATTAAGCTGAATCTGCTGTTTCACTGATAAATAAACCTGCTGGTTTCATATAAATCTGGATCTAAAATAAATAATGAGTCGACTTAAACACATTTTGTTCATCAAGACATCGACCGACTAAACGACTCAACACCTACAGCCCCACAGTCACTCAAATAAAAATCTAATTTACCAGTTTGTGACATAAAATAAGTAAATATTGTCATTTTTGCTGTACAGAAAACAGTCCAGGTCTCAAAAGTGAATGAGGCGAGTCTTTTTTCAGCAGCAGAGACTAATGTCGCCATCTGTGGGCCAAAGTTCTGAACTGCAGCTTCATGCCCCGAGCACCAGCATGATCAGCATGGGAAGTTTCATTTGCACAGAAATGTGAAAGTTGATGAAATTTAGAACCCCTTCTGGGAGTTTTAGGATACGTTTTCCTTTTCCTTGATTTCTCTCCTTGATTCTGAGGGAAATGTCCTGCCCACAGAGGAGACACAGGGACAGGACCAGAACTCCTCACTGAGACCAAGAAAGTTTGATTGTTTCTCTGGTGTTGCTCCTGGAGCCTCCTCAGGTTTACTCCTTCACTCTGGGGTTTTCTCTGGGACACCACTTAATACGACACATCTGACTGACAACTGAAAAATGGAGGATTGAGGAGAGGAATCTAGGAAACCACACGAGGCTCCACTTTCCTCAGTCACACTTTCACCTCTGTTCATCAAATCAAAACCAAACACAAACTTCAACTGCTCCAGAGAAAGAGAGAGTACAGAGAGGAGAGAGTACAGAGAGAAGGAGAGAGAGAAGGAGAGAGGACAGAGAGAAGGAGAGAGAGAAGGAGAGAGGACAGAGAGAAGGAGAGAGAGAAGGAGAGAGGACAGAGAGAAGGAGAGAGAGAAGGAGAGAGGACAGAGAGGAGAGAGTACAGAGAGAAGGACAGAGAGAAGGAGAGAGAGAAGGAAAGAGGACAGAGAAGGAGAGAGAGGAGAGAGGACAGAGAGAAGGAGAGAGGACAGAGAGGAGGAGAGAGGACAGAGAGAAGGAGAGAGAGAAGGAGAGAGGACAGAGAGAAGGAGAGAGAGAAGGAGATAGTACAGAGAGGAGAGACAGAAGGAGAGGACAGAGAGAAGGAGAGAGAGAAGGAGAGAGGACAGAGAGGAGAGAGTACAGAGAGAAGGACAGAGAGAAGGAGAGAGAGAAGGAAAGAGGACAGAGAAGGAGAGAGAGGAGAGAGGACAGAGAGAAGGAGAGAGGACAGAGAGGAGGAGAGAGGACAGAGAGGAGGAGAGAGGACAAAGAGGAGGAGAGAAGGAAAGAGGACAGAGAGGAGGAGAGAGGACAGAGAGAAGGAGAGAGAGAAGGAGAGAGAGAAGGAAAGAGGACAGAGAAGGAGAGAGAGGAGAGAGGACAGAGAGGAGGAGAGAGGACAGAGAGGAGGAGAGAGGACAGAGAGGAGGAGAGAGGACAGAGAGGAGGAGAGAAGGAGAGAGGACAGAGAAGGAGAGAGGACAGAGAGGAGGAGAGAGGACAGAGAGGAGGAGAGAGGACAGAGAGGAGGAGAGAAGGAGAGAGGACAGAGAGGAGAGAGTACAGAGAGAAGGAGAGAGGACAGAGAGGAGGAGAGAGGACAGAGAGAAGGAGAGAAAGAAGGAGAGAGAGAGAAGGAGAGAGGACAGAGAGGAGGAGAGAGGACAGAGAGGAGGAGAGAGGACAGAGAGGAGGAGAGAAGGAGAGAGGACAGAGAGGAGGAGAGAGGACAGAGAGGAGGAGAGAGGACAGAGAGGAGGAGAGAAGGAGAGAGGACAGAGAGGAGGAGAGAGGACAGAGAGGAGAGAGTACAGAGAGGAAGAGAAAAGGAGAGAGGACAGAGGGGAGGAGAGGAGGAGAGAAGGAGAGAGGACAGAGGGGAGGAGAGGAGGAGAGAAGGAGAGAGGACAGAGATGAAAAGAGCAGCTTCTTACGTCACAGGAGAATGAGTTCACATCAGCGCCTTTGGCCTCAATAACTGTTTTTTATTTACAGGCCAGTTTTTTTTCAGTGACCAACGAGAGCCACAGCTCAGGCTGCGGGGCATCTGAGTTACACCAGCCAACTAAACAAACAGCTCATGAGTCAGAGACAAAAACCCCGAGCACCACAGGCCACACACCTGTAGGACAGAAGGCCCCAAAGTCACATCCATGTGTTCCATTCACAGCAGGTTTGTGGTTTGTGACGTCACTCTATATTACGCACATTTTCCAATCGCCACTTAAATGTCCCGAGCATCTGGAGAAAACCACAGTCTAGATGTCATAACTCAACATCATGACGACACGATAATATGAAGGACATAAAGAGGAGACGTCCTGGAGGACACGTAAAGATGAGACGTCCTGGAGGACACGTAAAGAGAAGTAGTCCTGGAGGACACGTAAAGATGAGACATCCTGGAGGACACATAAAGAGAAGAAGTCCTGGAGGACACGTAAAGAGGAGACGTCCTGGAGGACACGTAAAGAGGAGACGTCCTGGAGGACACATAAAGAGAAGAAGTCCTGGAGGACACGTAAAGAGGAGACGTCCTGGAGGACAAGTAAAGAGGAGACGTCCTGGAGGACACGTAAAGAGGAGACGTCCTGGAGGACACGTAAAGAGGAGACGTCCTGGAGGACACGTAAAGAGGAGACGTCCTGGAGGACACGTAAAGAGAAGAAGTCCTGGAGGACACGTAAAGAGGAGACGTCCTGGAGGACACATAAAGAGAAGAAGTCCTGGAGGACACGTAAAGAGGAGACGTCCTGGAGGACACATAAAGAGAAGTCGTCCTGGAGGACACGTAAGAGAGGCGTCCTGGAGGACACATAAAGAGAGAGAGAGATCCTGGAGGACACGTAAAGAAGAAGTCCTGGAGGACACATAAGACTGGAGGACACTCCTGGAGGACACGACTGGAGGACACGTAAAGAGGAGACGTCCTGGAGGACACGTAAAGAGAAGAAGTCCTGGAGGACACGTAAAGAGGAGACGTCCTGGAGGACACATAAAGAGAAGAAGTCCTGGAGGACACGTAAAGAGGAGACATCCTGGAGGACAAGTAAAGAGGAGACGTCCTGGAGGACACGTAAAGAGGAGACGTCCTGGAGGACACGTAAAGAGGAGACGTCCTGGAGGACACATGAAGAGGAGACGTCCTGGAGGACATGTAAAGAGACGTCCTGGAGGACACGTGAAGAGGAGACGTCATGGAGGACACGTAAAGATGACAGTTCCATGTTCACAGATCCAGTGATGTAGCAGGGGCGTAGCAAAAGCTTTTCGTGAGCCAAACTGCACTCGCAGAGCACACCTGCAGGGGGCGCTCATGCAACAACTACTATTAATGCTGAAAAAGTCCAAGTGAACAATGTATTTATACTAATTTCATCTATTTTAGTTTTCAGGTTTGGATGTGAAGTTGCAGTATTGTGTGTTGGTCCAGGCCTTTTGTGCGTCGTCCAAGCTCAGATTCAGTGTTGGAAAGAACTTGAAATGTACTTAGAGAATAGTGAATACAGCAGACAGATGGAAAAGGCCAAAGCCAACAAACGTACTAAAGTTAAAGTAATATTACCTTAAATAATATTATTCATGTCTGTGTCTTGATTTGGAACTGACTTTGAGCTGCTGCTCTATGTGAAAAGTGCTAAAGATGATTAACCTCATTTAGATTTTGAAGCTGAAGAAACTGGAATTACAAAACATGAAACAAGTCACAAAATCTGGTGTTTTTAAAAGTACAAAAATGAAAGCACAACTTTTACTCAAGTAAGAGTACTGATACTTCAATAAACAGACTACTCCAGTAGGAGTAAAAGTGCTGCTACAGAAAAAGTACAATTTCTTAAAGAGAAAAGTGAATGTAACTGAGCACTCGGAGAAAACACTGACACATGAGCCTGATAACAGAGTCTGCATCAGCTCAGACATGGCCTCAGAAAACAGCTCCACTCTCATCACAGATTATATCAGGGGCACAGACACAGAGACAAGGACAGAGACAGAGAGAGACAGAGAGAGAGAGAGACAGAGAGAGAGACAGAGAGACACAGAGACAGAGAGACACAGAGACAGAGACACAGAGAGACAGAGAGACAGAGAGAGAGACAGAGACAGAGAGACAGAGACAGAGAGACACAGAGACAGAGAGACAGAGAGACACAGAGACAGAGAGACAGAGAGACAGAGAGACAGAGACAGAAAGACACAGAGACAGAGAGACACAGAGACAGAGACAGAGAGACAGAGAGACACAGAGACAGAGACAGAGAGACACAGAGACAGAGACAGAGAGACAGAGACAGAGAGACAGAGACAGAGAGACACAGAGACAGAGAGACACAGAGACAGAGACAGAGAGACACAGAGACAGAGACACAGAGACAGAGAGACAGAGACAGACAAAGACACAGAGACAGAGAGACAGAGACACAGAGACAGAGAGACAGAAACAAAGAGACAGAGAGACACAGAGACAGAGAGACACAGAGACAGAGAGACAGACAGAGACAGAGAGACAGACAGAGACACAGACAGAGAGACAGAAACAGAGAGACACAGAGACACAGAGACAGACAGAGACAGAGACAGAGAGACACAGAGACAGACAGAGACAGAGACACAGAGACAGACAGAGACACAGAGACAGAGAGACAGAGACACAGAGACACAGACAGAGAGACAGAGAGACACAGAGACAGACAGAGACAGAGACAGAGAGACAGACAGAGACAGAGAGACAGAGACAGAGAGACAGAGAGACACAGAGACAGACAGAGACACAGACAGAGAGACAGAGACAGAGAGACAGAGAGACAGAGAGACACAGAGACAGAGAGACAGACAGAGACACAGAGACAGACAGAGACACAGACAGAGAGACAGAGACAGAGAGACACAGAGACAGACAAAGACACAGACAGAGAGACAGAGACAGAGAGACAGAGAGACACAGAGACACAGAGACACAGAGACACAGAGACAGACAGAGACAGAGAGACACAGAGACACAGAGACAGAGACAGAGAGACAGACAGAGACACAGACACAGAGAGACAGAGAGACACAGAGACAGAGAGACACAGAGACAGAGGTTTAAAGTCGCATCTCGTCCTGTTCGTTGCCTTTGCCTCATATCATATTAATATTATATTGATATAATATCGATATCATATCGATCTTACGCTGTCAGGCGCTGGTGTTGGTGTTTGTCTGATGTTTGTCTGGAGCCCCTCACTTCGTTCACATTTGTCAGATTGAAGCTCCGGCTCTTGTGGAGCTCAGACCAGGAGCAGCTCCGGCCTAAGACGGAGCTGTTCCCGGCAGGACTCGCGGCTCTCACTCGGCCTGTGGGCTCCGGCTCCGGCTCCGGCTCCGGCTCCACACGTGGAGCTCCAGAGACACAAGGTCACAGGAGCAGTGAGTCCGGATGCTGCGGTTCTCCGGTGAACGGCTCTGTCCTTGGCCCAGTGTCAGTGCGGTGCGTCCTGCAGTTTAGGCCCAGCCCAGTGTCCCGGCCCAGGCGCGTGTCCGCAGTGCCTCTTCCCGACAGCCACTGCGGTAAAACTCTGCGCCCGTGTGTCTGTGCGCGGCTCCATCGAGCGGAGCTCTGCTGTGTTTGCGCAGAGCCGCGACAATCTGTGACGGCAGAAGATGCGCAGAGCGAGGCGCGGCCGAGAGTCTCCAGACCCCAAACACCAAAAACACCAAACACCAAAAACACTAAACACCAAAAACACCCCAAACACCCCAGAGCCTCGAGCAGCGTCTGCCATCCTCGCGCCAACAGCTGCGCGCGTGCAAACACAAGCGTGTCCTCGTGCGGAAACACAATAACACTCACCTGTGCTCGCGCTCGCGGCCATGTCACACTCGTGCTCCGGGTCCCTCCGCTCAGAGCGCACCTTTCCCCTCCGTGATGCTGCTCCATCCTCCTGAAGCGCGCACGCGTCAGCGCCGACGACAGCTGACGGTGACGGTGTGCGTGTGTGTGCGCGCACGGCTCTACCGGGCCGGTCTCCTCCACCTCCCCACCTCCACCCGGAGCACAGACAAACGCACCCACACCGTCTGAGTCCAGCACCAGCGCGTTTAAGCCAAAGGGGAAATGTGAAGAAGTGAATGCGCGTCCTGCAGCTTCACCTCCACATGAAACAGCACAGGAGCACACACGTTACTGCACATCACACTTAACAATAAAAACAAATGGAATATTTTGGATCACGTGCCTGGTGAAGACAAAACACGTTGACGTTGAAATATGAAAATAATTTTATAATCATAAAAAGTATAAACAGGTATAAACATCTCCTCTTTCAGCCATCACTCCATCACCTGTGACTGTATTTCAGAATGTGTTTTTCTTTAGTTGAGTCACTCACTACTCCCTCACTTTACCTCCACAATATTTGCCTGTAGTGGGACTTAGACCAGACCTGCTCTCACTCTGAAGATCAGAGGACTGTGAAGGTCCAACACTGACGAGAAGAGGGTCTCATCAGAACAACGAACCTACAGAAGAGAAATGAACAAACCTACAGAGGAGAGAAATCAAACCAACACATTACTGCAAGTGCACAAAATGCCAGACTTTATCACAAGTGTAAAGAATCTGTATCTCTGTGTGTGTGTGTGTGTGTGTGTGTGTGTGTGTGTGTGTGTGTGTGTGTGTGTGTGTGTGTGTGTGTGTGCAGCAGATGTGGACAGGAAAAACCTCCAGAGAAAAGCAGTGAGGACAGTGAGATTGTGACTTCTCCCTCTGTTCAGGACAGTAAAAAATAAAATCATTATTTTTGAAGATACGACTTTTGTGTAGAAACAAATGAAAATGTCGTGTGTTCCTGCCTTGAACATTTGTAGTGACAAACCCTGGACGCTGGTTTCACTTGAAAAGCGCCTGAAGAAAACCAAAGCTGAGGAAATGTCTCCTTCTAAACTCAGTCAAGTTAAACTCAGAGCAGTTTGACATTTGGATGTTTTTATTCCACAGCCACGAGACCAAAGAACATGAAACTAGAGACTAAACACAAAGAAACGCTCCATTGAGTCATTTACAGAGGGCAGAGCTGCGGCGCCCCCCTCTGCCCCGGGGGTCCCTGTGCTCTCGTGGGTGCTCTCGTGGGTGCTCTCGTGGGTGCTCTCGTGGGTGCTCCCGTGGGTGCTCCCGTGGGTGCTCTCGTGTGTGCAGTCTGAAGTGGGTGTTGAGGTGGGCAGACTGGTTGAAGCTCTTGCCGCACACGTGGCAGTGGAAGGGCTTCTCTCCGGTGTGGATGCGGTGGTGGCGTTTGAGCATGCTCACTGTGGTGAAGCTCTTCCTGCACACTGTGCACAGGTACGGCTTCTCTTTGGTGTGCCAGCGCATGTGCACCTCCAGCTGGCACGCGAAGCTGAAACTCTTCCCACACTCCACACAGCTGTGCCACCGGTGCAGGCCGGGCACAGGCTCGGGGGAGCGGCGCGAGGGCACATGGGGAGGGTTGGCGCTGTGGGCGCTGCCGGGGGGGCAGTGGCTGCTTAAAGTGTGTGTAGGTGATGTGCGCTCTGTGCCCGCCTCCTGTTTGCCACGCTCTGTTTTCACCTGGACGGGCACAGACGGGGAGTCACAGGCCGAGCTCTGGTCTTCTTCTGTGGGCTCCACTTTGACCAGAGGCCCTGGCTCCACCGCACACCTCCACTCATGCCCCAGACGCTCCCCACCCGCAGGAGACGCCTCCGACTGAGACTCTGGGAACGCACAAGAAACACCACAGATAAACACGTGTGAGGTTGAAATCGTACCAAGACCGAGCTGTTCAAAAAGCTCTGCCTGATTTAAAAACAACAATGTTAAAGTAAACGGACTCCTGGGAGCTTTAAGTCATGTTCTAACACTGTTCCCACTGTCCCCTGCAGTTGTGTTTTGTTTCATTCCCATGTTTGAGTTACTTTTTATTATTTGTCTATTTACATCTGCAAAGCTCCAAACACTCTGTTCCATTTTGTGATGTCATGAAGTGGTAGTTTTCAAGTGAACAGCTCCTTTTCTCAGTCTAAATGTGCAGGTTTGTGTTAAACGTGTGAATGAAACAGAACACAACTCCAGGTGTGTTTGTGACGAGGAAACGACATTATTCCACAGATCACACAATAACATGTAACTGTCCTGTGCCCCAATATTCAGCAGATCAATGTGAATTAATAATAACTGGTTTACTCAGCTCAGTTAATGTATAAAGTCACTACAGGTTCCTGCTGGTGTTTGTTCTGCAGCTTCACACCTGAGCTCTGCTGTGGACTGGAGTCATTAAAGCTGAGAATGTGGCTGGAAATAAATCTGAAACTCAAACTGTATCATGAGGGCGACCAGGTTTTCATAAGTCTAAACTGCAACACAGGGTTGGGCTGTTTGGTGTAAATAAAATAGTGAAAAGAGAGTGGAACATTGTACATTCTTGTGTTATAATTTGAGGGACATATTTTTGTTTTCTGGTCATTTGCAAACATGGACTTCTGTTTTTTTTGACAAAACAAATGATAATTTATGCTCCTCTTTAGTGTTAGCAGAGATCAGATTTGTCAAAAATTGTGATAGTCCAGTTTTAGTCCTGATTTAGACCTGATGTAGACCAGATGTAGTCCTGGTTTTGTCTTAGTTTAGTCCTGGTTTAGACCTGCTGTAGTCCTGGTTCACTCCTGGTTTCGTCCAAGTTTTGTCCTGGTTTAGACCTGATATAGTCCTGGTTTAGACCTGATGTAGTCTTGGTTTAGACCTGATGTAGTCTTGGTTTAGATCTGCTGTAGTCCAGGTTTAGACCTGATGTAGTCCTGGTTCAGTCCCGGTTTCGTCCAAGTTTAGTCCTGGTTTAGACCTGATATAGTCCTGGTTTAGACCTGATATAGTCCTGGTTTAGACCTGATATAGTCCAGGTTTAGACCTGCTGTAGTCCTGGTTCAGTCCCGGTTTCGTCCAAGTTTAGTCCTGGTTTAGACCTGATATAGTCCTGGTTTAGACCTGATATAGTCCTGGTTTAGACCTGATATAGTCCTGGTTTAGACCTGATGTAGTCTTGGTTTAGACCTGATGTAGTCCTGGTTTAGACCTGATGTAGTCCTGGTTTAGACCTGATATAGTCCTGGTTTAGACCTGATGTAGTCCTGGTTTAGACCTGATGTAGTCCTGGTTTAGACCTGATGTAGTCCTGGTTTAGACCTGATGTAGTCCTGGTTTAGATCTGCTGTAGTCCAGGTTTAGACCTGCTGTAGTCCTGGTTCAGTCCCGGTTTCGTCCAAGTTTAGTCCTGGTTTAGACCTGATATAGTCCTGGTTTAGACCTGATATAGTCCTGGTTTAGACCTGATGTAGTCTTGGTTTAGACCTGATGTAGTCTTGGTTTAGACCTGATGTAGTCCTGGTTTAGACCTGATGTAGTCCTGGTTTAGACCTGATGTAGTCCTGGTTTAGACCTGATGTAGTCCTGGTTTAGACCTGATGTAGTCCTGGTTTAGACCTGATGTAGTCTTGGTTTAGACCTGATGTAGTCCTGGTTTAGACCTGATATAGTCCTGGTTTAGACCTGATGTAGTCTTGGTTTAGACCTGATGTAGTCCTGGTTTAGACCTGATGTAGTCCTGGTTTAGACCTGATGTAGTCCTGGTTTAGACCTGATGTAGTCTTGGTTTAGACCTGATGTAGTCCTGGTTTAGACCTGATGTAGTCCTGGTTTAGACCTGATGTAGTCCTGGTTTAGACCTGATATAGTCCTGGTTTAGACCTGATGTAGTCTTGGTTTAGACCTGATGTAGTCCTGGTTTAGACCTGATGTAGTCCTGGTTTAGACCTGATGTAGTCTTGGTTTAGACCTGATGTAGTCCTGGTTTAGACCTGATGTACTCTTGATTTAGACCTGATGTAGTCCTGGTTTAGACCTGATATAGTCCTGGTTTAGACCTGATGTAGTCTTGGTTTAGACCTGATATAGTCCTGGTTTAGACCTGATGTAGTCCTGGTTTAGACCTGATATAGTCCTGGTTTAGACCTGATGTAGTCCTGGTTTAGACCTGATGTAGTCTTGGTTTAGACCTGATATAGTCCTGGTTTAGACCTGATGTAGTCCTGGTTTAGACCTGATGTAGTCCTGGTTTAGACCTGATGTAGTCCTGGTTTAGACCTGATGTACTCCTGATTTAGACCTGATGTAGTCCTGGTTTAGACCTGATGTAGTCTTGGTTTAGACCTGATATAGTCCTGGTTTAGACCTGATGTAGTCTTGGTTTAGACCTGATATAGTCCTGGTTTAGACCTGATATAGTCCTGGTTTAGACCTGATGTAGTCCTGGTTTAGACCTGATGTAGTCCTGGTTTAGACCTGATGTAGTCCTGGTTTAGACCTGATGTACTCCTGATTTAGACCTGATGTAGTCCTGGTTTAGACCTGATGTAGTCTTGGTTTAGACCTGATATAGTCCTGGTTTAGACCTGATGTAGTCTTGGTTTAGACCTGATATAGTCCTGGTTTAGACCTGATATAGTCCTGGTTTAGACCTGATGTAGTCCTGGTTTAGACCTGATGTAGTCCTGGTTTAGACCTGATGTAGTCCTGGTTTAGACCTGATGTAGTCCTGGTTTAGACCTGATGTACTCCTGATTTAGACCTGATGTACTCCTGGTTTAGACCTGATATAGTCCTGGTTTAGACCTGATGTAGTCTTGGTTTAGACCTGATATAGTCCTGGTTTAGACCTGATGTAGTCTTGGTTTAGACCTGATATAGTCCTGGTTTAGACCTGATGTAGTCCTGGTTTAGACCTGATGTAGTCCTGGTTTAGACCTGATGTAGTCCTGGTTTAGACCTGATGTAGTCCTGGTTTAGACCTGATGTAGTCCAAATCAGACCGATCAAATCGATAAGCTCAGTGCCTGTGTGAAGGACATCAAAACCTGGATGACCCTGAATTACCTGCTCTTAAATCCTGAAAAAACAGAGGTCATTGTTGTCGGTCCTAAAGGTCAGAGAGATTCTCTGTCCGACCAGATAATCTCACTTGACAATGTGAGTATAGCCTCTAGCTCTACTGTAAAAAACCTTGGAGTCGTATTTGACCAAAATCTCTCATTCACAGCTCATATAAACCAAGCTTGTAAAACTGCATATTTTCACCTGCAAAACATAACTAAAATCAGAAATATTTTGCCTAAAAATGATGCTGAAAAACTTATCCATGCATTTGTTACATCCAGACTAGATTACTGTAATTCTCTGCTCACCGTCTGCGCTAAAGGTACTTTAAGAAGCTTCCAGTTGGTCCAAAATGCAGCGGCCAGAGTCCTAACAGGAACTACATCACATCAGTCCTGTGTTAAAATCACTTCACTGGCTTCCTGCCGAGTTTAGAATTAAATTCAAAGTTCTCCTGACATACAAAGCCTTAAACAATATGGCCCCATCATATCTTCACGATGCCATTGTCCCCTATCAGCCAAATAGAGCACTTCACTCTCAGAATGCAGGATTATTAGTGGTTCCTAGAGTGTCTAAAAGTACAGTGGGGGAAAGAGCCTTCAGTTACCAAGCTCCTGTGTTATGAAATCAACTCCCTGTTGATGTTAAACAGGCACCCACAGTCTCTTTATTTAAGACCAGGCTTAAAACCTTCCTCTTCGGAATAGTTTATGACCAGGTTACTTAGTTGATGTCCATTATAAATAAAATGTATTATTATTATTATTATGTCACTAAGATAAGCTGCTGCAGGAGATAACAAGCTGGGGGAAGTGTGGCAACCTGAGCACTGTCCTCTGTTTCCTCCTATTTTCTCATCAGCATCACTTACTATGTTCTCATCTGTAGCTCGTTCATTGCTATTCACATGTTGTCCCCTGTCCCACTCCCCCTGTGGAGTGTAACTCTTTCACACGCCTGATGGCAGCTGGACCCCTCTCCTCCTCCTCGCCCGGCTCCTCCTCCTCGCCCGGCTCCTTCCCCACCTGGGTAGATGTGGCCATACCGAAACTGGCCCACGGGCCTGGACATCTACAGCCTGTCCGTCCATGGGAGTGGATCTCTCCTTCACTGTAGTTCTCCCCGAGGTTTCTTCTTTTTCCCAGGACCCTGGGTTTTTTGGAGTTTTTCCTTGCTGAGAAGGAGGGTCTAAGGACAGGGGATGACTGGACCATGTTTCATTTGCTGCTTTACATGAATGTTGTTTATTCTTGTTTTGATATGTCTGTGTGTATGTTTTACTCATCAAAATCTTGGAACGCCCTTAGAGGCAACTGTTGTTGTGATTTTGGGCGCTACAAAAATAAATTGAATTGAATTGAATTAAATAGTCTTGGTTTAGACCTGATGTAGACCTGGTTTAGACCCGATGTAGTCTTGGTTTAGACCCGATGTAGTCTTGGTTTAGACCTGATGTAGACCTGGTTTAGGCCTGATGTAGTCTTGGTTTAGACCTGATGTAGTCCTGGTTTAGACCTGATGTAGTCCTGGTTTAGACCTGATGTAGTCCAAATCAGACCGATCAAATCGATAAGCTCAGTGCCTGTGTGAAGGACATCAAAACCTGGATGACCCTGAATTACCTGCTCTTAAATCCTGAAAAAACAGAGGTCATTGTTGTCGGTCCTAAAGGTCAGAAAGATTCTCTGTCCGACCAGATAATCTCACTTGACAATGTGAGTATAGCCTCTAGCTCTACTGTAAAAAAACCTTGGAGTCGTATTTGACCAAAATCTCTCATTCACATCTCATATAAACCAAGCTTGTATAACTGCATATTTTCACCTGCGAAACATAACTAAAATCAGAAATATTTTGCCTAAAAATGATGCTGAAAAACGTATCCATGCATTTGTTACATCCAGACTAGATTACTGTAATCCTCTGCTCACCGCCTGCGCTAAAGGTACTTTAAGAAGCTTCCAGTTGGTCCAAAATGCAGCGGCCAGAGTCCTAACAGGAACTACATCACATCAGTCCTGTGTTAAAATCACTTCACTGGCTTCCTGTCGAGTTTAGAATTAAATTCAAAGTTCTCCTCCTGACATACAAAGCCTTAAACAATATGGCCCCATCATATCTTCAGGATGCCATTGTCCCCTATCAGCCAAATAGAGCACTTCGCTCTCAGAATGCAGGATTATTAGTGGTTCCTAGAGTATCTAAAAGTACAGTGGGGGAAAGAGCCTTCAGTTACCAAGCTCCTGTGTTATGGAATCAACTCCCTGTTGATGTTAAACAGGCTCCACAGTCTCTTTATTTAAGACCAGGCTTAAAACCTTCCTCTTCGGAATAGCTTATGACCAGGTTACTTAGTTTGATGTCACTCCTAACTAATTATGACCAGGTTGGTTGGGAGTGACACTAAAATCCCAGGTTAAGATAAGCTGCTGCAGGAGATAACAAGCTGGGGGAAGTGTGGCAACCTGAGCACTATCCTCTGTTTCCTCCTATTTTCTCATCAGCATCACTTACTATGTTCTCATCTGTAGCTCGTTCATTGCTATTCACATGTTGTCCCCTGTCCCACTCCCCCTGTGGAGTGTAACTCTTTCAGATGCTTGATGGCAGCTGGACCCCTCTCCTCCTCCTCGCCCGGCTCCTCCTCCTCCTCGCCCGGCTCCTCCCCCTCCTCGCCCGGCCTCCCCTCCTCGCCCGGCCTCCCCTCCTCGCCCGGCCTCCCCTCCTCGCCCGGCCTCCCCTCCTCGCCCGGCTTCTTCCCCACCTGGGTAGCTGTGGCCATACCGAACTGGCCCACGGGCCTGGACATCTATAGCCTGTCCGTCCGACGATGTTTTATTTGCTGCTTTACATGAATGTTGTTTATTCCTG
Organism: Odontamblyopus lacepedii; assembly: GCA_034769755.1. Taxonomy (NCBI): domain Eukaryota; kingdom Metazoa; phylum Chordata; class Actinopteri; order Gobiiformes; family Gobiidae; genus Odontamblyopus; species Odontamblyopus lacepedii. The sequence goes on along the minus strand of CM068346.1, from coordinate 8,675,109 downwards.
TTTTGATATGTCTGTGTGTATGTTTTGCTCATCCAAATCTTGGAACGCCCTTAGAGGCAACTGTTGTTGTGATTTTAGGCGCCACAAAAATAAATTGAATTGCCCAATACTCATAGCACCTGACCCCCCCATGAAACCCTCTGCAGGTGGTGAGCCCACAGGAGGGTGGACAACATGGTCCTTGATGTTAGTTCATAGGGGTGCGGGCATGTTTTAGGTTGATGGGGGAAACCGAGTACCCGGAGGAAACCCATCCAGACACGGGGAGGAACATGCAAACTCCACACAGAAAGGCTCGGGCGACCCGGGGATCGAACCCGCAACGTTCTTGCTGTGAGGCCTGAGTGTTGCCACTCAGCCACCGTGCCGCTATGAGTATTGGGCAGCAAACTGCCCCCGCGACCCAGCCGGATTAAGCGGGAGAAGATGGATGGATGGATGAATTGAATAGTCTTGGTTTAGACCTGATGTACTCTTGGTTTAGACCTGATGTAGTCCTGGTTTAGACCTGATGTAGTCCTGGTTTAGACCTGATGTAGTCCTGGTTTAGACCTGGTTTAGATCAGACTGGTCTAAAATAGGGACACCTATTTCTTGCATAAAATTTGGACAAATCACTGGTTTTGTATAAATGTGCTGGGACAGGGAAACACGGGGCTGAAAACTGGGACAGTCCCGGGGAAACGGGGACATCTGGTCATCCTGGGGAGAGCTGAACCTGAGCCTGAAGCTGAAGCTCTGAGGAACCATCTGCATCACCGGGACTGAATGAAGACAGAGCGCGGTTTGTTTTCCGCCCCGTGCGTAAAATGGGTGTGAAAACCAAACCCGGCGCCGCTCCTCGGGGTTTGGACGGAGATCTGAGGGTAAAAGCTGTGCTCACCTGGCCGCAGGAGGAGCCGCTGCACCGCCGCGTCCAGCAGCTGTCGGAGCCGCTGGTTGTCCTCCCGGGCGCGGAGCAGCTCGCCCTGGTACTCCGCCACCGTCTCCTTCACGGCGCGGAAGATGTCCTGCGCCGCGGCGGACAGACGCTCGTTCACAAACACGTTCAACAGATCCAGTTTGGTCATGTCTGCCAGACGTCCCCGACCGTCTCCGCTGTTTACATCCACTGATCCGGAAGGAAAGACTCCAGCTGGACCGTGCGCGCCGCGGAAACAGCGCCGCCTGCTGGGGACGGGGGGACACAGGGGAGGGTCACTGAGGGCAATATTTATATTTATTATATTTATACAATACAATATCTAAAACAGTGCAATATTTATACAATACAATATCTAATACAGTGCAATATTTATACAATACAATATTTAAATACAGTGCAATATTTATACAATACAATATTTAAATACAGTGCAATATTTTTTGACTGAGTGCAATATTTAGACCAGACCTGGGCATTGTCCTTTGTTCGGCTCCTTTAAGCTCATTTGAATTACAAAATAAACATGTTTCATAGGTGATTTTAAATCACATTTTTTGTAAGGCAAAACCAAAACTAAACTGAGTTTAAACCAGGTCTAAACTGGGTCTAAGACAGAACTAAACTAGAACCAAAGCATAACTAAGCCAGGTCTAATCCAGAACTAAACCAGAACCTAACCAGGTCTAAACCAGAACTAAACCAGAACCTAACCAGGTCTAAACCAGAACTAAACCAGGTCTAAACCTGGACTAAATCAGGTCTAAACCAGAACTAAATTAGAACTGAACCAGATCTAAACCAGAACTAAACCAGGTCTAAACCAGAACTAAGCCAGGTCTAACCCTGGACTAAACCAGGTCTAACCCTGGACTACACCAGGTCTAAACCAGAACTAAACCAGGTCTAAACCAAAACTAAACCAGGTCTAAATCAGAACTAAGCCAGGTCTAACCCTGGACTACACCAGGTCTAAACCAGAACTAAACCAGGTCTAAACCAGGACTAAACCAGGTCTAAACCAGGACTAAACCAGGTCTAAACCAGGACTAAACCAGGACTAAACCAGGTATAAACCAGGACTAAACCAGAACTAAGCCAGGTCTAAACTAGAACGGAACCAGGACTAAACCAGGTCTAAACCAAAACTCCACCAGAACTAAGCCAGGTCTAAACCAGGTCTAAACCCGCACTTCTACTTACATCTCTATTTATTTCCTCTCTTTTATTTCTTTTTTGTACTGCGTCATGAGTGTGCAGTGTTTGCAGTGGAGGGTGAGCTGCTTTTAATCCCATCATGCAGTGACAATAAAAGGCATTCTATTCTAGCATCACTTCTTTTTAATAATTTTTTTTATTGCAGATTTTCAGACACAAAGACGACACCTGATAACAGTACACAGTTCATGAAAATAAACTAAATGCATAAACACATCAGTGAATTAAAACATTTACACATAAAAGGGGCAATTTCGTCTTGTATAAAGCTTCTATTTTATTGTGACTTGCTACTTATTTAGAATTGATCATCATTTATATTGTTTTACTCTTTATTATATTGTGATGTGTGAACTCCTGTGTCCAAATAATTTCCCTTATGGATCAATTAAGTTTGTCTAAATCTAATTTCAAATTCTAATTTAAAGGAATAAATTCAAATCTTGGAAAAAGGACAAAAGAAAACAAGCCTCTTTTCTCAGTTTGGCCCAATGAGCAAAAAAATTCATTATGTTATGTTATGTTTGGTTCACTTTTTCAGGATAAACACAATCTAGCCGATAAATACAAAATCAAATATTTACAATAAGACAACAGACGCGGCATGTTTGGGCCCTGACATGAAACTTTCTAACAAACAGAATGAAAGAGATCTCATTAAATTCTGTGCTGATTTTTCCAGGTGAACATATTTTAGTGACGTTCAGCTCATGTCCTGAAACAGTGATTGTTTTGGTCCTGCAAAGCCACAAAAGTATTTGATAAAGATGTGAATGTCTTTATCTCCTCTGTCTGTTCTTCATGTAGGGCGGATTACTACTTACTTTGGGTTTTCAAGTAAACCCAGAGTGACCAGACGTCCCTGTTTACCCGCAACAGTCCCAGTCCTGAGCCCTGTGTCCCCGGTCCCAGCAGATTTATCCAAAACCAGTGATTTTTTATACAAAAAATGTCCGTGTCCCTATTTTGGACCAATCTGATCCTGCCAACAGTAAAGAGAAGCATCACCTGTAGTTTGTTTTGGTAAAATACAAAATAAATCTGCTTAAAAACGACTCAAGCACAAAGAAAATGTGACTATACTGACTCACATGTTCATCATGAATGGTCCCTGCAGAACAGTTTTCCTTATAATTTTCTAAATTTTCTTATTTCCAACCACTAAAAAAACAGGATGTTGCAGTTTTTTTTATTTTGAAATACTGGTCACTCTAAACACAGAGCCTAATGCTGCTTTTGGATCTTTGGAATCAGAGTTATTAAATGTTTTTAATTATGAAGATTCATAGAAATTAAATCAATTACTCTATAAAATAAATAAGTTGAACAGGTCCCCTGAAGGGCCCAGAGTGAGCTGGTGTGTCTGAAGGGGCCCTAAACTCCACAGGATTCACTCATGAACTGGTTTTATGCCATTTTTAACGAGCTTTTGTTTTTCCCCTCCCTGCGCTCTGTGCTCCAGTCTAATCACAGGTGGAAACTTTACAACATCCTTCATAAAGACAATGAAGTCATTATTTCAAAAACAGTTTTATTCACATGAATCCAACATAAACAATAAAAACTAACTTAAACTACCGGCCAGGGCTGGGATTGGCCGGAGAGTCTATGACGTCATCATCCGAGGGGCGATGCTCATAGACATGAGCTCCTGGAACAGAAGCTTACAGGCGTACGGCAACCGGACCAGAGACACCTGAGGGGCAGAGCGATAAAACTGAGTCATTGCAGCTCACGATTCATGTTCTCACACTGTACAAACGACTACAACAGTGAAACCCTCATGAGAGGCACCAGGATTAAAACAGGCTTAATTTTCTTACAACCTACGATTGCCGATCGGCAATCATTAAAAGTGCGTCTGTTTTTGTGTGTGTACCTGTGTCTTGTTGCGGCAGCCCCGGCACTCGTAGGTGTGTGTTCGTGTGTTGGCGATGGCCATGAGTCCGCACAGGTTGCACACGTGGACCTGGTACGGGTCGGACGCCTCGAACAGACGCTCCCGGAGGAACTGAGCGGCGCCGTGAGCAATCTGACAATCCCGCTCCATCTCCCCGAAACGAAGACCACCGTCACTGAGAGAAGAAGAGGGTTAGAACAGAGACTGGACTAATGGACTAAAGCAGGACTAAAGCAGGACTAAAGGAGGACTAAAGCAGGACTAAAGCAGGACTAAACCGGGACTAAATTGGGACTGAACCTGGACTAAAACAGAACTAAACCAGGACTGAACCAGGACTAAACCAGGACTAAACCAGGACTAAAGCAGGACTAAAGCAGGACTAAAGCAGGACTAAAGCAGGACTAAAGCAGGACTGAACCAGGACTAAAGGAGGACTAAAGGAGGACTGAACCAGGATTGAACCGGGACAAAGCCAGGTCTAAACCAGGGCTAAAGCAGGACTAAATTGAGGCTAAAGAAGGAATAAAGCAGGAATAAACCAGGTCTAAACCAGGTCTAAACGTGGCCTCACCGGGATCGTCCCTCCATGGGCTGTCTGTTGAGGATCTGGACCGGGCCTCTGGCTCTGGAGTGGATCTTGTCGTCCACCATGTGCTTCAGACGCTGGTAATAAGTGGGACCGATGAAGATCTGAGACGTCAGCTTCCTCCCGGTGAAGCCGTTGTACAGCACCTGGAACAGAACCGAGACTTTAGACCGGACCAGGACCAGGAGTTTAGACCAGAAGGTTTAGACTGGACTAGGCAAGAACCACGACTTATGCTGTGCTGAGAGGTCCTCAAGAACTTGGGATTCTGAAATGAGATGTTCCTCGTTTCATGTGTTTTTATCTCAAGTCAGGATCAAAAACCATCGATAAAACCACTGAGCGTTTAAAAACCAAAGAGTTGTTGTTGCTACTCGCCTTCTAAACGTTTAATTGTTGACTTTTACTAGTTAACGATACGCTGAAGTAGGAGCATATCTTACATATTTTAGTCAAAGAGCTCAAATGTGTGAGGTAAATGAACAGATCAGCTGATTTTGGTTCATCTCCTCAGAGCGGTGACGTCAGGAGAACTTAGATTTGGCCTGAGATGTTTTTGAGTTTTCCAGTGCTGCGTTCAGGTGCCTTTTCCCAAGTTCCCAAGGACCACGTGAACGCAGCGTCATGTCAAATCACTGACCTCGTTGCCTCGGAGGTGGTAGCCGTACTCTGACAGCAGGTTGGACACTTTCTGCACGTTGACGGCGTCGTTGAACGGCGTGGCGTCTCCGATCTCGCCTTTGTTCGCCGACACCTGAGAAACAGCAAGGACAGAACACAGACGGTGTGAACAAGTGGACTGAAGTATAGGAGTGAATCGGGAGCCAGTTTCATTAGTTCATATCTTAAATTACAAACAAAATAGTGGAATAAAAAACCCCAGGATCATGTAGAGCAGGTTAATACCAACATAAAAAAAAAAAAAAGATGAGCCTGACAGCGGCAGGTTCAGTTCTGCAACAGAAAGTAAACTGGGGCCTGTGGAGCTAAATCACACCCATGCTCACTTCCTTTTGCAGCAGCTAGCAGGTTAGTTATGTCCACTTCTACAGTCTAGGCCAGCAGGTCAAAATAAATGCACATTTGTGGGTCAAAGGACAAATCTAATAAAAATGTTAAGATTAAATTAACTTTAAATATTGAGAAAATATCCTCGTCCCCATCCCCTGACCGTCTATTCAATACAAAATGGAATAAAAATAGATTCATAAAATCTCAGCGCTCCCACTTGAGTTAGAACCATAGAGACAGTGCGCAGCGCCCCCTGTGGCCGTACCTTCCCCTGCAGACACTCGATCAGATGGCCCACGGTCATTCTGGAGGGGATGGCGTGAGGGTTGATGATGATGTCTGGAGTGATGCCCTCACACGTGAATGGCATGTCCTGAAAACGAGAGAAACGTTAGGAACGCAGCAGCGAGTGCAGAAACATCGAGCCTAAACATGTAGAATATTACACAGACTCTAAAGCAAATACGGCCAAAAACATGTTAGAATAAAGATGTCAGTATTAAATGACGGAGCAGAAGCAGCAGAGCCTCGTACCTCTTGTCTGTACTGGATCCCGCAGGTTCCCTTCTGTCCGTGTCGACTGGCAAATTTGTCTCCGATCTGAGGAATCCTGACGGAGCGAACCTGGAACAGCACAAACCCGGTCAGAACGGCACCAGCACTGAACAGGGACTCTGAGACAGTTTCTGTTTCATGTGGATAGGCCCAGAGATTACAGAGATATGAACCAGAAACCAAGTCTCCAAATCTACAGTTTGACAGGTCAGAACGTCCAGCTCAGTTTAAGGCTCTGCAGGGGAACAGGAAAAACTAGACATGGAGATAGATTAGAGGTATCAATTTGAAACTTTTTCTGTAGTTTGTTTGGTTTTCACATAAAAATAAGACACTAATGTGTAAAAAAAAAAAAAAAAAGGCCAAAAAAGAGCCGGGTTTAAATTTCCTGCTTCAATTTGTTAACATATTTGACACTAAAATATATAGAAGGGATTTTGGATATGATGTCGTATTTAAGGAAACTAGATATGCGTAAATATGTTTTATTTTGCCCAGTTAAAACTTTAATAAATCAGACTTGAAATAGACCTTTTTCACAACGGCCGGAAATGCCTGCTGAAGGTTTGCGGAACTTATGGTTAATGGTTTTCTGTGGCAAAAGGTCCATGGGAAATGTCTAGCGTATTCTCCAGCAGCTTCATAAATCTGCTCCATCACCAAATCTCCAATCAACAAGGTCCACAAAGGAGAAACATTCTTCCAAAACTAACGTTATGATCATGAATAAAACAGAATGAACTTCAGACTGATTCTACAATTAAAATAAAAAATCGATTTCATGATATTAGCGTAGATAGATTTGTGCAGTTGGAATGCGCGACATCTCTAGGACCAAACGTTAGTGTTGCTCAGTCGTTCACTGATGCTCGTCGTTGTTTCGGCCTCTCACCCTGATCTCGTTTTTCTCTGTATTCTCATGTATTTTTCTAGCGTATTCTTGTGTTAGAACAGCCCCTCACCCTGATCTTGCAGAACTTGTAGCCCTCCTGGTTGAGCGTGACCATGACCTGGTCCACGATGCCGGTCTCGGAGGTGCGCAGGAAGGTGCTGCAGTCTCGTTTGGTGTAGCGGCGGTTGGTGGAGTCGAGCTCGTCTTCGTTCTCGGGGAGAGTCACCGTCTTCCCGATGATCACGTCCTCTCCGGACACGCGCACACCCGGAGCGATCAGCCCGTCGTCGTCCAGTTTGTCGTAGATGGCGTGTCTCATCCCTGCACACAACCAGATTCACTGACTACTGCACAAGACGACCACTATTATACAAGACATGATTACTGCGACTACACAACAGCCGTGTCATCTGATGTGGGATTTTCCGGTTTAAAATAATGTTCTTAAAGCAGCAAAGGGTCGACCTAACCAAAAATATATGCCAGCCCTCATGTCCTTAACCGTGTTCCTCACCCTGGCAGGTTTCTCGCGTCGGTTTCTCAAAGATCTCCTCTTGGTCGAATCCTTTCTTTGACTCCTGCTCTTTGTACGAGCGATAGAACACAGACCTGGAACAGAGACCAGGTAGAGACCAGGTTTAGACCAGGTTTAGACCAGGTTTAGACCAGAGTTAGACCAGAGTTAGACCAGAGTTAGACCAGAGTTAGACCAGGTTGTGACCAGGTTGTGACCAGGTTGTGACCAGAGTTAGACCAGAGTTAGACCAGAGTTAGACCAGAGTTAGACCAGAGTTAGACCAGAGTTACACCAAGGACTGGGGTTAGACCAGGTTTAAACCAGGTTTGGACCGGGTTTGGACCAGAGTTAGACCAGAGCTAGACCAGAGACCAGGGTTAAATCAGGGACTGGGGTTAGACCAGGGTTAGACCAGGTGTAGACCAGGTTTAGACCAGTCAGACCAGGTTTGGACATGGGTTAGACCAGGCTCAGTCCAGGCTCAGTCCAGGCTCAGACTACGCTGTGCTCAAAATTCAGTTTCTGTTATTGCAACTGTCTGTCACTGCAGCTTTATTTTGCCTGAAATGTGGGAATTTTGTAAAAACACCCTCGAGAAAGAGTCTGAAATCCACATTTTAGTATCAATAAGGGACAAAAAGAAGATCTGGAGGAAATTTTGACCAAAATCTGCAATTCTCTGCTTTCTGAGCATTTAGAAGGTAAATTAATAATATGCAGGAGTCAGGACTGTGAGCACATATTTGAGAAGATGTTTGAATACCTGCAGAAGAGCACAGAGACAGAACAGGACTAGACTACGACAATGTTCCACAGTGTGACATTTAACAACTCTACTTTACGTTCAATCAATTACAGGTGTTTTTTTAGCTCAGAAATACCTCGAAAAACAGGTATTCTGACTGTGTTGCCTCTCTGCCTCAACCAGAAAAGTTACACAATGCACCTTTAAGAGTGAAGACAGGCTAAAAGCTAAAAGTCTAAAGGAGTCCAGACCTGAAGAGGCCTCTGTCCACGGCGGAGCGGTTCATGATGACAGAGTCCTCCTGGTTGTATCCGGTGTACGACGCGATGGCCACGATGGCGTTAATGCCTGAAGGAAAACACCACAGTTTATATCTACAGAAATTGTCACGGCAAAAATAACTGAAGGAAAATCAGTATAACAAGAACAAAATCCTGATGTTGAGCTCACACTTTTTTACTTCTAATTTAAAAGGTCCAACATTATGCAAAATTGACTCTTGTGAGCTTTAAGTCGTGTTCTAACTCTTTAGAACAAAACACCATGAAAAAATGCTCGTTTTTCATGGTGTTTTGAATCTGTAAAAACATCTGCAATGAAATCAATGCAAAATAGACAAGTTTAATACCATACTGTGGAACATTCCAGGCAAAACAATCACATCCCCATGGAGACAAGGTGTTGGACCAGAAAAGTGCTCACAGGAGTCAATTTAGCGTAATACAAGAGCTTTAATTCACCCTAATCATTTTTCCTTTGTTTACTTTGTGGAGCTGTTTGTTTGTGTGGTCAGAGCGTCACCTGCTGGCAGCTCTCTGAAGCGCAGGTACTCCATGGATCGCGTGGTGACCAGGGGCTTCTGGGGGTAGTAGAGCACGTGGGCGAGAGTGTCCATCCGCACGTGGAAGTTTGTGATGTAGACGCCCATGGCCTGTTTCCCCATGGCCGACTGGTACGTGTTCCTGGGAGACTGAGATAGAAACGAGAAGCACAGAAATACGATCAGAGACGAGCCAGGAGACGGACACCGGGACCAGAGCTGGAGTTACATTCACTGGAGTAACTTAGTGAGTTATGTTGTTTTCTAATTGTAAAAAGTTGCCTCAAATGATTCCCACAGTGTCCACTCTTGAGGGCAGTGAAATAGAGGTGGTTTATATGTACAAATACCTCGGGGTCTTAATTGATGACAAACTCACTTTCAAGCCACATATAGATAATCTTGTGAAGAAGCTGAGGCTAAAATTGGGATTTTATTTTCGAAATAAACTGTGTTTTTATTTTAATGTAAAAAAAACTGTCTTGTCAATGCAACATTTTTATCTGTGGTGGATTATGGAGATCTTTTGTACATGAATGCTGCTGCTCAGTGTCTTCAAATGATTGATACCGTTTATCAGGCTTCTTTGAGGTTTATTACAAACTGTAAGATGTCCACTCACCACTGTGAATTATCCTCTGGAGTGGGACGGCTGCTCTGGCCACTTGGAGGACTAGTCACTGGTACTTTCATTTATAAGGCAATACTGGGACTACTGCCTTTGTACATTTGCACCCTAATTGCTCTGAGAAATGCTAAATCGTATTCTCTTCGTTCACAAGAGTATTTGTTGCTTTCTGTTCCTTATGCTTGTACAGAATTGGGTAAAAAGGCATTTGTTTACTCTGCACCTTTTGCATGGAATATGCTACAGAAAGACTGGAAACTAACCGATTTAATTTCCATGAGCACTTTTAAATCCAGACTGAGAGCCTTTGAGACCAATTCCACAATCTGCAATTGTTTTTCATAATGTCTTTAAACTTTTATGTCTTATCTGTGTAAACATGTGACTGTGTTTTGTGTTTGCTGCTGCCTCTTGGACAGGAGTCCCTTGAGAAAGAGGTTCTTAATCTCAATGGGATATTTCCTGGTTAAATAAAGGTCAAATAAAAAATAAAAATAAAACTTGTTAAAAAGAACTGTACTTTTCTAACAGCATACCTTTTTTTTTTTTTAAATTAAAGTAACAGTACTTTCACTTGAGTAAACGTTGTGCTTCCTCTTCCCAACATGAGTGAGTCTAAAGTGACAAAATCTTTATGTGACATGAAACGATTTGACTCAAACGTGTTGCACTGTGGAACAATTTGCTTGAGTAAATGAAAATAAAAGAAAGTTTTGAACATTGGAGTTTCTTGTAGCCAGTGTTTCCTACAGTGCTTTATAGTTAGGGCCTTGACAACAATTGCCTCCAGCCAAAAAAAAGACAGAACTGTGCAGAGCGGCCTCCCCCTCCGGTCCTCGGTTTTGATTGACTAACCAGTTTTCTGCGGGAAAGATTTTGTTAGTTTGTATCATTTTTGTGTCTGTCCTTTGAAAACACCAGATTTTGAGCTTAATTTAATGTTTTGCCCTTCACATCACATTAACTTTAAATCATAAATCAGAAGTTACGTCCCAACAGTTACACTTTTAAGTTACTCTGACTTGAGCATCCCAAATACTTTTTCAAGGTAAAAATCACACTGAACGCAGCACACGTATCTTACACAAGGGATTCAGATGTTAACCCTATAGACCCTTTTAGGGCAATGGAAGCGATAAAAAAAAAAAATATGCGTGCATTTTGTGAACGGAAGTGTCATTGTTCCCCATTCATTTCAATTCATTCAGATTGAACACGGACAGAAGAAGACGGAGATAAGCATAAACGTTTCCAGCACCAAAATGTCTGGTTGTTCTGTGTGTGTTTGTCAGAATCGATATTCTACCAACAGACTGAAGTTTTAAAGTTTTACTCACTGATAGCAAAAGGATCTGACAGTCGGACACCGTTTGTCAAAACTTGTTGAGGAAATATTTGCGATCTTTTGACGATAATCCTTTCGCAGCTTAAACTGCTGAATTCTGTCGTACTTCTGTTGCCAAATTGTGTGCACAACCGAACCTATGTCACCACTGTTTACTCACACTAAAAGGGACTGTAGAGGAGTGTTGAGTGAAGGGCTGCAGCATGTGTAGTGTGAAGAGTTTTCAGCATTTTGGGTGATTGCTCGTTCAAAGTGCAAACGACAAAACAGCAAGTGTGCACAGCGAGCGCCGTTTGACACGATGGAAGCAGAGCAACGAGTGTCAAAGATGAACTGCGCCCAACGAGTGTCAGTGAATTTTCAAACCTCCACTGTGGAGCGTTTTAAGAGTTTTGACGCGCCGTATGTGAACACGCCATTACTCTTACTTCAGTCATTTCTTGGAACTCTACTTTATACTTGAGTAATATTATTGTGAAGTAGTAGTAGTACTGCTGTAGCGCTCGCAGTAGCAGTAGAGGGCAGCTCAGTACCTGGTTGTGGTCGGGGAAGGGGATGATGGAGGCACACACGCCCAGGATCATGGAGGGGTGGATCTCACAGTGGGTGTAGGTGGAGCAGTAGGCCACGCCCTTCTCCTGGAGGTCATCAGGGGTCATGGCCAACATCACGGTCTCCTCCTCCAGAGTGTCGATGTACTCCACCACTCCAGACGCCACCAAGTCCTGCCAACTGAGACCAACACCAGTTCAGAGGGGAACCACGGAGAGAGACGGGCGGCTAAGGTGGGTTAGTTAAGCTCAAACCCTGAATTTCTTGTTTCACAAAAGGTTAAGACTTCAGTCAGATCTGTCTCGGTGTGAACAGCTCTGTTTGCACATTATTGATCAGTGCTGCAGTGTGAGCGTGTGGACAGTGGGAATACGCTGTGATAAACTCTGTCGCTTATAATCACTTAGACAGTGTTGGGAAAGTTCATTTTCTACCTGAACTAGTTCAAAGTTCAGTTCACAAATTTCTCGTTTGTTCAAAGTTCATAACAATTTATAGTTTGTTCACAGGTCCAAAAAATGAACTAGATCATCTTTTTTTTCAATACGTTGCTGTGAGTTATTATTTTTCAATATCATTCCCAAAAGCCCATGTAAAAGCACAGAAAGCACATATTTTATCAGGTTTAACAATGAAACTATGTATAAGATTTCATTAGATCAAATTTTGAATCCTTATCCAACCAGGGTTCACATGAGCATTTAGGGAAGAGTATTTCACCAGTGTTCAGTCCACTCTAAAGCAGCTGCAGCTTTCACCCCTACAGTATAATCTCAAAAACATGAGGGAAAACTTGCTTCTTGGATGATCATTTTTAATTCTTAAAGAAAAGAAAAGAGATGTTCATATGATGGATCCTTGTTGCTCCTGCTCCAGTCGCCTCCAGCTGCTTTTGTGTTTTCTCTTGTTTCGATGGCGTATGCAGCGATGTGACGCTGGTGGCTTGTGTTGCCGTCAGATTTGATGTTTTTCCTCTAAATATTACGGCTCTTTACAGTGTGTTTAGCCAAGTTTTGGCCTGGAACAGTAAAGAAATCTGGCACTTATTGAACGAAGTTAAATAGAAGCGCATGCCGTTCACAGTTTGTTCATCAGGCAGTAATACAGAGCGTTCAGTTCACGTTCGCCCAAAATAAAAAATGGTTCAGGTACAACACTGCACTTAGAAACCAGAGCGTGAGGGGGCGCTCTTATGCACAGCTCTTCAGTCCTTTACAAGTTTTATATTCCACCGTATGCAGGGTGAAATATAAAACTGCAGTCGTTTGCGCAACTATTGGCTGAAGCAGTGAAGTGTGTCTCTTTTTCCAATGTATTTTAAGCTACAATTTATTAAACTAAACCTGTTCAAATGTGCAAAGAATAACATGAAGAATAATCTGCTAGATAAGGGAACATGCATTTTGTTTGTTATATGTTATATGTAAGAGCCAGTAGGAGGAGCTGTGTGGCCCGGCGCACCTGTAGTTGTTGTATTCTCTCTCTTTGAGCTGGTCGATGTGGCGTCTCTTCAGTAAGAGCTTCTGCTTCTCCACGATGAGCAGAGGGCGACAGATGCGCCCGGCGTCCGTGTAGATCCGGATCTCGCGCTCACGAATGTCTCTGATCATGGACACCTGGAGACGAGAGGAGAGAAGAAGTTTGGCTGCAGGAAAAGTGACTGAAGAAGCGTCGGGTGTTTCCTGAACTATTGTATTACTGTAGGATATAAAAGTAGAAAAAAACTAAAAGGTTACCACAGTACTTAAACATTAAACTACAGGTGGTAGAAATGATTCATTGTCTGACCCCAGGATGAACTGCCACCAACTGAGTGTCCATGTAGACGCAGTGTCCTGGTGTCAGTCTCCTGGATGGATAAGCCAGTATCCCGGTGATGAAAAACCAGGAGGCTCTCACTGGGTTTTTCAGAGAGTATCAGGATACTGTGGCCTGTAGATGCAATATCCTGATTTCTCAAAACTGGAGCTGTACTGAGCATGTGTGAACTCGAGTAACAGAAACGGTGCACTGCAAATGTCTCTGATCTGGCCAAAAACGTAAAACTTCTATCAGGTTCTTCATCTTGTTTTCAGATTTATTATTGACTTACTAATTCTGAGGCTGCTTCATTCTAGCCTAGAGGTCGTTTATTTTAAGACAACTTGTCATGTAAAATGTTAAAAAAAAAAGTTACTACTTTTAAGTCATTTTCTGATACATTTAAATTGTAACTTTTGACCAAGCATTTGTGCCGTGTAGGAGCAGTTACTTTCCCAAAACGACTCAAACTCCTACCAGGACTTTCTAAGTAATAATATGTTATACTTATAAACAAAATAAAGCTGTCTACAGTTTAATACAGTCACATTTTAACCCCAGGCTCATTTCTGTGGTGGCTTGTGTTGCTCTTGAACCAAACTGGCTTTGTGACTCTGGGCTGTTTTTTCAAATGTTAAAAATGCCTTTTCCTGAAGCGGTGACACAGCTCCACAGACTCATGTTCTTACTTGAATGTCTGTCTTCTTTTTTGTTGTTAGAAACTTGTTAAAAGGCTGAAATGACCAAAGTTACTACATGCTTAGCTCCTTGCCATATCTGCGCCATAGTTACGAAAGAAACCGGTCTAAATATCCAGGTTACTGTAAAGAGATACGAGTATCCTGGTTTCTCTGAGCGCAGGTAAACACCAAATCCAGAACACCGTAAGAACCGGGATACTGATGTAAACATGTAAACACACTCACTCATACTATGTGCCCTTACAGTGTCCTTAGTGTCCTTACCTCTGATACGATGATGTCCATCTGTCTCCTCAGTTTCCTCAGCGTGTTCATGAGTTGCTCTGGGTCCTTGTGGATTCCAACCCAACAGCCGTTCACAAAGATCTTCGTGGCACTGGAAGAAAAACCACAAGCGCTCAGGAAAAGTCTCACACAGAATGAATGAAACAAAACACAACTCCAGGTCTGTTTGCAATGAGAAACACCATCAGAACACAGATCAGAAAATAGCCTAATGTTGGCCCTTTGAATGCGGCCGGTTCTTCGTTATCGTCGGTCTTACTCTGCAATGGCGGCGGGCGAGATCTCCTCCAGGTTCTCCATGCTCCACTCCTCCAGAAACTCCAGGATGGGGCTGGGCTGGGACCCCACGGAGATGTACGCCATGAGGGCCAAGTTCTTCACCAGCCCCACAGCATGGCCCTAAACACAAGGACAAGACAAGAGAACTTTGTAAAACAGGTCAAGAAAATGAGAAAAAGAGCTGATGTTTTTGTTGAGTAGTTGTCGTTGTGTATAAGGATCAATACTGAAACTCAATACAGATATTCACTTTTGTTATATATTTACAAAAGGGAAAAGTTAAGTTAAATATGTAGGCCTTGCTATGGATGTTAAGAAATAAGTATCGGTCAAAATACACAAATAAATTCACATCGGCTGATCCCAAGTTGTGTAGGGATGATTTAATATTTAGCAAAGGAAATTAATTTTTCTCTTTTTATCTGGTCAAAATGAGCGCTGGTTTGGCTCAGGTATAGTCCTGGTTTGGCTCAGGTATAGTCCTGGTTGGGTTCTGGTATAGTCCTGTTTGGGCTCTGTTATGGTCTTGGTTGGGTTCTTGTACAATCCTGATTTGGCTCAGGTATAGTCCTGGTAATAGTCCTGGTAATAGTCCAGGTATAGTCCACGTATAGTCCACGTATAGTCCACGTATAGTCCACGTATAGTCCACGTATAGTCCACGTATAGTCCACGTATAGTCCTGGTCCAGAACTGTTTGAGTTCTGGTACAATCCTGATTTGGCTCAAGTGCAGTCCTGGTACAGTTCTAATAGGGTTCTGGCATAGTCCTGGTACAGTCCTGGTTTGGCTCTGGTACAGTCCTGGTTTGGTCCTGGTCCTGTACCTCGGGCGTCTCTGCGGGACACACCATCCCCCACAGCGTGTTGTGGAGCTGTCGAGGTTTGGCCAGTTTTCCGTCTCGTCCGATCGGGGAGTTTACTCTTCTCAGGTGCGACAGGGTGGAGGCGAAGGTCAGACGGTTCAACACCTGACGAAAGAACACAACAATAACTCGATATTTTGCACATGATATGAATCAAACTCATTTTAACAACAGTACTTCTTTGTTAAACCACTATTTTTGTCCATTTTAATCATCAAAAAGGTGCATGTCCTGTGTATTGCATAAATATGTTTCTTAAAACTGTAGTGCGGTCACAAAAAAAGTGCTAAAAGATACCAAAAAATACTCAGCCCACAATAACTGTACTGTTCAACAAAATTTAGTGTCTGTCCTCTGTACCATATATTTACTACTGTGTACATCAACCCTCTGGCCCTGCCCCTGTCATCTCCTGTCTCACCTGTGATACCCCTGCCCCTGTCTCACCTGTGATACCCCTGCCCCTGTCTCACCTGTGATACCCCTGCCCCTGTCTCACCTGTGATACCCCGGCTCTGGCCTGGTGGGCTTTCTTCACGTCCCCCCAGTTTCCTGTGGCCAGTGAATACTTGAGTCCGTCTGAAATGATGCGCGTTTTTATGGCCAGCTCCAGGTTGAAGTCTTTTCCTCGGTCGATGAATTTCTGAGCGTAGATTCGAATCTCCTTCAGTAAATTCTTAAACATCCTGAAATGAAAACGACACATGATGAAGAAGGAAAAGTTTCTATTTTAAAAGCTCCAGTGCACAATAAAAATAATAGTTTGAATCGTCCGCCTATAAAAAAAAAATAGCACTGACAAGTCAACTACTACTATAATCGTTCGTCTCCAGTCAAATGAAGCTCACTGAGGTTGGGAGTTACAAGAGGGAAACTGGAGCAGAGTTCTATATTAGGAATAGGAATTTATTTATGGAAAAAATAGTGAAATAAAAGCACTGAGCTCATGTAGAGTGGGTTAATACAAAGATTTTAAGACTAGAAAAATGATGAGGCTCACAGCAGCAGTTATAGAGATGACAATTTTACGATGTAAAGTCAATTTTATTACAATATTTGTTTTACCGTTTTGTCTTTTTCACTGACAAAATTTCAAAACTTTTTTGTGTCTTTTTCATGACCTAAAGTAAATTTTCATGACTTTACACCTACATGTGTAGAATTTCTCAGACTTTTAGGGCTAAATCTGAAATGTGAACCCTTTCCTCTCACCTTATGGTTTGGTATTATAGTTTTTTAACATTCTAAATCCTGTCAGTGCATTTATTGTCGTCTATTTGAATCAAACCACCTTATTGTGTTTGTCCTGCTGGAGCAGCTGGAGCATATGTTTGGAAATAATCATAACAGACTAATGATAACTTAACAGAACGCTGTAACTGGATGAAAGAGATACTAAAATTCCATGACTTTTCCAGTCCTGGAAAATGACATTTTAAATTTCCATGACTTTTCCAGGATTTCCATGACTGTGGGAACCCTGTACTGTACATACATTTTAGCGGTCACAGGAAATAAAGTGTACAGAAGAGCCATGGCAAGACTTAGACGGGGTACAGTTAGATAAAACATAAACCATTATTTATTTAATTCATTAAATTTGAGTCACTCAGCATAATGCGTGTAATCCAGAAATCCCTTGGTGAGCTACTTTAAAGGGGGTAAAGAGCTGCAGGTTGGAGACCCCTGATTTATACAATTTTTATCTTATTGGTACTAGTCTCTTGCTGGTTTTTTTTGCTACTTATTTAGAAGTTTATTACCATTTATATGTATTTTTTTCACTCTTTGTTATTGTAATATATTGTGATGAGCTACTGTGTCTAAGTCCTTTCCCTTGTGGATCAATAAAGTCTGAGTCTAAACAAATATACAGATTTGACTTTCTGGATCAGTGATAAATAATAGTAAACTTTTTGCTGATTTTCTAATAACTGGAGGAAGACTGTAGTCTGTGGTACTGACCCTCTGAAGAGGAAGGCCAGCAGAGGTCCAGCCAGGTCCAGCCTCTTGTTTCCGTAGTGATCCCTGTCGTCCAGCTCTCTGCGCCCCAGAGCGGCCAGCAGGAGGCGATGCACCATGTACCTGTAGAGGAGGAGAGAGGAGGGCACAGGTCAGACTACAGAGAAGAGACAGGAGACTCACACAACCACTTCCTCTTTCATTTTATTCCTCATTTAGCGTAGTGGAAATGGGCCGATACTGAAAAATATGACAATAGACAATTTTCTGGTCGTAGTTGGCGCAGAAAGTCTCATGTTTAGTTCTGTTGTTACCTAAGAGATAAACCTTGACATAACATATTTCGATCAGTTTTGTGTCTTATTTTCCTTTTTGTTTTGTCTTATATCCATCCACACGCAGCGAGGAAGAAGAAGAAAACCTGACTGACGCTTCATGTGTGATGTTGAGCCCAAAAGTTTGTGATGGAGACGTTTTATTGAACACCGAGAGTCAAGAGGGGACGAGGCGCTGAAGAGGAGAAAGTTCCCGCTGGTGGGCGAAGTCAGACTTTCACAGAGACGGTAAAGCCCGATTTATGGTTCTGCATTCAAACGCGTTTGTGTGGACGTGCGGCCCCTACGCACCGCGTCCGACCTGCACCGCCCAGACTTTCTAACTACGCCTCAAAACGACGCAGACAATAAGGGCTGTGATTGGTCCGCTTTACATTTCTGTTACTCGGCTCATTATAGACTTTGAGTAATAATGTGTTTAATGCAGCTTTGGCACATTTGTTTACGTTTTACACAAACTAAACTTCAAACCACATGGCTCATTTGCATACAGTATAAGCGCTGATAAAAACAGCTCGTGTGCTGATGCAAAGCGCTGCAAAGTTTGATTTGATCAGAACTTGTGCCTCATCTTCAAATATAACGCTGCAACTGTTTCTGAGTGCAGGTGCAGCTACAAAATAATTCTGAATTAGTCACAGTAATACCGTATACCCCGGGAAAATGATGAGACAGTTTTATCAACATTTGGATACTGCCCAACCCTAATGTACACTAATTGTGTTGTGATAATGCTGTGCAGGAAGAGTGATTTAGCACCTAGAGCAAAGGGAGGAGAGATTCAGAGCGCCACAAAAAAACAAACAAACTAAGAACAAATATGTTGTTGAGGGCGAATACAGCTTTTTCAAAACAATAAAAGGAACATGGTGATCTAAATATGTGATGTGTTACAGTGAATACCCCACAGAAGTCAAATACCCCCTGTTTAAAGTCAGACTGTGTAGGTAAGCGAGCACAGGTGAAACACAGAGTCAGGACCCAGAGTGACCAGCAGGTGGCGCTGATCCACGGTCCTGGTACTGACCCAAGGAAGTAGGCCTTCTTGGTCTCACAGAAGTCGCTGACGCCCACGTGGGGCAGCATCTCCTTCTGCAGGACCTCCTTGGCGTACTTGATCCTGCGCTCTTTGGTCACGCCGGGTTTAGCGCCTCGAGAACCGATGAAGTTCAGAGCCACGTTCTGCTCCTGGATCACAAAGGCCTCGTCCAGGGAGGGCTTCACCTGGGGGAGTCAGAACAGGGGTCAGAGCAGAGGTCAGAGCAGAGGTCAGAGCAGAGGTCAGAGCAGAGGTCAGAGGGTCGTGTAGGGGTCAGACTCATGCACTGCAAATTCCTCTGATCTGGCCAATATTTTAAAACTTATATCAGGTTCTTCATCTTGTTTTACCATTTATTATCGGCTTAACTCGTTCAGAGATGCTTAATTCTCGTCTAGATGTCGGCTATTTGAGAGAACTTGTCCAGTAAAATGAAAGAAGAAAAGCTCTTGCTGCATGGACAGATCATTTCACTACTTTTAAGTCATTTTCTTAAGTGACATAGACTTAAGTGTTTATATGTTAAATTTTGACCAAGAAAGAGTTTTCCCATAAAGTACAAAGCATTTTTAGTATCCAGCTTTCACAAAAGTCAAATTTTGTAGGATTCTTCTATATTTTTACAATATATAGCTTAAGAAACTGTATAAACACTTATAAAATGTATAAAAACTCCAGTGTTTCCTGCAGCCCTTTATACTTTGGCCGCCTTGACAACTATTGCCCCCCGGTGCTTGACTACGTCCCTCCAGAAAAAAAAGCTACAACTTTTTTAACAACAGCAAAAGGTTTCTGTTCTTCACCATCTCCATCATCTCGGGGTCGTCGAAGTCGTAGATGATGTGCTCCAGGATGTCTCTGTCGGACACGAAGCCCAGAGCTCTGAACACGATGATGATGGGCACTTCCTGTCTGATGTACGGCAGCGTGGACACGATCCTCTGACCAATCGCACTCTTCTTCACGCCCTGCACACACAGACCCTGGTCAGACCTGGTTCAGTCCTGGTTCAGTCCAGGTGTTGTTCCGTTTCTGTTCTGGTCTAGTCCAAGTTTATTCCTAGTTTAGTCTCAATTTTGTTCTGGTCCAGCCCTGGTTCAGTCTTGGTTTAGTCCTGGCCCAATCCTGGTTTAGTCCTGGTTTAGTCTTGGTTTAGTCCTGGTTTAGTCTTAGTTTAGTTCTGATTTTCTTCTGGCTCAGTCCTGGTCCAGCCCTGGTTCAATCTTGGTTTAGTCCTGTTCCAATGCTGGTTTAGTCTTGGTTTAGTCTTGGGTCTTCAGTCCAGACTTAGTCCAGGTTTAGCCCAGGCTTAGTCCAGACTTAGTCCCGGTTTAGTACCGGTGCAGTTCTCACCTGTCCTCCTCGGGCCATCATGCTGACCCAGATGGTGCTGGTGGGTCTGGAGGAGTTCTCGAGGCAGGAGCGGCACTCGGCGGTGTAGGCGTACTTTGAGTCTTTCTTGGCGAAAACGTAAACCGTGTTGGTGGCCATTTTCTCCTGAGCGATCAGCACCTGGAACCGGACCACAGGACTTTAGACCTCACCTCGCTCACACAGAACAGCCAGAGCGTATCCCCCAAACCCATGTTCGCTTTGCTGTTTTATCCTAGTGTCAATGTAGTTAACCCCTGTAGTGATTTAACCCTAATATAGATAGAAACCGTAAAATACCAAAATAACCGCCGGGTCCCTTTAAACGGCAGGTGCAGGTGTATATATACATTTTTTTATGAAGAAGGAATTAATCTCCCCAAATTGTCGCCTGGTCTCAAATAAACACCTGGTTTGTTAAGTGAATGAAACAAATAAACGCCCCAGCTATTATTTGGTATTTTACAGTAAATATAGTTAGTTTTATTTTAACATTAAAAAAAAGAAAAAAAAAAGTCTCCATCCTCTCAGAACATTTCACAAAGAAACAAACAAAAAAGAAATATGTATTTTTTTAAATTGTAGTCTGTCGCCCCTCCGTCTCCTCTCCCCTTCCTCAGTCCTTTCTCCTCCACTTCTCTTCCTCCCTCCTCCCTTTTCAGTTCTCCCTTTCCACCCTCATTCATCCTCCTATTTCCCTCCTCCTTTCTCCTCAGCTCTTCCTCTCCATCCTCATCCCTCCTCTTCCTCTCTCCTCCTCCTTCTCAGCTCTCTCCTCAATTCTCCTGTCTCCTCCTCCTCTCTTCTCTTCCTCACCCCTCCTCAGCTCCCCTCAATTCTCCTGTCTCCTCCTCCTCTTCTTCTTCTCTCCTTCTCCTCTCTTCCTCACCCCTCCTCAGCTCCCCTCAATTCTCCTGTCTCCTCCTCCTCTTCTTCTTCTCTCCTTCTCCTCTCTTCCTCACCCCTCCTCAGCTCCCCTCAATTCTCCTGTCTCCTCCTCCTCTCTTCTTCTCTCCTTCTCCTCTCTTCCTCACACCTCCTCAGCTCCCCCCTCAATTCTCCTGTCTCCTCCTCCTCTCTTCCTCTCTCCTTCTCCTCTCTTCCTCACCCCTCAATTCTCCTGTCTCCTCCTCCTCTCTCCTCTCTCCTCCTCTCCTCTCCTCCTTGACCTCTTCTGCTCACCTCCTCAGCTCTCCCCACAGTTCTCCTCTCTCCTTCTCCTCTTGGTCTCACCTTCTCGGAGCCGTTGATGATGAAGTACCCCCCGGGGTCGAGCGGGCACTCGTTGAGCTCGCACAGGTCTCTGTCGGTGAGGCCGCTCAGGAGGCAGTAGGTGGAGCGGAGCATGATGGGGATTTTCCCGATGAAGGTTTTCTGGTGCTGAGTCTGCAGCTGCTCCTCTCCCTCCTTTATGATGGTTTTAGTGATGTCCACGTACAGAGGAGCAGAGTACCTACAGCAGGACGACACGAGGGGTTTAGACCTGGTGTAGACCTGGTGTAGACCTGGTGTAGACCTGGTGTAGACCCGGTGTAGACCTGGTGCAGTCCTGCTTCAGTTGCACTTCAGTCCTGCTGCAGTCCTAGTTTAGAATAGTCCTGGTTTAGTCCCGCTTCAGTCCTGCTGCAGTCCCGCTTCAGTCCTGATTTAGAATAGTCCTGGTTTAGTCCTGTGTTAGCCCAGTTTCAGAGGTCTATCTCACAGAGGGGGTCTTACGTGAGGTTCCGTAGCCGAGCTTCGTTGGGCATCATGGGAGACGGCGCTCCGTCTCTCTCCCAGTGCGTGGGCTTGGACAGATAAATCTGCTCAAACTTCAGCAGGAAACGGGGCTGGACACAGGGACGGGGGACACAGTAAATTAAAATAAAGGCGATTTAACGTGTTTTCCATGTAAACCTCAATTCAGAATGATTATTTACATGGGGGACACAGTAAATTAAAATAAAGGCGATTTAACGTGTTTTCCATGTAAACCTCAATTCAGAATGATTATTTACATGTAAACTTGAAAAAGAATATTTTAATTCCAAACTATTCAATTCAGAACAATTAATTCGGAATTAATTCGGAAAAAAAAAAACATCATGTAAACGTGGCCAGTGCTCCTTTAAATCAGTGATGAAATACCGAATGTGTGCCCTTTAAAAGCCTGTTTACTCACGGGCTCCTCCACCTCCCCGGACGTGTGCTGCGCCTCCGCCTGCAGGTCAATGGGAGGAGCGTCCTCCACGATCCTCTGGACAGACATCTGGATGAACTCATCGAACGAGTCCAGCTGCTGCCGGACCAGGCCCTTCTCGTCAAAATAAGAGCTGAGAAGAGAACAAAATACAATGTTTAGGATCAGAGAAGGTTCAAATGAGGAGGTGAACAACAAGAGAAGAACAAAATATGACGTTTAGGATCAGAGAAGTTTCACATGAGGAGGTGAACAACGAGCTTAACATCATAAGTTTCACTCATAAACTTTGGAATAACCATGAGGGAATACTTTTGTTTTGCTGCTTGAGTTTGGCCCTGTGTAAGTGATGGTTTAGCTCCGGTTTTAGTTTATTTTTTATGTCTTTAGGTCTATCAGCGTTATTATAATAGAATAAATCAATAAATAATACAATAAATAATAATAAATTTTATTATAAATAAAATTTATTATTATTATTATTATTATAAATACGATAAATAATAAACAAATAATTGTTTGGGGTCAATATTTACCTTGGGTATTTTTTATACTTTCTATGACTCATTATAGATACAAATAACTTTTTTTCCCTACTGCAAACTGTATAATAAAATAAAGAAATAAAAAATAATAGATACAAATAACTAATGTGGTTCATTCTGCTGTTTATTTATTGCAGCTCAGGATTTTTAACAATATTGGAATTTCTTAGGAGGGTTTGACAGAATAAAGTATGTCAATGTGAGGAAAAAAGGAATAAAAGTGCGTGTTTGACCTGATGACAATCCAACAGGCCTCCTGCCACAGATCTGGGGTGATCTCATCGTCGTCTTCATCGTACTGTGGATCTGAACAACAAAAACACCATCACAAAACAGGCCTCTAATAACAATCTTCAGTATGTTGGAGCTTAATACTCATTAAGTGCGCATTTTCTTTGGAAAAGTGTCGAGAATTGTGTTATTTAGTTGTAATATGATGAGATTTGAGCTCATTCTGTTGTTTATCTGTTGCAGCTCAGGCCTTTAAAAAAACGACTTTCTATTTAAAAATGGTTTACTGGGATTATCTGGCTTTACTGTTACTGTGTTAGTGGCATAAAATGGTTTCAGGATTATAGTTTATCACAGTATTTCATTGTATTTCTCTTTCTTGTGCTTCAAAGTTTGTTACTGTGACAGATCTAGTTTCTAACAATTTATCATCCCTCTCCTCCATCTTCCAAAGCTTTTTTTGTTTATGGACGTACAAACTAATAATAAAGACGGCAAAAAAGTTTATCCTTTATGATCGTGCAAAATAAACTACAATGAGAATGGGGGAAAAAAATGATTTTTTTCGTACAAACTACCGTAATAATAATGGTAAAGCAATTGATGCCAACAAAATAATCGCACGAACAATACACAAATAAATAAATTAAAAAAAAACCCTAAATAAATGGTGGTCTAAAAAGTTTAAGAGATTTTAACGCAATATTCTGTATTCTGCAACTAAATACATTTCCAAAGCTTTTTTCCATTTACTGTGCACATAAATAGTGTGGAGTGAATTAATAATGCTGTAAAACGTCTTTGAGTGTCCAGAAAAGCTCTGTATAAAACTGATGCATTATTATTGTTATAATTATTATTATTATTAGCATTGGCTCTCGCGTTAGCTTTAGCATCTTTCCCTCCTACAGGCTCAGTCTAACCGGAATGTCTAAACTCTCTTCGGGCTTTAATCTGAGGCCGGTTCCGCTCCCGGATCTCTCCCCCGAACCCTCGGCCCGCGGTAGGCCCGGTCCTCACCTTCGTCCTGGTCGTACATGTCTGTTTTGGGTCAGAACTTGTCCACACGAACTGCTCGCGGCAGAAACAAAGCTGCGTGCGGCCAAAGACCCACTTCCGCACTCTTCTACGTCACTTCCACCGCTTTGCTCAACTTCCGTTTGACGGCTGCGTCCAGTTTTGTCATGTTCATTTTCCTCCTTGGCTCAACTCCTCAGTACCTCAATTCAAATGATTAGTTTTGCTTCACTTTATTTGATTTCATTTAAACTTTTTTTTAATTTTTTTTCTTTCATTTATGTTAGGAATTTGAATGTCTGCTTTATGTGTTTGCATGGTATTATACTGTACATATGTATTATAATCTAATAAAAACAAACAAGCAAACAAATCCTCAATTCCTAACCCGTAAATGCTCTTTGGGACAATATTCATAAATGGTTCTCCTCCAAACTCTCAAACGTTACACACTGGACAGAAATTACATAATATTTGTTAATTTTGTAAATAATAGCAATAATTGTTATTAATTGTAATATGAATTTAATACTGTTAAATTACCTAATCATGCATTTGTTTTGTATTAGTTTTTCTTTGTTTTCATCATGTTTTATTTATTTATTTATTTATTTACTGTTTATTCATTTGAGTACTGTAACTTGTATTATTTTAATAGATCCACTGGACAGAAATTACATTATAATTGTTAATATTGTTAATAATAATGATGATAATAAATAGTTAATAATTGTAATATGAATTATTTTAGTACTGTTAAATTACCTAATGATACATTTGCTTTGTTTTTCTTTGTTTTCGCCTTGTTTTTCTTTTTTTGTTTTGTTTTCTAAATTGCGTATTCGTTTGAGCACTGCAAATTAACTAATAAACTTAAACTTAATAAAATAAAATGTAAAAAGAAAAAAAAATCCTCAATTTCCCATTTCGTCAGTTTTCTTTTTCGTTTTTTTTTTTTTTTTTAAATAAATACCATATAATAATAAATACCATATTCATTTGTGTACTGTAATTGGTAAAACAAAACAAAACTAACAAAAATAAAATAAGATAAATTAAAATAGACTAAACCCCGCCTGTTAGCTGTTTCTCGTCAGTGGGCGTGGTCGAGGAGACGAGGGATCGAGGAGACATGTGCAGAATTCGGACGCGGCCCAGACACTGCGCTGTAGACCGTGTGGCTGCGAACAACTCAAGACTGCGGTGAGAAAAGCGCCTTTAATGCGCACTAAAGTGGGTGAAAAGTCCGTAAAGTTTCGGGGGGAGCTGCGCGCAGGGTTTACGCACAGAACCAAACGATCCGGGTGTAGTTTGGAAAGAAAAGGACTGACATGCGTTTCGGATAGGGCTTCCTGACAGGTGTCCCGAGCGAACAGCTGTAAGGGTGGGGGTTCTACTCTTTTTACTGTTTTGTGAATAATGTAAGTGGTTAATTTCAATTTCCATTTCAATTTCCTGTGTTACGTAAAATTAACTCTTGTGAGTGTTAAGTTACGTTATAATGTTGTCACCTCCTCAAAAACAGACCTGGAGTTGTGTTTTATTTCATTCACACGTTTAAGTAATCCTTTATTATTCACTTGTTTACATCTCCAAAGCTCAAAATGCTCTGTTCTACATCCTGATGTCATGAAGTGGTAGTTTTCCAAGATAACACCTTCTTTTACTTCAGTAGAAATCGGCAACTCCATTTTTTGATTCTAATCCATCTATACAGTATATACAATATACACACAGAAGGCAGATATTCACAATAATTCATAACAAACGTGGAGTAAACAATGGAAACATAAAAAGAAATAAGAAAATTTAAAAAGAAATGATGGTAAATCAAACCTAATAAAGGCAAGTAAATAACAGGACTGATTTGGGGGAGGGAGGGGTCATCTAACTGTGTATCTTTGTATAGATTGGTTATTGATGTGGCTTTTTTGTAGGCAAAGTGGTGAATAGATGTTTAAAAACACAGTGGAGCACTTCCTGTATCACCACATGACATCACAGGGTGGAACAGTGTTTTCTGTTTGAAAGAAAACTCATGTGTGAGTGAAACAAAACACCACCCCGTGTATATTTGTGAAACGACATTATAATAGGTCAGAAAACAGATGAAGTGACATTACGAAATGAACACTTAAGCCACAGTGTGTAATATTTGTGGTAAAAGAATGAATGATACATATAAATAGTATAAATGTAAAATAAAAGTATGTTTTAACCTCCTGTTCCTGTGAGATCACATGTGAACGACACTGGCACAAGTCAGGAGCCTGTAGGAGCCTGAGGAGTAAAAATAAAATGGATTCTGAGAATAACTTTCTTGTGCTGCCTCCCCCTCTGCTCTCCTCCGCTCCTTTTCCTCCTCTCCCCCTCCTCTCCCGTTCCTTTCCTTTTCCTCTGCTCCTCGTCTCCATCTGCTCCTCCTCCTCTCCTCCTCCTCATCTCCTCCTCATCCCCCTCTCCTCTCCCTTCCTCCTCTCCTCCCCCTCTCCTCTCCCTTCCTCCTCTCCTCCTCCTCTCCTCTCCCCCTCTCCTCCTCTCTCCAGGTGAGATGGATCCGGAGTTGCTCCTGGACTCCAGTATTCGTCTGTGGGTGGTTCTGCCCATCGTCTTCATCACGTTCCTCTCAGGAGTGCTCCGTCACCACGCCTCCACCCTCCTGCAGCGGGACAAGGAGGCGGGGCTGGAGGCCATCTCTGACAGGTGAGGGGGCGGGGCTGACAGGTGAGGGGGCGGGGCTGAAATCGCTGCTTCTCTGTGAAATGTCGGTTGTAAAGTAACAATCTGTTTTCTCTTTCAGTCAGGTTTTACTACGAAGCCGAATCCTCAGAGAAAATGGGAAGTACCTGCCACGACAGGTGAGTCGGACAAAAAAAGGGTCATGTGGTCGTTTGGTTCTGACTTTTTATTGCTCCAAAAAGCAGGACTAGAATGGAAACAAAAATATGAAATCAAATAAAGAAAACAATGTGAGGCCAAAATTGAAAACATGAATTGCAGAATGTGTAGATTAGGAATAACGCTCAAATCTCGTTTTATCTCGTTCTCGTGGACCCAGTCTCATAAATGGTCTCATTTGTACATTTCTTGTCTTTTTTGTGTATTTTTCTGCTGCATTTGGACATTTTTCAGTGAATAAACTCAGGATTGGTCTGAGATTTTATTTTTGGTTTCCAGTCGTTCATGATGAGGAAACATTACTTCAACAACTCAGAGACTGGATTCTTCAAAAAGACCAAGAGGAAGGTCATCCCCAAGAACCCACTCACAGGTACCACCAACAGACTAGATTTGGGCTGGTTCAGTCCTGGTTCAGTCCTGGTTCAGTCCTGGTTCAGCCCTGCTTTACTCCTGGTTTAGACCAAGTTTAGTCCTTGTTTAGTCCTGTTTTAGTCCTGTTTTAGTCCTGGTTCAGTCCTGATTCAGTCCTGGTTCAGTCCTGGTTCAGTCCTGGTTCAGTCCTGGTTCAGTCCTGGTTCAGTCCTGATTCAGTCCTGATTCAGTCCTGGTTTAGTCCTGGTTTAGTCCTGGTTCAGTCCTGATTCAGTCCTGGTTCAGTCCTGGTTTAGTCCTGATTCAGTCCTGGTTTAGTCCTGGTTCAGTCCTGATTCAGTCCTGGTTCAGTCCTGGTTTAGTCCTGATTCAGTCCTGGTTCAGTCCTGGTTCAGTCCTGGTTCAGTCCTGGTTTAGTCCTGGTTCAGTCCTGGTTCAGTCCTGGTTCAGTCCTGGTTCAGTCCTGGTTCAGTCCTGGTTAAGTCTTGGTTCAGTCCTGGTTCAGTCCTGATTCAGTCCTGGTTCAGTCCTGGTTCAGTCCTGGTTCAGTCCTGGTTCAGTCCTGGTTCAGTCCTGGTTCAGTCCTGGTTAAGTCTTGGTTCAGTCCTGGTTCTCTCTCTTGCAGACAGTGGGATGGTGCTGGACATGATGAAGGGGAACCTCACAAACGTTCTGCCCATGATCCTGATCGGAGGCTGGATCAACTGGGCCTTCTCCGGGTTCCTCACCAGTGAGTAGCACCCGCCAGAAGCACCTGCCAGAAGCACCTGCCAGAAGCACCTGCCTTACACGTTTCCGGTACCGTTTAACCGATTTCTATTTTGCAGCTAAAGTGCCGTTCCCGCTCACCCTGAGGTTCAAGCCCATGTTACAGAGAGGAGTGGACCTGGTCTCACTGGACGCCTCCTGGTAAGAGACTCCACTGTTACTGTGAACTACGAGTACAGAGGAGCAGGGTGAAGATATCAACAAAAAAATAAAAACAACTTGCATGCTAACGCGCACTTCTTGAGCAAATATTAAAGGTCCCGTGTTACGCAAAATTGGCTCTTGTTCACTTTTAGCCTTGTTCGCTCCTCAAAAACAGACCTGGAGTTGTGTTTTGCTTCATTCGTGTTTGAGTAACTCTTTATTATTCGTGTGTCTACGTCTCCAAAGCTCCAAGCGCTCTGTTCCACCTTCTGATGTCATCCAGTGGTAGTTTTCAAGTGAACAGCTCCTTTTACCTTTAGTTCAGTAGAGATCGGCAACTGCAGATCATAACATCGATCAGAAAATAGTGTAATATGGTTCTAACTGGTTCTGTCTGGTTTTAGGGTCCTGTCTGGGCCTGGTTCTGTCTGGTTTTAGGGTCTGGTCTGGTTCTGGTTCTGTCTGGTTCTAGGGTCCGGTCTGGTCCTGGTTCTGTCTGGTTTTAGGGTCCGGTCTGGTCCTGGTTCTGTCTGGTTTTAGGGTCCGGTCTGGTCCTGGTTCTGTCTGGTTTTAGGGTCCAGTCTGTCCTGGTTCTGTCTGGTTCTAGGGTCCGGTCTGGTCTTGGGTCTAACTGGTTCTGTCTGGTTTCAGGGTCAGCTCTGCCTCCTGGTACTTCCTCAATGTGTTTGGACTCCGCAGGATGTACGGACTGGTCCTGGGACACGACAACTGTGAGTCTGGTTTAGGCCTGGTTTGGACCTGCTTTAATCCTGTTTTAGTCCAGGTTTAGTCCTGCTTTAGTCCTGCTTTAGTCCTGCTGTAGTCCTGCTTTAGTCCTGCTTTAGTCCTGCTTTAGTCCTGCTTTAGTCCTGCTTTAGTCCTGGTTTAGTCCTTGTTTAGTCCTGCTTTAGTCCTGCTTTAGTCCTGGTTCAGTTCTGCTTTAGTACTGCTTTAGTCCTGGTTCAGTCCTGGTTTAGTCCTGCTTCAGTCCTGCTTTAGTCCTGCTTTAGTCCTGGTTCAGTCCTGGTTCAGTCCTGGTTCAGTCCTGCTTTAGTCCTGCTTTAGTCCTGGTTCAGTCCTGCTTTAGTACTGCTTTAGTCCTGGTTCAGTCCTGGTTCAGTCCTGCTTTAGTCCTGCTTTAGTCCTGGTTCAGTCCTGCTTTAGTACTGCTTTAGTCCTGCTTTAGTCCTGGTTCAGTCCTGGTTCAGTCCTGCTTTAGTCCTGCTTCAGTCCTGGTTCAGTCCTGCTTTAGTCCTGCTTCAGTCCTGCTTTAGACCTGGTTCAGTCCTGCTTTAGTCCTGCTTCAGTCCTGCTTTAGACCTGGTTCAGTCCTGCTTTAGTCCTGCTTCAGTCCTGCTTTAGTCCTGCTTCAGTCCTGCTTCAGTCCTGCTTTAGTCCTGCTTTAGTCCTGCTTCAGTCCTGCTTCAGTCCTGCTTCAGTCCTGCTTTAGTCCTGCTTCAGTCCTGCTTCAGTCCTGCTTTAGTCCTGCTTTAGTCCTGCTTCAGTCCTGCTTCAGTCCTGCTTTAGTCCTGCTTTAGTCCTGCTTCAGTCCTGCTTCAGTCCTGCTTTAGTCCTGCTTTAGTCCTGGTTCAGCCCTGGTTCAGTCCTGCTTTAGTCCTGCTTTAGTCCTGCTTTAGTCCTGCTTCAGTCCTGGTTCAGTCCTGATTCAGTCCTGGTTCAGTCCTGTGTGTCTGTCTTGCAGATGTGGACCAGACTCAGATCCTCCAGGACCAGATGACGGGCTCGGCCATGAGCATGCCCCCGGACCCCAACAAAGCCTTCAAGGTCAGACTCGGGGCTCCAGGTTCCTCGGGGGGTCACGGGCAGAACTTTTACTACAAATTAAAATATTTCTACTCCTATGACTTCTCTCTTCTACCACTTTTACCTCCCATCTTCCATTTTCAAATTTATTTCAGTTTGTGGACGTCCCTGTTCTAGTTGTTCCTCAGTTTGTTTTAGCTCTTCTTAAATCTGTTTGGTCCACAGAGCGAGTGGGAGGCGCTGCAAGTGGTGGAACACAAGTGGGCTCTGGAGAACGTCGAGGAGGAACTGATGGCCCGTAACCTGGACCTGAGCTTCACCTGAGGACCACCTGAGGACTACAAGAGGACTAGAGGAGGACTACATGAGGACTACCTGAGGTCTATACGAGGACTACCTGAGGACTATCTGAGGACTATTTGAGGGCTACAAAAAGACTACCTGAGGACTACATGAGCTCCAACTGAAGATCACAGAATCTGATCA
The DNA here is from genome assembly GCA_034769755.1 of Odontamblyopus lacepedii. Classification (NCBI taxonomy): domain Eukaryota; kingdom Metazoa; phylum Chordata; class Actinopteri; order Gobiiformes; family Gobiidae; genus Odontamblyopus; species Odontamblyopus lacepedii. The sequence continues at coordinate 8,644,371 of CM068346.1, read as the reverse complement.
TGAGGACTACATGTGGAGTACACAAGGACTACAAGAGGACTACCTGAGGGTTACACGAGGACTACAAGAGGGATACAAGAGAACTACCTGAGGACTACCTGAGGACTACAAGAGAATTACCTGAGGACTACAAGAGAACTACCTGAGGACTACAAGAGAACTACCTGAGGACTACAAGAGAACTACCTGAGGACTACAAGAGAATTACCTGAGGACTACAAGCGAATTACCTGAGGACTACAAGAGAACTACCTGAGGACTACAAGAGAACTACCTGAGGACTACAAGAGAACTACCTGAGGACTACAAGAGAATTACCTGAGGACTACAAGCGAATTACCTGAGGACTACAAGAGAACTACCTGAGGACTACCTGAGGGCTACAAGAGCACTACCTGAGGACTACCTGAGGACTACAAGAGGACTACCTGAGGACTACAAGAGAACTACCTGAGGACTACAAGAGAATTACCTGAGGACTACAAGAGAACTACCTGAGGACTACCTGAGGGCTACAAGAGCACTACCTGAGGACTACCTGAGGACTACAAGAGGACTACCTGAGGGCTACAAGAGGACTACCTGAGGGCTACCTGAGGGCTACAAGAGGACTACCTGAGGGCTACCTGAGGGCTACAAGAGGACTACCTGAGGGCTACCTGAGGGCTACAAGAGGACTACCTGAGGGCTACAAGAGAACTACCTGAGGACTACAAGAGAATTACCTGAGGACTACAAGAGAATTACCTGAGGACTACAAGAGAACTACCTGAGGACTACAAGAGGACTACCTGAGGACTACAAGAGGACTACCTGAGGGCTACAAGAGGACTACCTGAGGACTACAAGAGGACTACCTGAGGGCTACAAGAGGACTACCTGAGGACTACCTGAGGACTACAAGAGGACTACCTGAGGGCTACAAGAGCACTACCCGAGGACTACCTGAGGACTACAAGAGGACTACCTGAGGGCTACAAGAGGGCTACCTGAGGACTACCTGAGGACTACAAGAGGACTACCTGAGGACTACAAGAGGACTACCTGAGGGCTACAAGAGGACTACCTGAGGAGCCCCTGAGGACCTGATGCCTGCCTTAAAACCAAAGGGATGCAGTAATAATTTTGTATTGTAAAGAATTTGTTAAAATATGAAATGATTCAGTGTGTAATACTGTGCCAAAGACGTGCTCTAAAACTGTTTGTTGAAATGCCAAATAAATGTTAAAAAGTGGACGGCTGCGCTACACTAAAAGTTCATGAGACTAATAGGCCTGAACAGAGACCTTAGAACTGAGAACTGCCCTTGAAATAAGACACAGCGTTCTTCATAATTTAGATCGTGTTAAAGTATTGAAAATCACACACTAATCAGTGCAAAAAAGAATCAGAGACTCATTTATCACAGGTATTGATACTAAAAAAGTCCTGTTGAGAGTCCCACAGAGCAGAACCTTTCCTGAATCTCTTTAGTATACACCCATGGACCTGGTTTAGACCTGGTTTGGACCTGGATCACAGGGATTACACAGATAAAGGGACAAATGAGAATAGAAAGGGAAGAAAGGACCATTTAATATGGAAAATCACAGAATAATGTCTAGTTAAAGAGACTTTTTAAAGCATTGTCATATCTGAGTCTATTCCTTAGTTTGAGTTTGATATTTTTGTATTTTGATAATGCTGTCACTGTCAGATCACTTTTTTTTCCTTCAGAAAACAGTTCTGCTCTGCACTGTTCAGACGCTCGTGTTTGCTGAATCAGATCATTATCATAATCATGGATCAGATTTACACAATTGTAGCCCTGTAACTTCATACGAGGTGAAGTGGTTGTATTGTCTTGCCTAATGACACAGCGTCCCACTGTGGCACCTGGAATTCCCAGAGGTCTTTTCATCCAGGCCCTGGTCTTCTGAGCTGTGAAGGGCTCAGGCTCTGACGGGCTGGTTTGGCCACACAATCGAGCCCCTTACACAGAGTTCAGTGATTTCATTGCACCAGTGTCAGTCTGGAGGTGTGTTTTTCTTGTCCTATAGCGCCCCCCAGTGGGCAGTAATACACACAGCAAACGCTCTAGTGACCTGCTGATCGGAGGCAGGTTCACTCATTCACATTTACCCAAGAACTGTTTGAATAGTTTTCACAAATAATACTGAATAAGTCTACAAAAGCTTTATGTTCACATTGTCAGTGTTACATGATTTGGACATTCACCAATCAAGATAAAAACTATATCGACTTCATTTACTTGAAAAGCTGGAACAATATAATTGTGGGTGTGGTTTTTTCAATAGTGGTGAGACTTTTGCCATTTTTGTGGAATACCATCAGATTTGAGCTAGAGGGTAGAATAAATCCTAAAAAATACTTTAATACCGAGATTCTCCTGCTTTGTGTTATTGGCATAAAGTGGTTTCATTATTATTGTTTATCACAGTAATTGTGGGGCGCCAGTAGCAAAAACTGTTGTGTCCTTAGGCAAGACACATCACCCACATTGCCTAGTATGAAAGTGGTGTGTGCGTGAATGGTGGTGGTGGTCGGAGGGGCCGATGGTGCAGATTGGAGCCTCGCTTCCGTCAGTCTGCCCCAGGGCAGCTGTGGCTACAATAGTAGTTTACCACCACCAGGTCTGGAGTGAATGAATAATGCTCTGTAAAGCGTCTTTGAGTGTCCTGAAAAGCGCTGTATAAAACTGATGCATTATTATTATTAATTCTCTGTAACAGTAGTGTTATTGTGACAGACTTGTATTTTCTGCGCCCCTCCCCTTATACAAGACCATTTTTGTGATCTAAACTTGCATTTTATAAAAACACAGATAGCACAGGTACTTTTGTTTGCTGTTTAATCTCACAGAATATGAACAGGAAATTGAAGGCAGTAAAAAACAAAGATATGATCAAAATAACAGTAGATAATTGCTGATTTAAACAGGTATAAAAGTAAAAGAATACTTGATTTAAGGTCACAAAGCCACACCCACATCAAACTGTGCTGATGTTCGTCATAATTTTGAAGAATATATTTATTCTTGAAGAAAGTTCAAAAGACATCGTCAATAAAGATTTAACCAAACCTCTTCTCAGATAAACCTACAGAAATGCAGTGGTGGGAGAAGCACTCCATTTTGTAAATTAAGTAAAAATACAGATACCAGAGCAAAGAAATACTCAAGTAAAAGTAAAAGCACAATCTACTTAAGTAAAAGCATTAAAGTACTTTACTAGTATTTTGTGCAGGTTTTGAGATCTGATAAAGCTTCAAATGTAGTGATTTTGATACAGATTTGTGCTGAATTTTGATAGACAGAAACAACTGAATTTATAGTTTTTCTTTCTATATTTGTGTTTGCTCGAACTATAAACATGGTCAAAAAAAACCGTGAGCCTTTAACTGCAGGTCTGAAATGAATAAAAAACACTTTTATGTGTCAGTCCTGTTCAAAAATGTAGTGGAGGAGAAAGTACAGATACCTGCGCTCAAATGTAGTGAAGTAAAAGTAAAAGTATCCAGGTTAAAATGACAGATACCTCAAATTTATACTTATATTTAGTACTTTACTACTTTTACTTTGTTATATTCCACCACTGCAGAAGTGTAAGAGGAAGAGGAAGAGGAGGAGGATGAGAGACACAAGTGAAAATGTGGGACGAGCCTGTGACTTGGTTTAGCATTAGCATTAGCATTAGCATTAGCATTAGCGGGGTTTGTTGTTGGCATTGTATTGGATGGTGTCCAGAGCCGCTCCAATGTCGCATCCTTTGGCCTGGAGCAGCCGGGTCAGCCACCCCCCCTCATCTGTGAAGCCCATGGACAACATCTGGGACAGCGCCTCCACCAGGCGGGGGTCTGCCTCTGCAACCGCACAAGAACAACACTGGACATGAGGGTGGGGACATTTAGAGACACTTCACCTGGACATGAGGGTGGGGACAGGGTCATACCTTCAGGGAGGTGGGGGTAGAGCGCTGCCTCTCTCAGTCCGCTTGGTTCCTGGTCTGGCCCGGGGTCGGGGTCCTGGTTTTGGGTAGACTTGGGTTGGGGGCTGAGGGCCTCCTCCAGGTCTTGGTCCAGGTCTTTAGGATCCAGAGACTGCAGCTCCCCGGTGGAGGGGTCCACCTCCTTACAGCACAGGTCGGTCCACTCCTCATCGGAGCCGGTCTGGAGGAAACAAAACACAAACGAGATCAAGTTTCAACCAAAGATGTTCATTTTGTCTTCTTCTGTACTTGAACTTCTTGGGTTCTTTTTGAAAGACAATACAGTAAAGTGTATTTACCACCAACACCGGGACAGTTCTGAAGATGGCAGCAGCAGCCGAAACATGTCAACAAGGTAAACACACTTTACTGTATCGTCTTTGAAAAAGAACTCAAGTTAGAGATCAAGTTTCTTTCAAAAACATCATGAAAATCTACAATGTAAACACAGCCAGCTGATACGTGACAGCGACATCACACCTGGTGCTGTTAGAGTGACCAGATTTTCCAAATAAAAAACTGGGACATCCCTGGTTTGTAATAATAAAATTGTGGAATCAAGGAAAATTGTTCTGTACTCGGCACTAATGTGACTCAGTACGGTCACATTTTCTTTCCGTTGTCATTTTAAGCATATTTTCTGTATTTTACCAAAACAAATGTCAGTTTATGCCTCTCTTTACTGTTGGCAGGGATCAGATTGGTCAAAAATAGGGACACTGGGACATTTCTTGTAAAAAACTGGGACAAATCACTGGTTTTGGATAAATTTGCTGGGACAGGGGAGACAGGGCTCAGGACTGGGACTGTCCCGTGTAAACAGGGCCGTCTGGTCACTATTAACACTACAAATAAACTCACTTATTGTAGCTCCACCTAAATCAGCTCATTGTGGTCAGATTGTGTTAAAATAAAGCTTAACTTGAGAAACAGAACTTCAGACAGAGCAGTGCCTACAGTTAGCTTCACCCCCAGAATGTTGAAGTCATCAGCTGCCAAGTATCAGCTGAATTAAACGAGGACTACAGCAGGACTACTCACAGCTGCTGGAGTCTCTTTAGCCCCGCCCTCTCCGTCCGTAGCCCCGCCCTCTCCTGCCTCCATGTCCACGTCTGCGCTCTGATTGGCCGGAGTCACTTTGGTGCGCTGTCCTTCATGTTCCACATCGATATCCACGTCGATGCCTTCAACACAACGCACCACAAGTCCAGAATAAACACACGTGGGATAAACGGGATAAACGGGTGTAAACGGGTGTGTTTTTTATCAGAACTCACCCAGAGGACTCAACATGGCTGCCACTCCTTCTCCAATGTTCTTCAAGAAGTCCACATTGGTTTGGGCCTCTAAAAACGACATCGAATCTTGAAATTAGGATAGAACAAGGACTAAAGCAGGATTAAAGCAGGACTAAAGCAGGACTAAAGCAGGACTAAAGCAGGACTAAAGCAGGACTAAAGCAGGACTAAAGCAGGACTAAACCAGGACTAAACCAGGACTAAAGCAGGACTAAAGCAGGACTAAAGCAGGACTAAAGCAGGACTAAGCAGGTCTCAGAGTACAGGACGTACCGGAGGAGGGTCCAGGCTGCTCAGGGTTGGGTTCTCCGTTGGAGTTCTGGGCCTGGTTGGAGTTCTGGGCTCCACGGTTCTGATTCCACATGCAGTGCCTCATCCACTTCATCCACTTCCCCCGAGGGAACCACTGCTGAGAGACCAATACTACTGTTACTACATGTATTACTACAACTACTGCTACTGTTACTACATGTATTACTACAACTACTGCTACTGTTACTACATGTATTACTACAACTACTGCTACTGTTACTACATGTATTACTACAACTACTGCTACTGTTACTACATGTATTACTACAACTACTGCTACTGTTACTACATGTATTACTACAACTACTGCTACTGTTACTACATGTATTACTACAACTACTGCTACTGTTACTACATGTATTACTACAACTACTGCTACTGTACAACTACTGCTACTGTTACTACATGTATTACTACAACTACTGCTACTGTTACTACATGTATTACTACAACTACTGCTACTGTTACTACATGTATTACTACAACTACTGCTACTGTTACTACATGTATTACTACAACTACTGCTACTGTTACTACATGTATTACTACAACTACTGCTACTGTACAACTACTGCTACTGTTACTACATGTATTACTACAACTACTGCTACTGTACAACTACTGCTACTGTTACTACATGTATTACTACAACTACTGCTACTGTTACTACATGTATTACTACAACTACTGCTACTGTACAACTACTGCTACTGTTACTACATATATTACTACAACTACTGCTACTGTTACTACATGTATTACTACAACTACTGCTACTGTTACTACATGTATTACTTCAACTATTGCTACTGTTACTACATGTATTACTACAACTACTGCTACTACATGTATTACTACAACTACTGCTACTGTTACTACATGTATTACTTCAACTACTGCTACTGTTACTACATATATTACTACAACTACTGCTACTGTTACTACATGTATTACTACAACTACTGCTACTGTTACTACATGTATTACTACAACTACTGCTACTGTTACTACATGTATTACTACAACTACTGCTACTACTGCAGTAACTGCAAATATAAGAGAATACATGACAACTATAACCCTCCACTACTATAACTACTACTGCAGCCCACTGCTGTTCCTGCTACTGCTCCAGTCTACTTTTACTTTTACTCCTACAGTATTACAGTATTACAGTATTACAGTATTACAGTATAACAGTATTACAGTCCCCACTACACTTCCCCTCCTCCATTACTCTTTCTCTTGTGAGTACCCCAGTGAGCCCCGCCCGGGCGAGTACCTGGATGGGGTGCCAGATGGGCAGCAGCACGTGCTCCGTGTGGACTCCTTTGGCCTGGCAGCTGGAGCACAGGTCGTAGTTGGGGCAGACGGAGCACTTGAAGCGGGTCCCTGCGATGGGCCCCTCACAGCCGTCACAGGTCACTCCAGGATGCACCGCCGGGGGGCACTGCGGCCCAAAAGGCCCGAACGGGGGCGGGCCGGGAGGAGGGACATGGGGCCCGTGGGGTCCAGGGGGAGGGCCATGTGGGCCTGGGGGCGGGGCATGGTGAAAAGGTGGGAATCCAAATGGAGGGAAGGCATGAGCAGGGAAGTCACGCCGATGCTCCTTCTTCTCTGGAAACCACAAAAAGAGCAGGAGTCATGTTACTGCGAGTACTACTGCTACTGCTACTACTACTACTACTACTACTACTACTACTACTACTAATGACACTACTACTGCTACAGCTAGTACAGGTGTTTGGAATATGGAGGTACTTTTGTCTCATGAATATTCATAAATGCACAGAGGGTGATCTACAATATCCACAAATCCAAATGTAATATGTGTAACTTATATGTGTAACTTTTAATAACTGTCTTTTACAAATAAATGTGCATTTGTAAATATATCTTTTTTCATTTGCAATAAATAAATTACACTTGTAAAACTAAAAATTCAGGATGTAAAATATGATTTGCATTTGTGGATCACCGATTTCCTCTATGACGTATTTTTGGGACATTCTTTTTGAGAAACGAGCAGACTCACATATACACAGGCGTCCACTAGAGGGCAGTGTTGGTATAGGTGCCAGTTAGAAAATCTGAATTTGTGTAATTGGTGATCCACAAACGCAAATCACATTTTACAAACAGAATTTACAGTTTTACAAAAGAATTTTTCAGTTTTACAGTTTTTTTGAGACATGGACAGGTACATTTTGTATTGATTTGATTATTGTCGTTTTTACAAGAGTGAGTTTTGTTCACAAAGTTGGACATGGCTGCAGCTGCCATAGAACACAAAAAAGGCTCAATACCTGAAACATCTCCAGTTACACTACTTAATCTACTACTTACTCAATAAAAGGGATGTAACAATAACCAAAATATGGTGATATCGTATCGTCAAAGGTCTCACAGTAATATTGTGGTCCATCACAATTTATCGAATTCCAAATCTCTTTGCTTAAATTAACAGTTTTGATGCAGAAATAGCTAAAAAAAAACAGAGGGAACTACATAGACCATGATCCTTTGCTCCATTTCAATGCAGACGACATGAAGAAATAACTGTTCTAAGAACTTTGAAATCTTCATTCTGTAGATGGATGGAAGTCTTGTGAAGGCATTTTTAGAGGAAAAAGCAGCAGATTCACCACAAAATATTGCAATAAATCTGGTACGGTGAGATGTATATAGTGAAAATCTGGTCCAGAGAGATTTGGATATCGTTAAGTTAACAATAAAAGTTATCATAAAACATTAAACTTAGATATAAGATTCTACCACTCCTTTTGTAACTTGTTGCTTCCACCTGTGCTGTTCTGTCCACTTGTTGTGTGCCCAGTGTAAATACGACTGAAGCGCCGAGTCATGTGAGATTAACGACGACACGAGGAGAGGTTTTAGGGAAAAGACTCGGCGCAGAAGAAAAAACGTGTGCGGGAGACGTACCTTTGATGTAGAGTCTGAACGTGTTGTCTTTGATGCAGGCCAGAGCCATCACCAGCTCATCATCAGAGGAGAACGCCACCATGTCCTCGTCCTCATCTGAAACAGCAAACAGAGCATGAGACTGGACCTGAGACTGGACCTGAGACTGGACCAGGACCGGACCTGAGACCGGACCTGAGACCGGACCTGAGACCGGACCTGAGACTGGACCTGAGACTGGACCAGGACTGGACCTGAGACCGGACCTGAGACTGGACCTGAGACTGGACCAGGACCGGACCTGAGACCGGACCTGAGACCGGACCTGAGACCGGACCTGAGACTGGACCAGGACCGGACCAGAGACCAGACCTGAGACCGGACCTGAGACCGGACCTGAGACCGGACCTGAGACCGGACCTGAGACTGGACCAGGACCGGACCTGAGACCAGACCTGAGACCGGACCTGAGACTGGACCTGAGACTGGACCAGGACCGGACCAGGACTGGACCTGAGACCGGACCTGAGACCGGACCTGAGACTGGACCAGGACCGGACCTGAGACCGGACCTGAGACCGGACCTGAGACCGGACCTGAGACCGGACCAGGACCGGACCTGAGACTGGACCTGAGACTGGACCTGAGACCGGACCTGAGACCGGACCTGAGACTGGACCTGAGACTGGACCAGGACCGGACCTGAGACCGGACCTGAGACCGGACCTGAGACCGGACCTGAGACTGGACCAGGACCGGACCAGAGACCAGACCTGAGACCGGACCTGAGACCGGACCTGAGACCGGACCTGAGACTGGACCAGGACCGGACCTGAGACTGGACCTGAGACTGGACCAGGACCGGACCAGGACTGGACCTGAGACCGGACCTGAGACCGGACCTGAGACTGGACCAGGACCGGAACTGAGACCGGACCTGAGACCGGACCTGAGACCGGACCTGAGACCGGACCTGAGACCGGACCTGAGACCGGACCTGAGACCGGACCAGGACCGGACCTGAGACCGGACCTGAGACCAGACCTGAGACTGGACCAGGACCGGACCTGAGACCGGACATGAGACCGGACCTGAGACCGGACCTGAGACTGGACCAGGACCGGACCTGAGACCGGACATGAGACCGGACCTGTGACCGGACCTGAGACTGGACCAGGACCGGACCTGAGACCCGACCTGAGACCCGACCTGAGACCGGACCTGAGACTGGACCAGGACTGGACCAGGACCAGACCTGAGACCGGACCTGAGACCGGACCTGAGACCGGACCTGAGACCGGACCTGAGACCGGACCTGAGACTGGAGGAGGACTGGACCAGGACCAGACCTGAGACCGGACCTGAGACTGGACCAGGACGGGAACTGAGACCAGACCTGAGACCGGACCTGAGACCGGACCTGAGACCGGACCTGAGACTCGACCTGAGACCCGACCTGAGACCGGACCTGAGACTGGACCTGAGACTGGACCTGAGACTGGACCTGAGACTGGACCAGGACCATACCTGAGACTAGACCAGGACTAAAGAAAGACTGAACCAGACCTAAACAAGGACTGAACCAGGTCGGAACCAGGACTAAAGAAGGACTAAACCAGGACTAAAAAAGGACTGAACCAGGACTAAACCAAGACTAAAGAAGGACTGAACCAGGTCTAAAGAAGGACTGATCCAAGACTAAACCAAGACTAAAGAAGGACTAAACCAGGACTGAACCAGGTCTAAAGAAAGACTGAACCAGGTCTAAACCAGGACTGACCAAGGACTAAATAAGTAATAGTTATCAGGACTTAACAGACAGAACAAGGATTAAACCAGGTCTAAACCAGGAATAAAAACAACACAAAACCAGAACAATTGTAAACAGGAGGCAATAATCCTCCAGACTTGACCTTTCAACTGTTGATTTAGAGTAAAACATTCACCAGGACTAAACCAGATCTAAACCAGGACCAGAGCAGGGCCCCAGAGTCGTGTTGTGGGTGTGATGTGTGTGGTTCTGGGTTATGGGGCAGACTCGGGCTCTGGATTTACTGGTTCTATAGCTGCTGTTTTTGTTCTTGGTTCTTGGTCCGGTGGAACCTGTTCTGCTCAGAGCTGCACTGTCACTTTTTTTTTATATCTTCTATTTTATTCTAAATGTTAAGACAGTTTAGGCAAAATAAGTGTCAGACTACAGCATGTATTATTATTGTCTTATTGGGTTATTACTGGGTTATTAATACGGATTATTATTTAGAATTATTGTAATGTGATTAAAGATTAAGACCAAAGAAAACAAATTCACTTATTACTAACTCTCTAGGCCTGGTTCAGTTCCTGTTTACATTTGTTTTAGTCCCGGTTTAGTCCTGTTTTGGTCCCCTCTGAGTCCTGCTTTAGTCCTGATTAAGACCATCCTAAACCAGAACTAAACCAGGAGTCAACCAAATGTAAACACACTTGGTTGAGTCTTGGGTTAATCCCGGTTTAGTCCTGGTTTAATTCTGTTTTGGTCCACTCTGACTCCTGCTTTAGTCCTGATTAAGTCCATTCTAATGTCTGGTTCTGTTTCTGTTTACACCTGGTTTAGTTCTGCTTTAGCCCTGGTTTAGTCCTAATTTAGTCCTGGTTTAGTCCTGGTTTAACTCTGGTTAATTCCTGGTTTAGTCCTGGTCTAGCTTTGGTTTAGTCCTGGTTTAATCCTGGTTTAGTCCTGGTTTAGTCCTGGTTCAGTCCTGGTTCAGTCCTGGTTTAATCCCGGTTTAGTCCCTGATTTAGTCCTGGTTTAATGCTGGTTTAGTCCCTGATTTGTTCCAGGTTTATTTCAGGTTTAGTCCAAGTTTAGCCCTGGTTTAGCCCTGGTGTAGCCCTGATTTATTCCTGGTTGAGCCCTGGTCTACTCATGGTCTAGCCCTGGTCTAGCCCTGGTTCAGCCCTGGTTTATTCCTGGTTTATTCCTGGTTCAGCCCTGGTTTATTCTTGGTTCAGCCCTGGTTTATTCTTGGTTCAGCCCTGGTTTATTCCTGGTTCAGCCCTGGTTTAGCCCTGGTCTAGTCCTGGTTTAGTCCGGGTTTAGTCCGGGTCTAGCCCTGGTCTAGCCCTGGTCTAGCCCTGGTCTAGCCCTGGTCTAGCCCTGGTCTAGTCCTGGTCTAGTCCTGGTCTAGTCCTGGTTTATTCCTGGTTCATCCCTTGTTTATTCCTGGTTCAGCCCTGGTTTATTCCTGGTTCAGCCCTGGTTTATTCCTGGTCTAGTCCTGGTTTAGTCCTGGTTTAGTCTTGGTTTAGTCCGGGTCTAGCCCTGGTCTAGTCCTGGTCTAGCCCTGGTCTAGCCCTGGTTTATTCCTGGGTTATTCCTGGTTCAGCCCTGGTTCAGCCCTGGTTTAGCCCTGGTTTAGCGCTGGTTTAGCCCTGGTTTAGCCCTGGTCTAGCCCTGGTTTAGCCCTGGTCTAGCCCTGGTCTAGTCCTGGTCTAGCCCTGGTCTAGCCCTGGTCTAGCCCTGGTTTAGTCCTGGTTCAGTCCTGGTCTAGCCCTGGTCTAGCCCTGGTCTAACCCTGGTCTAACCCTGGTCTAACCCTGGTCTAGTCCTGGTTCAGCCCTGGTTCAGCCCTGGTTCAGCCCTGGTCTAGTCCTGGTTTAGTCTGGGTTAGCCCTGGTCTAGCCCTGGTTTAGTCCAGGTCTAGCCCTGGTCTAGTCCTGGTCTAGCCCTGGTCTAGCCCTGGTCTAGTCCTGGTCTAGTCCTGGTCTAGTCCTGGTCTAGTCCTGGAATCAGTCCTGGTTCTTCGTCTCGTACCTTTGTAGAAGAGAGTGAAGGGCAGGTTCTGCAGGTGGCTGAAGGCCCCAGTCACTTTGCGGGTCAGGTACTCAAAGCTGGCGCTGACGTCGTGATCTACGGTGAAACGCCGGATCTCCTTCACCGTATCCTCTTTGCCGAGGAGGTACGCCTTCACCGTGACTGCCATGTTCACGCCTACGGGGGCAGAGCAGGGACAAAACAAACAAGAAAAGAGTTACTGAACGTGCCCATGTTAGGCTATTTTCTGATTTGTGTTCTCATGTAGTTTCCTCATCACACACACACACCTGGAGTTGGGTTTAGTTTTTGTTTTTTATTCACACATGTATAACACACAAATCCTGCAGATATATTTAGGCTGAGCTCTTCTCTCACACTGAAAACACTCTGTTCCACCTTGTGATGTCACATGATCCACTCCTGCTTTAGTCCTGATTAAGACCAAACTAATGTCTGGTTTAGTTCCTGTTTACATCTGGTCTAGTCCTGGTTTAGCCCTGGTTTAGTTTTAGATTAGTCCTGGTTTAGTCTTAATTTAGTCCTGGTTTAGACCTGATATAGTCCAAATTGGTAAAAAATAGGCACACTGGGACATTTCTTGTATAGAACAGGGACAAATCACTGGTTTTGGATAAGTCTCCTGGGACGGGGACACAGGACTCAGGACTGGGACTGTCCTGGGGAAATAGGGACAGCTCTGGTCTCTGGTCTGAACCTTTAACAGGAGCGAACGGCACAAACACGGAAGTGACCGAGCACACGTGATAAACATAAACTACGCAGTAATAAAAACAGGCCAAGATCTAGAACTAAACAAGGACTAAACCAAGACTAACCCGGGTCTCTGTGCAGGTTTGAAGTGGGCTCATAGATTGGATATAAATCAGACACGCCCGTTTTTTAATAACATTGTGAAACGCGTAAATAAAAGCAATTAATCTGCACTCGGCCCATTCATGACAAACATCTGCGTCAGTATAGTTACATTTTCTTTGTGTTTTGGTCATTTTAAGCAGCTTTTCTGTATTTTACCTCAACAAATGACAGTTTATGCCTCTCTTTACTGTTGGCAGGGATCAGACTGGTCAAAAATAGGAACACCTGGGATATTTCTTGTATAAAACTGGGACAAATCACTAGTTTTGGATAAATCTGCTGGGACAGGGGACACAGGGCTCAGGACTGGGACTGTCCCGGGTAAACAGGTCCGTCTGGTCTCCGTAAACATGACATATTCTAGTAAATAAAGATCCGTACTCACTGTAGAAGACACCGGGAGCTTTGTCAGGCAGTATCCGGGGTTTGGATGAGTTCGAGCGAACACTTTACGCACTGGATCTCGATGAAGACCGCGCACGGAGCAGGACTGCGCAAGGAACTGTGGCGAAGTCTGACGCAGCGCAAAAACCAGCCGCTTATGTTTACAAACTGAGTGAACTCCTATTGGCCGCGCTGTCCGACACTTCCGGGGAGCGGGCCAATCAAAGGCGAGGGCTGACGGGTCAGGGAAGTTCCGCTGAGCGTCAGCTGAGCGTGAGTCAGAGGGGAGGCAAAGCGCTGAGTCACTGTGAGTTCAGACCCTGGATGTAGGTCTATGGTTCAGACCCTGGATGTAGGTCTATGGTTCAGACCCTGGATGTAGTTCTATGGTTCAGACCCTGGATGTAGTTCTATGGTTCAGACCTGTGTGACTTACGCTGGATTTATGGTGGACTTTAGAGCACTCCAAACATCAGCTCCTGTTTTTAGAAGGCCATAGCCATGTAAAGGTCCTATATCACACCAGACTGACTCTTGTGAACTATAAGGCATAATTAGTGTTGTCAATTGATTAAAATATTTAATCGCGATTAATCTCATGAATGCCATAGTTAACTTGCGATTAATCGCAAATTAATTGCACATTTTTTCTTCAATCATCATTTTAATCCTCTTATCATCATAGAAAGGTGGATGAGCTTTGTGCATTTTTTTTTTTAAATTGCAAATCAGAACAACTGTTGGATGTTCCACTTTGATGAAGTGTTCTGCATCAGTCTGAGTGAAGTGCCTCTTCTGTCAAAGAGACTGGTTCCCACTGTGGGTGAAATAATGTGCTGTGACCTGATGTTCTCATGACTGAGGGACGTCCAGTGATCTCCAGTTACAAACTGTGTTTGTGTTTGTCGCCCAAAGCTGCTGGACTCGGGGTGCACTGACATTAGGACTTTAGAACAGTGCTCTGCTCAAGCAGAATTGCTGTGGGTTCTATGTTCCGCACTCACATTTGCACAACCGAACTGGGCCATGGGTCGGTGACGTCATCACACGGTGCTGTTTGTTTACATGATGCACAGCAGAACTAAAGCTTTAGCCGAGAAAATAAGTCCAGCAGTGTGAAATATCTAGTAAATAGTGAAACATACTGTATATGTGTCCTGCTGTGAGTTTATGGATGTCAAAACAGCCGGAGGAGTGAGGACAGGAGGAATGAGGCTGCAAAACTTCTGTCTCCGTCCACAGTCCTTATTAAATATAACTGTGGATTCACCGTATGTTTAAGAACAGAGTTTATTTTGCGTACACGAGCAACCAATTCCTCTGCTGAAATGATTCTAGTGAAGGTGTGGAGTGTAAAAACAGAATGGAGCACTTCCTGTATTACACAAGGTGGATTCAGTAGAATTTTCTGTTTTTAGAGAAACACTGAAAATATTGTTTGTAAAGCATCTTAGAGTAAAAAAAAATGGTTTAAGTAGTACAAGTCTGATGTATTATTATTTTTACTATTAAATGTGCAGGTTTGTGTGTTAAACGTGTGAATGAAACAAAACACAACTCCAGGTCTGTTTGTGATGAGAAAACAACATTAAAACGTAGACAAACATCAGAAAAAAGTGTAATATGGGCCCTTTAAGTCCTTTGCAGATTCTTATCCTGTTGTAAAGGTTTGTACCTGCTCACTGTTTGTATAACCTAATCACATGAGGGAAAACCCCGCGTCACCTCCACCTCAGAGCATGACATCATCTCATTCTGGAACCTACCACGGGCGTTTTATGTTCTTGCGGTGTCATTACATCACAATAATACTGAAAAAAAGCACAATCAAGCAAATCCCAATCCATTAGCCTAATAATTCAAAAGAAAATAGTGTAGTATGTATTTTAAGTGGAGAAAAGTGCTCAAAATGGAGCCTGTAAACAAGAAGCTGAAATCTGTTTGTATATTGTATATATGTGCGAGAATGTAGGTCACATGTTTTGACCTGTTTTTATACGCCCGTGATAAAACGGGACGTATTATGGTATGGCGCTGTCCGTCCGTCCGTCCGTCTGTCCGTCCGTCCGTCTGTGGACACTTCAAAGCTTTGAAGTCTTTGAAGCTTTGTCTTCATGAAAGATCTGAACTCTCTTCTCAAATGTTCTGCTGCTGAAAGCGAGAACAACCCACATTCTCTGCTTCTTTGAGCTTTGACACATTAAAGCTTTGTAGTGTCTTTAAGTTCTGTTGCTGCAATCTGATTGGTGGAATTCCGATTCTAGAATTCTATATACAATAATTCAAAGTACGGGCGTATTTTGCCCCGCTGGCGGAGCTCTTGTTTTACTTTATTTATGTACAAAACATTCATAAACATTTAAAATATTTCATACTCTATGGAAATCTTGTAAAAGGGAACTCCCCAGAAGCTGTCTTAGCTTATAGAAGCAGTCTCAGAGTCAGATGTACACAAAACAAAAAACATAGTTAAAAATTACAGTTGGCATCCATCCATCCATCCATCTTCTTCCGCTTATCTGGGGCCAGGTCGCGGGGGCAGCAGTCTAAGCAGGGGCTCCCAAGCTTCCTTCTCCCCAGCCACTTCCTCCAGCTCCTCCGGACGGACCCCGAGGCGTTCCCAGGCCAGCTGAGAGAGTCCCTCCAGCGTGTCCTGGGTCTTCCCCGGGGCCTCCTACCGGTGGGACATGCCTGGAACACCTCCCGAGGGAGGCGTCCAGGAGGCATCCGGACCAGATGCCCGAGCCACCTCAACTGGCTCCTCTCGACGTGGAGGAGCAGCGACTCTACTCCGAGCTCCTCCCGTGTGACCGAGCTCCTCACCCTATCTCTAAGGGAGCGCCCGGCCACTCTGTGAAGGAAACTCATTTCGGCTGCTTGTATCCGCGATCTCGTTCTTTCGGTCATTACCCAGAGCTCATGACCATAGGTGAGGGTAGGAACGTAGATTGACCGGTAAATCGAGAGCTTCGCCTTTCGGCTCAGCTCCCTCTTCACCACAACGGTCCGATACAGCGACTGCATCACTGCCGACGCTGCACCGATCCGCCTGTCAATCTCACGCTCCATCCTCCCCTCACTCGTGAACAAGACCCCGAGATACTTGAACTCCTCCACTTGAGGCAGAGACTCCCCACCCACCCGGAGAGGGCAATCCACCTTTTTCGAGAACCATGGCCTCGGATTTGGAACAGCTGATTCTCATCCCAGCCACTTCACACTCGGCTGCAAACCGCCCCAGTGCACGCTGCAGGTCCTGGTTCGATGGAGCCAACAGGACAACATCATCCGCAAAAAGCAGCAATGAAATCCTGTGGCTCCCAAACTGGACCCCCTCCGGCCCCTGGCTGCACCTAGAAATTCTGTCCATAAATACAATGAACAGAACCGGTGACAAAGGGCAGCCCTGGCGGAGTCCAACATGCACCGGGAACAGGTCTGACTTACTGCCGGCAATGCGAACACAGCTCCTGCTCCGGTCATACAGGGACCGGACAGCCCTTAGCAAAGGGCCCCGGACCCCATACTCCCGGAGCACCTCCCACAGGGCACCACGAGGGACACGGACAAATGCCTTCTCCAAGTCCACAAAACACATGTGGACTGGTTGGGCAAACTCCCATGAACCCTCGAGCACCTGATGGAGGGTGTAGAGCTGGTCCAGTGTTCCACGACCAGGCCGAAAACCACACTGCTCCTCTTGAATCCGAGGTTCGACTATTGGCCAAACTCTCCTCTCCAGTAACCTGGCATAGACTTTACCGGGGAGGCTGAGGAGTGTGATTCCCCTGTAGTTGGAACACACCCTCCGGTCCCCCTTTTTATACAGAGGGACCACCACCCCGGTCTGCCAGTCCAAAGGCACTGTTCCCGACCGCCACGCGATGTTGTAGAGACGTGTCAGCCAAGACAGCCCCACAACATCCAGAGACTTAAGGTACTCAGGACGGATCTCATCCACCCCCAGAGCCTTGCCACCGAGGAGCTTTCCGACCACCTCAGTGACTTCGGCCAGGGTGATGGATGAGTCCGCCTCTGGGTCCCCAGCCTCGGCCTCCTCTTCAGAGGACGTGACGGTGGGATTGAGGAGATCCCCAAAGTATTCCTTCCACCGCCCGACAACATCCCCAGTCGAGGTCAGCAGCTCTCCCCCCGCACTGTAAACAGTGTTGGTGAAGGACCGCTTCCCCCTCCTAAGGTGCCGGACGGTTTGCCAGAATTTCCTTGGGGCCGTCCGATAGTCCTCCTCCATGACCTCCCCGAACTCCTCCCAGACCCGAGTTTTTGCCTCTGCAACCGCCCGGGCTGCAGCACGCTTGGCCCGACGGTACCCGTCAGCTGCCTCAGGAGTCCACCGGGCCAGTAAGGCCTGGTAGGACTCCTTCTTCAGCTTGACGGCATCCCTTACTTCTGGTGTCCACCACCGGGTTCGGGGATTGCCGCCGCGACAGGCACCGCAGACCTTACGGCCACAGCTACGAACGGCCGCATCGACAATGGAGGCCGAGAACGAAGCCCACTCGGGCTCCATGTCCCCAGCCTCCCCCGGGATCTGGGAGAAGCTCTCCCGGAGGTGTGAGTTGAAGGCTGCACTGACAGAAGGTTCCGCCAGATGTTCCCAGCAGACCCTCACGATACGCTTGGGCCTGCCAGGTCTTTCCGGCTTCCTCCTCCGCCAGCGGACCCAACTCACCACCAGGTGGTGATCAGTTGACAGCTCTGCCCCTCTCTTCACCCGAGTGTCCAAGACACACGGCCGGAGGTCAGATGACAAGACAACAAAGTCGATCATCGACCTCCGGCCTAGGGAGTCCTGGTGCCACATGCACCGATGGACCCCCTTGTGCTCGAACATGGTGTTCGTTATGGACAAACTGTGACTAGCACAAAAGTCCAATAACAGAACACCGCTCGGGTTCAGATCAGGGAGGCCGTTCCTCCCAATCACCCCTCTCCAAGTGTCACTGTCGTTGCCCACGTGGGCGTTGAAGTCCCCCAGTAGAACAACAGAGTCCCCGGTCGGCGCACTATCCAGTACCCCTCCCAGAGACTCCAAGAAGGCCGGGTACTCTGCACTGCTGTTCGGCCCATAGGCCGACACCACAGTGAGAGACCTGTCCGGGGAGGCTGAGGAGTGTGATTCCCCTGTAGTTGGAACACACCCTCCGGTCCCCCTTTTTATACAGAGGGACCACCACCCCGGTCTGCCAGTCCAAAGGCACTGTTCCCGACCGCCACGCGATGTTGTAGAGACGTGTCAGCCAAGACAGCCCCACAACATCCAGAGACTTAAGGTACTCAGGACGGATCTCATCCACCCCCGGAGCCTTGCCACCGAGGAGCTTTCCGACCACCTCAGTGACTTCGGCCAGGGTGATGGATGAGTCCGCCTCTGGGTCCCCAGCCTCGGCCTCCTCTTCAGAGGACGTGACGGTGGGATTGAGGAGATCCCCAAAGTATTCCTTCCACCGCCCGACAACATCCCCAGTCGAGGTCAGCAGCTCTCCCCCCGCACTGTAAACAGTGTTGGTGAAGGACCGCTTCCCCCTCCTAAGGTGCCGGACGGTTTGCCAGAATTTCCTTGGGGCCGTCCGATAGTCCTCCTCCATGACCTCCCCGAACTCCTCCCAGACCCGAGTTTTTGCCTCTGCAACCGCCCGGGCTGCAGCACGCTTGGCCCGACGGTACCCGTCAGCTGCCTCAGGAGTCCACCGGGCCAGTAAGGCCTGGTAGGACTCCTTCTTCAGCTTGACGGCATCCCTTACTTCTGGTGTCCACCACCGGGTTCGGGGATTGCCGCCGCGACAGGCACCGCAGACCTTACGGCCACAGCTACGAACGGCCGCATCGACAATGGAGGCCGAGAACGAAGCCCACTCGGGCTCCATGTCCCCAGCCTCCCCCGGGATCTGGGAGAAGCTCTCCCGGAGGTGTGAGTTGAAGGCTGCACTGACAGAAGGTTCCGCCAGATGTTCCCAGCAGACCCTCACGATACGCTTGGGCCTGCCAGGTCTTTCCGGCTTCCTCCTCCGCCAGCGGACCCAACTCACCACCAGGTGGTGATCAGTTGACAGCTCTGCCCCTCTCTTCACCCGAGTGTCCAAGACACACGGCCGGAGGTCAGATGACAAGACAACAAAGTCGATCATCGACCTCCGGCCTAGGGAGTCCTGGTGCCACATGCACCGATGGACCCCCTTGTGCTCGAACATGGTGTTCGTTATGGACAAACTGTGACTAGCACAAAAGTCCAATAACAGAACACCGCTCGGGTTCAGATCAGGGAGGCCGTTCCTCCCAATCACCCCTCTCCAAGTGTCACTGTCGTTGCCCACGTGGGCGTTGAAGTCCCCCAGTAGAACAACAGAGTCCCCGGTCGGCGCACTATCCAGTACCCCTCCCAGAGACTCCAAGAAGGCCGGGTACTCTGCACTGCTGTTCGGCCCATAGGCCGACACCACAGTGAGAGACCTGTCCCCGACCCGAAGGCGCAGGGACGCGACCCTCTCGTTCACCTGGGCAAACTCCAACACGCAGCGGCTGAGCTGTGGGGCTATGAGCAGGCCCACACCAGCTCGCCGCCGCTCCCCACGGCCAACGCCAGAGAAATGGAGAGTCCAACCCCTTTCAAGGAGTTGGGTTCCAGAGCCCAAGCTGTGCGTGGAGGTGAGGCCGACTATATCTAGCCGGTAACGCTCAACCTCCCGCAC
Organism: Odontamblyopus lacepedii; assembly: GCA_034769755.1. Classification (NCBI taxonomy): domain Eukaryota; kingdom Metazoa; phylum Chordata; class Actinopteri; order Gobiiformes; family Gobiidae; genus Odontamblyopus; species Odontamblyopus lacepedii. The sequence continues at coordinate 8,624,087 of CM068346.1, read as the reverse complement.
AAGCTCAGGCTCAGGCTCCTTCTGGGGACATTCCATGTCCCCAGAGCTAGTCTCCATGTCCGGAGATCTGGTCGCCGAGGCCCCCGCCTTCGACTGCTGCCCAGATCTCTCTGCACCCGGCCCCTATGGCTCCTCCCGCGGATGGTGAGTCCAGGGGAGGGCAGTCCCACATCGTCCCTTCGGGCTGTGCCCGGCCGGGCCCCGTGGAGAAAGGCCCGGCCACCAGGCATGCGCCCACGTGCACCCACCCCAGGCCTGGCTCCAGGGTGGGGCCCCGGTACCGCCTTTCCGGGCGACGTCACTGACCTCGTTTTTAATGTCATCATAGGGGTCTTCTGAACCGCTCTTCGTCTGACCCGTCCCCCCGGACCTGTTTGCCTTGGGTGACCCTACCAGGGGCATAAAGCCCCCGACAACATAGCTCCTGGGATCATTCGGGTACTCAAACCCCTCCACCACGTTAAGGTGGCGGTTCGAGAAGGGGACAGTTGGCATTTTATTATATTATTCAGATATTATCATTATTATTGCTTAAAGGGCCCAGGCTACACTAGTTTCTGATCTGTTCTAATGTAGTTTCCTCGTCACAAACAGACCTGGCGTTGTGTTTTGTTTCATTCACATGTTTAACACACAAATACACCTGCAGATTTAGGCTGAGTCCTTTTCAGAAAACACTTATGATTTCATGTGTTAATACAGAAAGTGCTCCATTGCATTTTTAAGTTTTAAAGTAAGTGTTAGACATATTTCACAAAGACGCCATCTGTGCCATCGGCCCCTCTGACCACCATCACTCACACATACTCCACTTTCATACTTGGCAACGTGGGTGAAGTGCCTTGCCTAGGGACACAATGGTGACAGTTTTTGTGTCTGGCGCCCCCCTGTGGCACCTGATTTTTCCAGTGGTCTCCCATCCAAGTACTGACCAGGCCTGGCCCTGCTGAGCTTCTGAGATCTGATGAGAGCAGGCTTTAATGAGCCGGTATGGCCACAGTGTAGTTTTATGTGATATAGGACGTTTAAATGAAGCTGTTAACTTAAGAAATAAACAAACATAAATAAACATAAATAAACAAATAAACAAACATAAATAAAACATCACAAGACAGAACACTGCTTGTTTTCTTGTCACAGTCTAATTCTTGGTCGATACTAGTGCAGAACATTGCGGCTTACACGTAAAAGAAAAAATAACCCAGAGAACTTTCAAACAGTACCTTTCTTAGAGAAACTTTATTGCTCGACAACGGAAATGACTTGGACACAGCAGCTCACACATCACAATATATGAACAAAGCGCAAAAATATGAATGTTATAATAAATTCTTATCTATTACATAAGAGTGAGTTGTACAGTTGTAGGGAGTATTATCTGTTCCATAGGGGTGAGCTGTTATACACTTGTAGGGAGTATTATAGTCCTGTATCTCTCACGGTTTGAGCTGTGGGAGCCTGTTGGAGAATGAGCTCCTCTGTCCCTCTGTATTTCTGTAGAATCCCAAACAAAGCACCAAACTTATATTTTTCTCAGGTAAAAGAAGTTATATATTTATCTCTGAATGTTACAAGAATTTTGTAAAGGAGACGTCCTCTGCATTTGAGAGATAGAGACACATGAGAGGCTGAAACTTGATACTCATTATCGATCCTAATGAAGTCCCATTTTCAGGACAGAGCAGAACCTTTTCCTGGATGTGTTTAGAACGATCTGAAGCTGGATAAGAACAAGTGTAAGAGCACAGAGACTAATATACACCCATGGACCTGTTTTAGACTTGGTTTAGACCGGGTTTAGACCTGCACCACTGAGGGATTGCACAGATACAAGGCCACATGGGAATAGAAAAGAAAGTTCTATCATTTACAACACGTCTGGAAATTGGTATAAACTGGTTTTATTCAGATTTTTCATTAGAGTCTTGGTCAAAGAGCACAACGGTTAGGCTGCCTTATCCATACTCAAAGGTAAAGTTGTTTTGCAGATTTGAAAGGCTGGTTCCACATTTCACTGTGCAACCATCGTCATGAAGTTAAAGTTCTGTACTAACCCTTAAGAAACCACAGTGACACCAGTGTAACAAACACTTTGAACACCCCAGTCTCTTCCTAATAAAGCTTTATGTTTGACCTTAACTCATGAAGTCCCTGAGCGACATATACTAAACATCCTGGTATGACCATGTGACAGTCATGTGACTCTAACTGAAGTGGGCTCTCCAAAATACTGCTATTGCCTGTGTGCAAATTTCAAGGAAGCAGCTAATTTCAAAAATCTGTTTTTTTGAACTACAGGTAATTTCAAACACATTTAACAGTTCCAGTGCTTTGATAACATGTCCTACTTTACCTTCTGACCATATTTGTTGAAGTAATATCAAGCCAGTCATGGGAATATTGCTGTTACATATATGTCACATCGGGCTTTTAGCCTTAAAATAAGAATGAACAAGAGCTCCGCCAGCGGGGCAAAATACGCCCGTACTTTGAATTATTGTATATAGAATTAAGTTAGAATTTGTCAAACCTAGTTAAAGATGAATTGTTGGTGCAGTTTGGAAGTTTGACATTCCTAGGTGAGACGGTTGTCGAGTTAGAGCGCGGACAAGAAATTGTCCACAGACAGACGGACAGACAGACAGACAGACGGACGGATAATCAATAGGGAAATCTGGCTCTTGCAGTAGGAGTATGAGTATGACATCATCACATTCTAGAATCGGAATTCCACCAATCAGATTGCAGCAACAGAACTTAAAGACACTACAAAGCTTTGAAGTGTCCACAGACGGATGGACAGACGGACGGACGGATGGACGGACAGCGCCATACCATAATACGTCCCGTTTTATCACGGGCGTATAAAAACCTGACGTGACCTATTTGTCACAATAACAACAAGAGCTCCTCCAGCGGGGCAAAATACGCCCGTACTTTGAATGATTGTATATAGAATTAAGTTAGAATTTGTCAAACCTAGCAACAGAACTTAAAGACACTACAAAGCTTTGTTAAAGACACTACAAAGCTTTGAAGTGTCCACAGACGGATAGACGGACGGACGGACGGACAGCGCCATACCATAATACGTCCCGTCTTATTACAACGGGCGTATAAAAACGGTAATAATTCACCCAATTAATTTAGCTGTGTCAGTTAGATTAAGTTGAAATATGTTCTGCTGGTCAATTAAAAGTGTACTGAACAAGAAAAAACAAAATAATGTGAACGTATCCATTAATCAATAATATCAATTGATTAATTGCATCAGTTAATTAATTTGAATAGATTAATTCATTCATCAAATTACTAATTAACAAGAAACTAGTTACTTGAAGATAACGCTCGACACTGGAGCAAAGCAGACGAGGCATTTGTGGAGGTCAGGAGGCCACACATTGTGAAGGAACATGACGCATGGGAGGAATAGACCTCCTTGATGCTTTGCAAGGTGGAAGTCCCACATGAGGTCACGGAGGTGGTACATCTCCTCATTCTGGCAAAGCATCCTGTTAAGTTTGGGTAATGCATGGTGCCGTGACTATAAACTACTTGGTGTCCAAACCACTGAAACAAAAGAACTTCCAGGCAGACGTTGCCTCTAGCGTCATTCTTTGGCAGTGTCACATCTCCACCACCCCCGCCCAACAGGGTTCGTGGTGGAGTTCTAGATGATGTTCGTACTGACCAGGTCACACATTGGCCTGTGAAATGTGACAAGTGTGGCCGCTGCAAACTCTGCAAAATCAGTGCAACCACCACTCTGAGAAATGTGATGTGCACCTTTACTTCACTGAGGAACGAAACTGTTTCAAGTCTGACCATCTGGATTAGGCTAAAAGACTAAAGAAACTTAACAGACAAAGAACAGAGAAAATGTTTCAGACATGAAAAGTAAAAGTAAACTTAATTATAGTTTGAGCCCTGCTGAAAAGGCTGAGGGTTTATTGTATGATGGTAACACATTGTTAATTTGAGCAAACAAAAATACACAAATAAAAACAAAGAAAACAAAAAACTAAATTCAGCACAAATCTGTAGTGAAATCAGAACATTTCTTTATTAGAAACTCTGCACAAAATAATAGTAAATTTTTAAAAAGGTACTTTAATATTTTTACTTAAGTTATTTTTTTAATGTGATACTTTTACTTTTACTTACTTACTTCCTTTTTTTTTGCTTCAGTATCCATACTTTTACTTAAGTAACAAAACAGAGTACTTTTTCTGCCACTGGATCCTAGAACTCACTGTATAGTACAACAGAAATCTGCATTTTAACAATATTAATTTGAGCCGCCCACATCTGTATTAAATATGACTGAACTATTGAAATATGATCACACATGTTTAACCTCCCAAAACATCAGAGAAACCAGCAGACGTCAGTAAACCAGCAGCAGCACAGGTGAGAGCTCCAATCAGGAGGAGAGACGCCTGCAGGACACCCAAGTACCACCAGAGGATGCTCTAATGATCTGTGAAAAACTGACACTGTACTGTAGTAACTGACACTCTACTGTAGTAACTGACACTGTACTGTAGTACCTGACACTGTACTGTAGTAACTGACATTGTACTGTAGTAACTGACACTGTACTGTAGTAACTGACATTGTACTGTAGTAACTGACACTGTTCTGTAGTAACTGACACTGTTCTGTAGTAACTGACACTGTACTGTAGTAACTGACATTGTACTGTAGTAACTGACACTGTACTGTAGTAACTGACACTGTACTGTAGTACTTGACACTGTACTGTAGTAACTGACATTGTACTGTAGTAACTGACACTGTACTGTAGTAACTGACACTGTACTGCAGTAACTGACACTGTACTGCAGTAACTGACACTGTACTGTGACAACTGACACTGTACTGCAGTAACTGACACGGTACTGTAGTAACTGACACTGTACTGCAGTAACTGACAATGTACTGCAGTAACTGACACTGTTCTGTAGTAACTGACACTGTACTGTAGTAACTGACATTGTACTGTAGTAACTGACACTGTACTGTAGTAACTGACACTGTTCTGTAGTAACGGACACTGTACTGTAGTAACTGATTGTACTGTAGTAACTGACACTGTACTGTAGTAACTGACATTGTACTGTAGTAACTGACATTGTACTGTAGTAACTGACACTGTTCTGTAGTAAGTGACACTGTACTGTGGTAACTGACACTGTACTGCAGTAACTGACACTGTACTGTAGTAACTGACACTGTACTGTAGTAACTGTCACTGTACTGCAGTAACTGACACTGTACTGTAACAACTGACACTGTACTGCAGTACCTGACACTGTACTGTAGTAACTGACACTGTACTGTAGTAACTGACACTGTACTGTAGTAACTGACATTGTACTGTAGTAACTGACACTCTACTGTAGTAACTGACACTGTACTGTAGTACCTGACACTGTACTGTAGTAACTGACATTGTACTGTAGTAACTGACACTGTACTGTAGTAACTGACACTGTACTGTAGTAACTGACATTGTACTGTAGTAACTGACACTGTACTGTAGTAACTGACACTGTACTGTAGTAACTGACATTGTACTGTAGTAACTGACACTGTACTGTAGTAACTGACACTGTTCTGTAGTAACTGACACTGTTCTGTAGTAACTGACACTGTACTGTAGTACTTGACACTGTACTGTAGTAACTGACATTGTACTGTGACAACTGACACTGTACTGCAGTAACTGACACGGTACTGTAGTAACTGACACGGTACTGCAGTAACTGACAATGTACTGCAGTAACTGACACTGTTCTGTAGTAACTGACACTGTACTGTAGTAACTGACACTGTACTGTAGTACCTGACACTGTACTGTAGTAACTGACATTGTACTGTAGTAACTGACACTGTACTGTAGTAACTGACACTGTACTGTAGTAACTGACATTGTACTGTAGTAACTGACACTGTACTGTAGTAACTGACACTGTTCTGTAGTAACTGACACTGTTCTGTAGTAACTGACACTGTACTGTAGTACTTGACACTGTACTGTAGTAACTGACATTGTACTGTAGTAACTGACACTGTACTGTAGTAACTGACACTGTACTGCAGTAACTGACAATGTACTGCAGTAACTGACACTGTTCTGTAGTAACTGACACTGTACTGTAGTAACTGACATTGTACTGTAGTAACTGACACTGTACTGTAGTAACTGACACTGTTCTGTAGTAACTGACACTGTACTGTAGTAACTGACACTGTACTGTAGTAACGGACACTGTTCTGCAGTTACTGACACTGTATTGTAGTAACTGACACTGTACTGTAGTAACTGACACTGTACTGCAGTAACTGACACTGTACTGTAACAACTGACACTGTACTGCAGTAACTGACATGGTACTGTAGTAACTGACAATGTACTGCAGTAACTGACACTGTACTGCAGTAACTGACACTGTACTGTAACAACTGACACTGTACTGCAGTAACTGACACTGTACTGTAGTAACTGACACTGTACTGTAGTAACTGACATTGTACTGTAGTAACTGACACTGTACTGTAGTAACTGACACTGTACTGTAGTAACGGACACTGTTCTGCAGTTACTGACACTGTACTGTAGTAACTGACACTGTACTGTAGTAACTGACACTGTACTGCAGTAACTGACACTGTACTGTAACAACTGACACTGTACTGCAGTAACTGACACGGTACTGTAGTAACTGACAATGTACTGCAGTAACTGACACTGTACTGCAGTAACTGACACTGTACTGTAACAACTGACACTGTACTGCAGTAACTGACACTGTACTGTAGTAACTGACACTGTACTGTGGTAACTGACATTGTACTGTAGTAACTGACACTGTTCTGTAGTAAGTGACACTGTACTGTAGTAACTGACACTGTACTGCAGTAACTGACACTGTACTGTAGTAACTGACACTGTACTGTAGTAACTGTCACTGTACTGCAGTAACTGACACTGTACTGTAACAACTGACACTGTACTGCAGTACCTGACACTGTACTGTAGTAACTGACACTGTACTGTAGTAACTGACATTGTACTGTAGTAACTGACACTGTACTGTAGTAACTGACATTGTACTGTAGTAACTGACACTGTTCTGTAGTAACTGACACTGTACTGTAGTAACTGACACTGTACTGCAGTAACTGACAATGTACTGCAGTAACTGACACTGTTCTGTAGTAACTGACACTGTACTGTAGTAACTGACACTGTTTTGTAGTAACTGATACTGTACTGTAGTAACTGACACTGTACTGTAGTAACTGACACTGTACTGTATTAACTGACACTGTACTGCAGTAACTGACACTGTACTGTAGTAACTGACACTGTACTGCAGTAACTGACACTGTACTGTAACAACTGACACTGTACTGCAGTAACTGACATGGTACTGTAGTAACTGATATTGTACTGTAGTAACTGACACTGTACTGTAGTAACTGACATTGTACTGTAGTAACTGACACTGTTCTGTAGTAAGTGACACTGTACTGTAGTAACTGACACTGTACTGCAGTAACTGACACTGTTCTGTAGTAACTGACACTGTACTGTAGTAACTGACACTGTACTGCAGTAACTGACAATGTACTGCAGTAACTGACACTGTTCTGTAGTAACTGACACTGTACTGTAGTAACTGACATTGTACTGTAGTAACTGACACTGTACTGTAGTAACTGACACTGTTCTGTAGTAACTGACACTGTACTGTAGTAACTGATTGTACTGTAGTAACTGACACTGTTCTGTAGTAACTGACACTGTACTGTAGTAACGGACACTGTTCTGCAGTTACTGACACTGTACTGTAGTAACTGACACTGTACTGTAGTAACTGACACTGTACTGCAGTAACTGACACTGTACTGTAACAACTGACACTGTACTGCAGTAACTGACACGGTACTGTAGTAACTGACAATGTACTGCAGTAACTGACACTGTACTGCAGTAACTGACACTGTACTGTAACAACTGACACTGTACTGCAGTAACTGACACTGTACTGTAGTAACTGACACTGTACTGTAGTAACTGACATTGTACTGTAGTAACTGACACTGTACTGTAGTAACTGACATTGTACTGTAGTAACTGACACTGTTCTGTAGTAAGTGACACTGTACTGTAGTAACTGACACTGTACTGCAGTAACTGACACTGTACTGTAGTAACTGACACTGTACTGTAGTAACTGTCACTGTACTGCAGTAACTGACACTGTACTGTAACAACTGACACTGTACTGCAGTACCTGACACTGTACTGTAGTAACTGACACTGTACTGTAGTAACTGACATTGTACTGTAGTAACTGACACTGTACTGTAGTAACTGACATTGTACTGTAGTAACTGACACTGTTCTGTAGTAACTGACACTGTACTGTAGTAACTGACACTGTACTGCAGTAACTGACAATGTACTGCAGTAACTGACACTGTTCTGTAGTAACTGACACTGTACTGTAGTAACTGACACTGTTTTGTAGTAACTGATACTGTACTGTAATAACTGACACTGTACTGTAGTAACTGACATTGTACTGTAGTAACTGACACTGTTCTGTAGTAACTGACACGGTACTGTAGTAACTGACACTGTACTGCAGTAACTGACAATGTACTGCAGTAACTGACACTGTTCTGTAGTAACTGACACTGTACTGTAGTAACTGACACTGTACTGCAGTAACTGACACTGTACTGCAGTAACTGACACTGTACTGTAACAACTGACACTGTACTGCAGTAACTGACACTGTACTGTAGTAACTGACACTGTTCTGCAGTTACTGACACTGTACTGTAGTAACTGACACTGTACTGTATTAACTGACACTGTACTGCAGTAACTGACACTGTACTGTAGTAACTGACACTGTACTGCAGTAACTGACACTGTACTGTAACAACTGACACTGTACTGCAGTAACTGACATGGTACTGTAGTAACTGACAATGTACTGCAGTAACTGACACTGTACTGCAGTAACTGACACTGTACTGTAACAACTGACACTTTATTGCAGTAACTGACACTGTACTGTAGTAACTGATATTGTACTGTAGTAACTGACACTGTACTGTAGTAACTGACATTGTACTGTAGTAACTGACACGGTACTGTAGTAACTGACACTGTACTGTAGTAACTGACATTGTACTGTAGTAACTGACACTGTTCTGTAGTAAGTGACACTGTACTGTAGTAACTGACACGGTACTGTAGTAACTGACAATGTACTGTAACAACTGACACTGTACTGCAGTACCTGACACTGTACTGTAGTAACTGACACTGTACTGTAGTAACTGACGCGGTACTGTAGTAACTGACACTGTACTGCAGTAACTGACACTGTACTGTAGTAACTGACACTGTACTGTAGTAACTGACATTGTACTGTAGTAACTGACACTACTGCAGTAACTGACAATGTACTGCAGTAACTGACACTGTTCTGTAGTAACTGACATTGTACTGCAGTAACTGACACTGTACTGTAGTAACTGACATTGTACTGTAGTAACTGACACTGTACTGTAGTAACTGACATTGTACTGTAGTAACTGACACTGTTCTGTAGTAGGTGACACTGTACTGTAGTAACTGACACTGTACTGCAGTAACTGACACTGTACTGTAGTAACTGACACTGTACTGTAGTAACTGTCACTGTACTGCAGTAACTGACACTGTACTGTAACAACTGACACTGTACTGCAGTACCTGACACTGTACTGTAGTAACTGACACTGTACTGCAGTAACTGACAATGTACTGCAGTAACTGACACTGTTCTGTAGTAACTGACATTGTACTGCAGTAACTGACACTGTACTGTAGTAACTGACATTGTACTGCAGTAACTGACCACTGTTCTGTAGTAACTGACACTGTACTGCAGTAACTGACGCACTAATACTGTAACGACTGACACTGTTCTGTAGTAACTGACATTGTACTGTAGTAACTGACACTGTACTGTAGTAACTGACATTGTACTGCAGTAACTGACACTGTTCTGTAGTAACTGACACTGTTCTGTAGTAACTGACACTGTACTGCAGTTACTGACACTGTACTGTAACAACTGACACTGTACTGCAGTAACTGACACTGTACTGTAGTAACTGACACTGTACTGTAGTAACTGACACTGTTCTGTAGTAACTGACACTGTACTGTAGTAACTGACACTGTACTGTAGTAACTGACAGTGTACTGTAGTAACTGACACTGTTCTGTAGTAAGTGACACTGTACTGTAGTAACTGACACTGTACTGCAGTAACTGACACTGTACTGTAGTAACTGACACTGTACTGTAGTAACTGTCACTGTACTGCAGTAACTGACACTGTACTGTAACAACTGACACTGTACTGCAGTACCTGACACTGTACTGTAGTAACTGACACTGTACTGTAGTAACTGACATTGTACTGTAGTAACTGACACTGTACTGTAGTAACTGACATTGTACTGTAGTAACTGACACTGTTCTGTAGTAACTGACACTGTACTGTAGTAACTGACACTGTACTGCAGTAACTGACAATGTACTGCAGTAACTGACACTGTTCTGTAGTAGGTGACACTGTACTGTAGTAACTGACACTGTACTGCAGTACCTGACACTGTACTGCAGTAACTGACACTGTACTGTAGTAACTGACACTGTACTGTAGTAACTGTCACTGTACTGCAGTAACTGACACTGTACTGTAACAACTGACACTGTACTGCAGTACCTGACACTGTACTGTAGTAACTGACACTGTACTGTAGTAACTGACATTGTACTGTAGTAACTGACACTGTTCTGTAGTAACTGACATTGTACTGCAGTAAGTGACACTGTACTGTAGTAACTGACATTGTACTGTAGTAACTGACACTGTACTGTAGTAACTGACATTGTACTGTAGTAACTGACACTGTTCTGTAGTAGGTGACACTGTACTGTAGTAACTGACACTGTACTGCAGTAACTGACACTGTACTGTAGTAACTGACACTGTACTGTAGTAACTGTCACTGTACTGCAGTAACTGACACTGTACTGTAACAACTGACACTGTACTGCAGTACCTGACACTGTACTGTGGTAACTGACACTGTACTGCAGTAATTGACAATGTACTGCAGTAACTGACACTGTTCTGTAGTAACTGACATTGTACTGCAGTAACTGACACTGTACTGTAGTAACTGACATTGTACTGCAGTAACTGACACTGTTCTGTAGTAACTGACACTGTACTGCAGTAACTGACACTGTACTGTAACGACTGACACTGTTCTGTAGTGACTGACATTGTACTGTAGTAACTGACACTGTACTGTAGTAACTGACATTGTACTGCAGTAACTGACACTGTTCTGTAGTAACTGACACTGTTCTGTAGTAACTGACACTGTACTGCAGTTACTGACACTGTACTGTAACAACTGACACTGTACTGCAGTAACTGACACTGTACTGTAGTAACTGACACTGTACTGTAGTAACTGACACTGTTCTGTAGTAACTGACACTGTACTGTAGTAACTGACACTGTACTGTGGTAACTGACATTGTACTGTAGTAACTGACACTGTTCTGTAGTAAGTGACACTGTACTGTAGTAACTGACACTGTACTGCAGTAACTGACACTGTACTGTAGTAACTGACACTGTACTGTAGTAACTGTCACTGTACTGCAGTAACTGACACTGTACTGTAACAACTGACACTGTACTGCAGTACCTGACACTGTACTGTAGTAACTGACACTGTACTGTAGTAACTGACATTGTACTGTAGTAACTGACACTGTACTGTAGTAACTGACATTGTACTGTAGTAACTGACACTGTTCTGTAGTAACTGACACTGTACTGTAGTAACTGACACTGTACTGCAGTAACTGACAATGTACTGCAGTAACTGACACTGTTCTGTAGTAACTGACACTGTACTGTAGTAACTGACACTGTTTTGTAGTAACTGATACTGTACTGTAGTAACTGACACTGTACTGTAGTAACTGACACTGTACTGTATTAACTGACACTGTACTGCAGTAACTGACACTGTACTGTAGTAACTGACACTGTACTGCAGTAACTGACACTGTACTGTAACAACTGACACTGTACTGCAGTAACTGACATGGTACTGTAGTAACTGATATTGTACTGTAGTAACTGACACTGTACTGTAGTAACTGACATTGTACTGTAGTAACTGACACTGTTCTGTAGTAAGTGACACTGTACTGTAGTAACTGACACTGTACTGCAGTAACTGACACTGTTCTGTAGTAACTGACACTGTACTGTAGTAACTGACACTGTACTGCAGTAACTGACAATGTACTGCAGTAACTGACACTGTTCTGTAGTAACTGACACTGTACTGTAGTAACTGACATTGTACTGTAGTAACTGACACTGTACTGTAGTAACTGACACTGTTCTGTAGTAACTGACACTGTACTGTAGTAACTGATTGTACTGTAGTAACTGACACTGTTCTGTAGTAACTGACACTGTACTGTAGTAACGGACACTGTTCTGCAGTTACTGACACTGTACTGTAGTAACTGACACTGTACTGTAGTAACTGACACTGTACTGCAGTAACTGACACTGTACTGTAACAACTGACACTGTACTGCAGTAACTGACACGGTACTGTAGTAACTGACAATGTACTGCGGTAACTGACACTGTACTGCAGTAACTGACACTGTACTGTAACAACTGACACTGTACTGCAGTAACTGACACTGTACTGTAGTAACTGACACTGTACTGTAGTAACTGACATTGTACTGTAGTAACTGACGCACTGTACTGTAGCACCTGACACTGTACTGCAGTAACTGACACTGTTCTGTAGTAAGTGACACTGTACTGTAGTAACTGACACTGTACTGCAGTAACTGACACTGTACTGTAGTAACTGACACTGTACTGTAGTAACTGTCACTGTACTGCAGTAACTGACACTGTACTGTAACAACTGACACTGTACTGCAGTACACCTGACACTGTTCTGTAGTAACTGACACTGTACTATAGTAACTGACATTGTACTGTAGTAACTGACACTGTACTGTAGTAACTGACATTGTACTGTAGTAACTGACACTGTTCTGTAGTAACTGACACTGTACTGTAGTAACTGACACTGTACTGCAGTAACTGACAATGTACTGCAGTAACTGACACTGTTCTGTAGAAACTGACACTGTAACCTGTAGTAACTGACACTGTTTTGTAGTAACTGATACTGTACTGTAATAACTGACACTGTACTGTAGTAACTGACATTGTACTGTAGTAACTGACACTGTTCTGTAGTAACTGACACGGTACTGTAGTAACTGACACTGTACTGCAGTAACTGACAATGTACTGCAGTAACTGACACTGTTCTGTAGTAACTGACACTGTACTGTAGTAACTGACACTGTACTGCAGTAACTGACACTGTACTGCAGTAACTGACACTGTACTGTAACAACTGACACTGTACTGCAGTAACTGACACTGTACTGTAGTAACTGACACTGTTCTGCAGTTACTGACACTGTACTGTAGTAACTGACACTGTACTGTATTAACTGACACTGTACTGCAGTAACTGACACTGTACTGTAGTAACTGACACTGTACTGCAGTAACTGACACTGTACTGTAACAACTGACACTGTACTGCAGTAACTGACATGGTACTGTAGTAACTGACAATGTACTGCAGTAACTGACACTGTACTGCAGTAACTGACACTGTACTGTAACAACTGACACTTTATTGCAGTAACTGACACTGTACTGTAGTAACTGATATTGTACTGTAGTAACTGACACTGTACTGTAGTAACTGACATTGTACTGTAGTAACTGACACTGTTCTGTAGTAAGTGACACTGTACTGTAGTAACTAACACTGTACTGCCGTAACTGACACTGTACTGTAGTAACTGACACTGTACTGTAGTAACTGTCACTGTACTGCAGTAACTGACACTGTACTGTAACAACTGACACTGTACTGCAGTACCTGACACTGTACTGTAGTAACTGACACTGTACTGTAGTAACTGACACGGTACTGTAGTAACTGACAATGTACTGCAGTAACTGACACTGTAATGTAACAACTGACACTGTACTGCAGTAACTGACACTGTACTGTAGTAACTGACACTACTGCAGTAACTGACAATGTACTGCAGTAACTGACACTGTTCTGTAGTAACTGACATTGTACTGCAGTAAGTGACACTGTACTGTAGTAACTGACATTGTACTGTAGTAACTGACACTGTACTGTAGTAACTGACATTGTACTGTAGTAACTGACACTGTTCTGTAGTAGGTGACACTGTACTGTAGTAACTGACACTGTACTGCAGTAACTGACACTGTACTGTAGTAACTGACACTGTACTGTAGTAACTGTCACTGTACTGCAGTAACTGACACTGTACTGTAACAACTGACACTGTACTGCAGTACCTGACACTGTACTGTGGTAACTGACACTGTACTGCAGTAACTGACAATGTACTGCAGTAACTGACACTGTTCTGTAGTAACTGACATTGTACTGCAGTAACTGACACTGTACTGTAGTAACTGACATTGTACTGCAGTAACTGACACTGTTCTGTAGTAACTGACACTGTACTGCAGTAACTGACACTGTACTGTAACGACTGACACTGTTCTGTAGTAACTGACATTGTACTGTAGTAACTGACACTGTACTGTAGTAACTGACATTGTACTGCAGTAACTGACACTGTTCTGTAGTAACTGACACTGTTCTGTAGTAACTGACACTGTACTGCAGTTACTGACACTGTACTGTAACAACTGACACTGTACTGCAGTAACTGACACTGTACTGTAGTAACTGACACTGTACTGTAGTAACTGACATTGTACTGTAGTAACTGACACTGTACTGTAGTAACTGACATTGTACTGTAGTAACTGACACTGTTCTGTAGTAAGTGACACTGTACTGTAGTAACTGACACTGTACTGCAGTAACTGACACTGTACTGTAGTAACTGACACTGTACTGTAGTAACTGTCACTGTACTGCAGTAACTGACACTGTACTGTAACAACTGACACTGTACTGCAGTACCTGACACTGTACTGTAGTAACTGACACTGTACTGTAGTAACTGACACTGTACTGCAGTAACTGACACTGTACTGTAACAACTGACACTGTACTGCAGTAACTGACATGGTACTGTAGTAACTGACAATGTACTGCAGTAACTGACACTGTACTGCAGTAACTGACACTGTACTGTAACAACTGACACTTTATTGCAGTAACTGACACTGTACTGTAGTAACTGACATTGTACTGTAGTAACTGACACTGTACTGTAGTAACTGACATTGTACTGTAGTAACTGACACTGTTCTGTAGTAAGTGACACTGTACTGTAGTAACTAACACTGTACTGCAGTAACTGACACTGTACTGTAGTAACTGACACTGTACTGTAGTAACTGTCACTGTACTGCAGTAACTGACACTGTACTGTAACAACTGACACTGTACTGCAGTACCTGACACTGTACTGTAGTAACTGACACTGTACTGTAGTAACTGACACGGTACTGTAGTAACTGACAATGTACTGCAGTAACTGACACTGTACTGCAGTAACTGACACTGTAATGTAACAACTGACACTGTACTGCAGTAACTGACACTGTACTGTAGTAACTGACACTGTACTGTAGTAACTGACATTGTACTGTAGTAACTGACACTGTTCTGTAGTAAGTGACACTGTACTGTAGTAACTGACACTGTACTGCAGTAACTGACACTGTACTGTAGTAATTGTCACTGTACTGCAGTAACTGACACTGTACTGTAACAACTGACACTGTACTGCAGTACCTGACACTGTACTGTAGTAACTGACACTACTGCAGTAACTGACAATGTACTGCAGTAACTGACACTGTTCTGTAGTAACTGACATTGTACTGCAGTAACTGACACTGTACTGTAGTAACTGACATTGTACTGTAGTAACTGACACTGTACTGTAGTAACTGACATTGTACTGTAGTAACTGACACTGTTCTGTAGTAGGTGACACTGTACTGTAGTAACTGACACTGTACTGCAGTAACTGACACTGTACTGCAGTAACTGACACTGTACTGTAGTAACTGACACTGTACTGTAGTAACTGTCACTGTACTGCAGTAACTGACACTGTACTGTAACAACTGACACTGTACTGCAGTACCTGACACTGTACTGTAGTAACTGACACTGTACTGCAGTAACTGACAATGTACTGCAGTAACTGACACTGTTCTGTAGTAACTGACATTGTACTGCAGTAACTGACACTGTACTGTAGTAACTGACATTGTACTGCAGTAACTGACACTGTTCTGTAGTAACTGACACTGTACTGCAGTAACTGACACTGTACTGTAACAACTGACACTGTTCTGTAGTAACTGACACTATACTGCAGTAACTGACACTGTACTGTAATAACTGACACTGTACTGTAATAACTGACACTGTACTGCAGTAACTGACACTGTACTGTAGTAATTGTCACTGTACTGCAGTAACTGACACTGTACTGTAACAACTGACACTGTACTGCAGTACCTGACACTGTACTGTAGTAACTGACACTACTGCCGTAACTGACAATGTACTGCAGTAACTGACACTGTTCTGTAGTAACTGACATTGTACTGCAGTAACTGACACTGTACTGTAGTAACTGACATTGTACTGTAGTAACTGATACTGTACTGTAGTAACTGACATTGTACTGTAGTAACTGACACTGTTCTGTAGTAAGTGACACTGTACTGTAGTAACTGACACTGTACTGTAGTAACTGACATTGTACTGTAGTAACTGACACTGTACTGTAGTAACTGACACTGTACTGTAGTAACTGTCACTGTACTGCAGTAACTGACACTGTACTGTAACAACTGACACTGTACTGCAGTACCTGACACTGTACTGTAGTAACTGACACTGTACTGCAGTAACTGACAATGTACTGCAGTAACTGACACTGTTCTGTAGTAACTGAGATTGTACTGCAGTAACTGACACTGTACTGTAGTAACTGACATTGTACTGCAGTAACTGACACTGTACTGTAGTAACTGACACTGTACTGCAGTAACTGACACTGTACTGTAACAACTGACACTGTTCTGTAGTAACTGACACTATACTGCAGTAACTGACACTGTACTGTAATAACTGACACTGTACTGCAGTAACTGACACTGTACTGCAGTAACTGACACTGTACTGCAGTAACTGACACTGTACTGTAATAACTGACACTGTACTGTAATAACTGACACTGTACTGCAGTAACTGACACTGTACTGCAGTATTACCGGTGGTTGAATGTAATAAAATAAAAGTAGTAAAATACTGTAAAAAAATATGCTGACTTTTACTTCACTCCATTTGAGAGCAGGTATCTGTACTTTCTACTCCACTACAGTTTTGAACAGGACTGACAAGTTTTATTTGTTTTTTAGTTAATTTATTTGAACATACAAAAGGTATGAAGGCACTACACATAGTCTCCATTCTCTCAGACCATATCTTATTTTTATCCTGCCCTACAATGTACTTGTTTACAGGTTCTGTTGTTCGCTCGGCCTGTTGGACTTGCCCTGGGTGTGAGCTCATATCAGCAAAATCATGGAGGGCCATAATGGAGCTCTCACACCTCTGACTTGGCTACACCTGTTTGTTGAGAAAAGAAATGGTTTGAGAGGGGAGTTAAAGAGGCTATTTTTTTTTTTAAAAGAGAGTCCTACTTTAAGCAGAAATGGAGGACTCTGACACCATCTGTCTCCAAACTATAACTCAATTCTCAGAGCTAAATTAAAACAAATTAAGAAAAGAACAGGTGTAGCCAGGTCAGAGGTGTGAAAGCTCCATTATGGCCCTCAGTGATTCTGCTTATATGAGCCCACACTCAGGGCAAGTCCAATAGGCTAAACGAACAACAGAAACTGTAAAACAAGTAGGACATTAGTTTCAGAGCAATTTCACAGTAGTTAGCTCCTCTCTTCAGGCAGATATAAGGCAGTGTCTTCCAGCGTCTGACCAAACCTGAAGAAGCAGCTTGGATGAGCTGAGAAACTTATTTGACTAAATGAACTTTTGTTACCTGGACGCCTGAGGGATTTTGCACACAGTAGTTTAGCACATTGTAGTGTATTTTTAGACAATTGACATTAGACAAATTAGATGGATATATAATGTTTGAGACCTAATGGAAAGGCTGAGGGTTTATTTTTAATGCCATACAGCTCGGAAAAAAATATTTTCATTCATTACTTCTGTTGAACAAGATTTAACTCAAATCTGTATCAAAATCACATCATTTGAAGCTTTATTAGACCTCAGAATCTGTGCTAAATAATTTTACTTTTTACTCTTTAAGTACTTTTTAAACTGGTACTTTAATACGTTTACTTTTTTACTTTTACTTTTACATTTTTTCCACTAACACAGAAGTACACATGGTCTGCACGCTCCTTGGACTGTCTCTTTGTTCAAGGCGTCCCCTCAAACCCATCTTGTGATTAGACTGGTGAGTGCTTTCCTTTTTACTTCTCCTTTTTAAGTCCACATTTCTATGCTTTTTTTCAGCATCCCAGTGTGCCTGATGCCCTCCCGTGCTCCCCTCAGCCCTGTTGTGTTCTCTGAGGTTTGTGGAGGAGGAAGTTTGTCTGAATATGTGGTGTCAAAAACAAAAATCCTTTAAAGTTTTGATGATTCTCTAATTTTGATTTAAAGCTGCACTGTGTAACACTGCTTGTCTCCATGGAAATGTTTTGTTTTTTTTAAAATTTGTAATCAGAAAAAAATTAAATTACATTTACACACAATTAATTATGGAGTAAAACCTTATTACATTTGGATAAATTCAAATAAGCAAAGTTTAGTGTAAGCTGCTCACATAATGTCATTTACTGTGTGTAAGTGTAACGTGTGTATAAATGTATGTGTGTGTATCCAGTCCACTTTATTTCTACAGCACATTTCAGAAATAAACAGTTTCCAAAGTGCTGCACAAACAGAGTAAGAACAACAAGAATAAAATAAACACTCAGATTAAATCATACTAGTATAATAAATAATAATAATAATAATAATAATAATAATAATAATAATAAAACCATTCAAATAAGATAAGAGCAAAACCTGAGCCCACAGAACAGCAATAAATAGATAAAAACAATAAGATAATTCAAAACATAAATAAAAGACACAGAGGAGCACACAACTCACAGGGTGTTAAAAGCCAAAGAATAAAAATGGGTCTAAAGACGAGACTTAAAACACTCCACAGGGGGACGCCAGTTGCCTGTTGCTGTGTTCTTAGGCAAGGCACTTCACCCACATTGTCTAGTATGAAAATGGTTTGTGTGAGTGATGGTGGTGGTCAGAGGGGCAGATGGTGCAGATTGGAGCCTCACTTCTGTCAGTCTGTCCCAGGGCAGCTGTGACTACAACAGTAGTTTAACCACTGAGTGTGAAGTGAATGAAGAATGAACTGTAAAGTGCTCTGGGTGTCTTGAAAGGTGCTGTATAAATGCAATGATTAATTAATTAATTAGAGCGGAGACTGAGAGCCAGACTTTCTCTCCAACCTTCCTAAACCTCGTGGACTTTTCCCAGAAAAACTGAAGCTGTTAGAGCTGCAAAGGAGGAGCCACATCAGATTAAACCCTGTGGATTAAGAATGGGATGAATTATAGTTCATATGCAAGTCAAGGCAGGAGAGACACGACCTTTGGCAATAGAGTGTTTCATAACTGGAGCGGAACACAGTGTGTTTGATGATAGCAGACAGCAGGTGGCACTAGAGACCTGATTCAGTCTTTGCCTCAGGTCCAGTGGGAGGTCTGTCTCAGGCAGAACTTTGTGCACAGCTGCTTGTTGTGGACCCACATTTATGTGTTTAAAGCTGCACTACGGAACTTTGGGGTGTGGAGAGTCCTCAAAGTGTCATTGTTTTAGTGTGGAAGGTTACTCAGTGTGACAGGAAACGTCTCTATCGTGCATTTACTCAGTCACCTGTGTTTTAATGGCCAAACACGCCGAATTCTTGTTATTGTGAGAGGCGCCGCTCCACAGATCTGATCTGTAACCAAGGCTCTACGCTCACATTTTTTTTCAGGAGCACATGTGCCCCTAAGTTAAAAATTTTAGGAGCAGAGAAAAAAAAAATGGGGGCACAAGTAGGTTTTCGTTTTGAATGATTATTACAGTGCAGAACTTGCACATACCAACACTAACACTGAATAAATTTAATACAAAAAAAAAAAAGAATTATGACTGTACTTTTCCTGCATGATTGCAATGTTTTTATAAATATATCTTCATTTTATCTGATTAATATTTAGACTTAAAATAAGCCGAACTGTACTGCACTTGAACACTCTGTGGCCCTTTTTGGACCCTCACCCACAGTTTGAGAACCTCTTCTTTAACAGAACTTCCACTGGCACTTTACACAAAACTGTTTCAAAGTGTAAAAAGTGTGCAGGATTTTTAAACCTGTATTTTCAAATTCCAAACTGGAGTTACATTCTCTTAGTGGTTTTACAGTGGTTTTTAGTCTCTGCACATTTACCAAACCAAACGCACATTGTGACAAACAGATTTATTTGGCATTTTCTTAGTCAAACTTCAGCCCACATATCACCTGCTCTGTGCTGTAGCTCTGCTCTGTGCGGACATGGACATAAAATTAATATTGGCGTATTTGATGTGAGGCGGATGGACAGGTGGGATGTTTAATCTGCCCTGTGATACACACTGGTACACGAGGGTGTGCGGGCTCCAGCGCACAGGTCCAGCACACCGGTACAAGTTTAGTGCCGACAGCAGCGGCCGTAATGAAACATGACCGCACTCAGTATTCAGACCTTGAATCCGTGACGAGACTGAGTCCAAATGCGCTCGAGTCTGAGACAAGACCGAGACAAAACCATTGCTTTAGCGGAGAAGGAAGTCCAGCGGCACGGGGGTGTCTGTGAGTGGTGGGACAGGTGTGGGTCCTGCTGCGGTGCCGCTCCTCGTTTAAAGGGGCGTGGGTGTGTTTTTATGGGCTCAAATCAGGGTCATTAAAATGCACAGTTGTAATAAAGTTTTGTATCTGTGTAGAAACACGGTGCGGCTCCGTGGGCTGGACCTGTCCTGTTTCGACACGGCCATGCGGTCCACGGCTCACCTCTCTCCCACGATCTCTGCTGCGCACCAAACAGGAACATAACTTTACCAAGGCCGAGTTAAAGGATGTGGGTGGGTTCCCAAGTCCTCGGGAAGCACTGATTGGTTTGCAGTAAGCAATGTTTTGATTGGCTCTCCCAAGGTGGCAGTAAAATTCGGGTCAAAAATCCGTACATCTGTAGATCATTTTCGCAAGCGTGAACTTTTGAATCGCGAGCAGGGACATGTGTACAAAATATTTGTACACATACGCTTTTGTTTTTCTCACATGCACCAAATATTTCTACAGTTACAAAATTCCCTCCACACGTACAAAATGTTTCTACACAGATACAAAACTTTATTACAACTGGCCTTGTCCACACGTAGCCGGGTATCTGATAAACCGAAGATGTTTTGCTGCGTTTTGACCTGTCATCCACACGAACACGCATCAAAAACGAGTATTCAGGGAAAACTCCGGCCAAAGTGAAGATTTTTGAAAACTCTGTTTATGCCTGTTTGTGTGGACAGAGATAACTGGGCTTTTGTGTTTTAAAACGTCACTGTCTGCGCCAAAAAATATGAATCTGCCCTGACGTCAAACGTGCGACCTTTGTTTAGGCGACTGCAAAAGCCAAAGCAGACTATGGACCGGAGTCGTTTCTTGAGAGCTGTGGTAGCATTAATTATTGTGCAGGTGCTATGTACATGTTTAATTGCAGAAGTCCAACTACTGCTCCAAGAGCAATAAGATAAGTTTAGGTGGAAGTGACGGCGAAGTGAGGGCTCAATGGAAATAACGCCATCTACAGGTTTGGAATGCGTATGAATGTGGTTGAAAACGAAGATGTTCGGTTATGTGTAGAAGGTATTTTTTTCGAAGACGAGGTGGTGTGGATAAAACTATTTTTATAAACGGAGGGGGAATGTTCGGTTTTAAAAATACCCGGCTACGTGTGTACATGGCCTTGATCCCATATGTTTTGAAGCGGAGTTTGTTCGTATGAGTGATATCGGCGCACACGCGGAACCCGTATGCTGGGGCCGTGCCCGGGCACGGTACGGTTGCGCTCGCGCTGGGCAAGCTTGAGGCGTTTTAGGGGCGATCCAGGCCTGGGCAGGTTCCACAGTCCTAGTGTGAGTTTGCCCCTAATGTTTGACACATTTAGAACGTTTAACTCGTCACGTTACGTCTGTGTGCAGTTCTCCTTATTGTGGCTGCAGAAGCACTGGCACTGGTGCGACTGTTTTGATTTCCTCGTTCGCACGACGAAATATTTACTCGCAAATGCGAGTGAAATGGGCGCACTGTAGAGCCCTGTCTGTAACATGACCTGGTGCCATCAACTTGTTTCTGTGGACTTTGATAAGTTTCATGTCATATTGTAGCTTGTTCGCAAAGCGATAACAGAAAAGTTACACAGTGCATCTTTAATCAGTGGGTGAAGAAATACTTGATTTTGTTACTTAAGTAAAAAAAATACATGAAAAATAGACTTAAGTAAAAGTATTTAAGTACCCGTTTAAAATGTACTTAAAGAGTAAAAAGTAAAAGTATTTTACGCGTTTGAGATCTAAAAAGGCTTCAAATGTACCAGTGTTGATTCAGATTTGTGCTGAAAAGTTTTTACCTAATTATGTTTTTGTTTGATCAAATTTTAAAATTTGATAAAAAATGTATCAGCCCAGTTAAAAAATTTAGTTAAGTAGAAAGTACAAATGCACACTCTCATAAGTAGTGAAAGAGTAAAAGTAAAAAGTATGCACTGTAAAATCTACTCCAGTAAAGTACAGATACTGAAGATGAATGCTGTTGTTATTTCCTTGGGCAAGACACTTGTATGTAAAGTTCTTTATTTTAATATAGTTTCAATTAATTCTGTTTGTACTTATTTGCATAACTATTCCCACACAACAGGTCAAAAATACATCTGACAAATGAGACCGATTCAATATCGATACACTAACAAAAACTAGCCTTGGTGTGAGGGGTGGGGTTTGGTGATGAGGGATGCAGCTTTGTACAAACATTAAAACACACATTTTCTGCAAAATTAGCTTTCCAGAGCTTTTAACCATGGTCAAAGTTGTCTTTGGAGTGATGCATACATGTCTTAGTCATCTTCAGTCCCTTTAATGTCTTATTTTCAAGATTTGAAGCCATTTTGCCAATCTACTCTCGTTTCCAGCTGCATCCTCATTGTGACATATGCACTTCCTTACTACTTTATTGTCCCTGTAGGAAAATGGTCCTCTGTGTTTGACCCATCCTTCAGGAGCAGTGGGCAGCACGTAGGGAGGCTTGGTCAGGACTCAAATCCACTGCCCCAGTGTGACGTGCAGCTATGCTAAGGAGCTCTTTGTTGTGATGTCAGCTTCCATGGGGCACCACATTTTTCAGTGCACTTGTTTCTTTTATTAAGTCGTTTTAAATCAATATTGTGATTTAAAATATCTAAATTATAGCAGAATGATCCATGGGGTCAGAAATTATCCTGGGTCCCCTTTAAAATTGGGGTGCAGGTGTATATTTATATATATGTGTGTGTGTGTGTGTGTGTGTGTGTATGTATATATATATATATATATATATATATATATATATATATATATAGATAGATAGATAGATAGATAGTCTAATGTCTGAGTGAATATATGAGTCGTGCCTGCAACAGGACCCAGCACAGATGCTCACGTCGTAACTCTGCTGCTCCACACTCGCTGCGTCTGTCTGTTTTAACTTGCTAAAGACATTTCTGCATGTTGCAGGAGGATTTTAATAACTTCCTGTAATTCAGGAGTCGCTTTTAAATGTGCCTCTGCCGACACCCCAGCAGTCATTCTGGCTGCTGCTCAAACTCCCAATTTCCCAGTTTTTGTGCTTTATACTAAGATATTCTGATTAGTAAGAGACACCACAGAGAGCGTGATGTTTACAGCCAACACAGATTATAGATTATATTCTCTCCGCTGCATCCCATCACCCTCACCTTCTCTACTCTCTACCTGTTCTACCATATGATGTGCTTTATTTTGTTTGTCTTTACTGGTTGCATAGCTCGCATACCTCATCATATTTATGTACACTATTAATTTGCTCGTCTGTCAGCATCCTCCTGCTCTCACCCACCCTGTTGTGTCAGCTCAGGTCCCTGTTAGCAGCGCTGTGGGGCAGGGCAGCTCTCCTCTGACCTGGGGACACTCCTTGTTCCTTTATGAGGAGTCAATGTAATTACAGGGGTGTGTGCTTTTGTCCCCAGATCTTTTGTCTCAGGAGAATTTTTCTAAACTTCCAAAACAAACTGGTTTGTTAATGTGACCTGGTGCAGGAGTGGCCTACAAATGCATCTCCATCTCTTCTTATTTACCCCATGGAGGATCAGTCTGTTGTGTGTGTTATCATTTTATCTTAGAATAAAACAAAGCTTTATTTTTATTTATTTCTTTATTTCTAATTGATACATATTGGATTGATATTTGTACTTAAACTTCTATCAGCATTAAGGATAATAACTGCTCTGTTTCAGATGACCCCACTCCACTCTATAGGTACACAGACGGCTAAAATGAATGTGCACACTAAAAATGCCGTGTTAAAATGAACCCAACCAGTGTTAAATAATAACTCAGCACTGGGTCAGGATTGGACCAACACATCTCTGGGTTATTTTGACCCAGCGGTTTGGGTTGTCATTTTAACCCAATTCAATTCAATTCAATTCAATTTATTTTTGTAGCGCCCAAAATCACAACAACAGTTGCCTCTAAGGGCATTCCAAGATTTGGATGAGTAAAACATACACACAGACATATAAAAACAGGAATAAACAACATTCATGTAAAGTGGCAAATGAAACATCGTCCAGTCATCCCCTGTCCTTAGACCCTCCTTCTCAGCAAGGAAAAACTCCAAAAAACCCAGGAACCTGGGAAAAAGAAGAAACCTCGGGGAGAACTACAGTGAAGGAGAGATCCACTCCCATGGACGGACAGGCTATAGATGTCCAGGCCCGTGGGCCAGTTCGGTATGGCCACAGCTACCCAGGCGGGGAAGGAGCCGGGTGAGGAGGAGGAGCCGGGCGAGGAGGAGGAGAGTCAGGCGAGAAAGAGGAGAGGGGTCCAGCTGTCATCAGGAGTCTGAAAGAGTTACACTCCACAGGGGGAGTGGGACAGGGGACAACATGTGAATAGCAATGAACGAGCTACAGATGAGAACATAGTAAGTGATGCTGATGAGAAAATAGGAGGAAACAGAGGACAGTGCTCAGGTCGCCACACTTCCCCCAGCTTGTTATCTCCTGCAGCAGCTTATCTTAACCTGGGATTTTAGTGTCACTCACAACCAACCTGGTCATAGTTAGTTAGGAGTAACATCAGACTGTCACGGTTTAGCTAAGACCCAAAATCACGAACCACGACTGGTAAACGTGAAAGTGATTTATTACAAAGATTCTGGAAATAATACACAGAAGGCAGGCAGACGGGCAGACGGACAGGCAGGCAGGCAGGCAGGCAGACAGGCAGACAGGCAGACAGGCAGACAGGCAGGCAGACAGGCAGACAGGCAGGCAGACAGGCAGACAGGCAGGCAGGCAGGCGGGCGGACAGGGAGGCTGGCAGGCTGGCACCTGGACACAGGAAGAGGTAAGTCCAAGAAATACAAGGCAAGGGTATTCACACAAATCTAGAGCCAAGGTTTCACTAACGTAGAGTAGACAACGAACTGGCGAGGACTGGTTGGAGAGCTGGGGTTCTTGTACTGCAGGTAATGAGTTGATGGGATACAGGTGTGCGCTCTGCCAGCAGGAGGGAAACGCCCATAGGAGGAGGAGACTCAGGAGACACAGGAGGGAGGGGAGGAGAAGAGAGGGGGAGAAGGCAAAGACCAGGAGCGGATCCTGACACAGACTAAGTAACCTGGTCATACGCTATTCCGAAGAGGAAGGTTTTAAGCCTGGTCTTAAATAAAGAGACTGTGGGTGCCTGTTTAACATCAACAGGGAGTTGATTCCATAACACAGGAGCTTGGTAACTGAAGGCTCTCCCCCCCCACTGTACTTTTAGATACTCTAGGAACCACTAATATCTTCTTGGCTTATTTTTTCTACTAAATTCTGGGATGTTTTTTATTGCTCTGCTGGGTTAATTCTACCAAATACAGGAGTTAAATGCTTGTAATGACCCCCAAGTGCTATTTATTTAAGAAACATTTATTTTGAAAAAATAATTTTAAATAAATAATTTAGTTCAAAACATGTCCCACCATTAACAGCAGCACATTATGAATTCAGCTGTAAAATGTTCATTTAAATTTTGCATTTTGTAGTTTGTATATTTTACACCTTGTAGTGACAGAAGTTTGAGCGCTGAGTTGGTTTCTGTCAGATTCTGGAGCTTCAGTCTGACCTAATAATCCTGCAGCTCCAACTACTACTGCAGCTCCAACTACTACTGCAGCTCCAACTACTACTGCAGCTCCAGCTACTACTGCAGCTCCAGCTACTACTGCAGCTCCAACTACTACTACCATCACCTATAATAACCACAACACTCATGCACACACTTACTTCTCTGTTATTATATTCTGTTATTATATTATATTGTGATGTGTGAGCAACCATGCCCAAACAGTTGAAGTCTTCTCCACCTGCTGCACCTCCACACGACTCAGATGCCGATGAGTTGCTTCAAGAGGGAGAGGAACCGTTTGGTGGTGACCTAATTGTTGTTACTCACATGACTGTTATTATCCTTGTTAATTGTTGCACCGAATGCCAAATTACATTTCTTCTGAATTCATTTCAGCATTAAGCTTATATGGGTCTAGAGCAGGGTGCTCCAGCCTTTTTTCTCTGGTGAGCTACCTGTAAAAAACGAAAAGCCAGAGAGCCGCTAGTCATAAGAAAGTGAGTATATATAAGAGCCACTGTGAGCCTTAGATGAGGTACAGATAAACTACTATCCATTTATGTGTGTATAAAGTTAGGGATCAAAATGATACATGTACAATGGTAACAGGCATTTAATTAATCTGATTTTACTTATTCAGCACAATATGTGTAATTCAGAAATCCGTTGACATTAAACAGTTCTACTTTATGTTACCGGCGTCAGCCCTAGGGGAAAGCTGGCCAGTAGCAAATGGCACACAGCTAAGGTTAGACTGTGTAGCCTAAAGGTGTGGTGTCGCTGTGGACAGACGAAAGAGACACGTTATGTTAGCCACAGCTCGTTTACTTCTGCTTCATTCTCTCCAAAATCATATAATTAATAAAATAATAAATGACAATAAATAAACAAATACTTGATAGACAATAAAAATAAACCATAAAATACAAATAAATACATACAGTTATACATAAAATTGTAAACACACATACATCACTCAAGCGGGTCGGTAACATAAAAGGAAAAGCGCCTGCGCATCGCGGCAAAACATAAACGGCGGCTGTCCTACACCTGGATCTAGCAGTATCTGCTCTGAAAACGGTACAACGGCACCTGAGCATGTCAATAAGTACTTTCACCAATGAACCCGCCCCAATACAGCTCGGAATTGTCACTACTACTACTATTCAATCCGACAAAACTTAACATTGAACATAGTGGATGCCAGAAATCAGACCGCATGAAGCAGCACAAAACACATTGTCAACACTGACCAAACTCTCAGAAACCTCCACACAATTATCCAAATACCTCCAGACTAAGTCAAGTTAATATAATTACTTTTTACTCATACCTGTGGACAGACGAAAGAGACACGTTATGTTAGCCACAGCTTGTTTACTTCTGCAGCTGCGCCTGCTCTGTGTCCCTCTAGTCCCCACAGGAGCGCTACGGCACCATCCACTGGTCGGAGTGTGCATTGCACCCCAAAATAAAAGGCACATTAAGAATACAACAAAAAAAATTGAGGGGATGTCTGTTTCTTCACGAAACTTTAAATATACCCATTACACTCTCCCCTGCTTTAAAAGATGACTCCGGCATCTTACACCAAGTGGCTCAACAGGTCACACACAGTCTTGAAAAGTCATATTACTTGACCTGTGAATAATGTGAATGGTCACTTTTTTTTTCTAATAGGTCCATACAAGAGTAGGGTAATAGTACAGGTCAGGTTGGGTGGGGCAATAGGGCATTGGAACACAAGCAAGCATGTTTACTGCGGGTCTCCATGCCTGGTAAGATGGTTGCCCAAACTCATTGTAAGTGAACACTTCTCTTGGTTTAACTATTCTGGTTGATCTGCGGACTGTTTCCTCTTGTGCATCAGACACATTAACAGGCAGTTGTTCCGTTTCCATATCAGTGACAGTATCCATTACCGGTAATTCCACAGCTGGGATCGTGACAATTGGCTTTGGTGCCGATTCGAGTTCGACAGCTGGGATTGACACATCCGGTTCTTGTACTTCAACTTGTGTTAGTGCCCTTTGTTCAGGTGCTTGGATTGGTTGAGGACTTTGTCTTTCAGGTTGGAATGCAGGAGCTGCTGCTCTAAGGGCACGGCGTGAGCGCGTTTGAGTTTTACTTTGAACCATCGGTACACGTTGCCAGTTATATGTGTACTCCTCCTCCTCATCTGACTGTTCCTCATTTGACTCTGGTTCAGCAGCTTCCTGAATTTGTCTTTGTTCTTTCCTCTGGTTTTGTCTTGTCCGGTTTATGTTCTGACTCTGTTTTTTTTCTAGTGGTAAATCATTGACAAGTAACAGAAGTGTGTAAGACTCTGAGATTGCGGTCTCCTGTCTCAGCCTGAACTTTGTAGACAGGACCGTCTCCCATCTTTTCAACAACTCTGTGGATACACTGTTCCCAATAAGCTCTTAGTTTTCCCGGTCCTCCTCGTTCTGAAAGATTCCTGACTAGTACTCGGTCTCCAGGGTATAAAGGGATGCCTTTTGAATGTTGGTCATAGTACTTCTTCCCTTTAGCCGAGTTTTTCTGACTGTTTTCGGAGGCAATTTTATAAGCTTCTTGCATACGACTTGCCCATTTTTCAGCATACTCTTGTTTGGATTTACAGTCACTTTCAGGTTTAATGTCAAAAAGTAAGTCTACTGGTAGTCTAGGCATTCTACCATACAAAAGAAAGAAGTGTGAATAGCCTGTAGCTTCATGTCTTGTACAATTGTATGCATGGAGAATGTGAGGCAAATGTTCTTTCCACTGTGTTTTCTTTTCTTCATGCAGGGTACGTAACATTTGAAGGAGAGTTCTGTTTAGGCGCTCAACAGGATTCCCCTGAGGATGGTAAGGGGTAGTTCGAGAATGGGCTACTCCTGCAAGTTGTTGGAGTCTTTGGAATAGGCCATTTTCGAACTCCCGACCCTGATCATGGTGGAGTTTTTCAGGGTATCCGAACCTCGGGATGAAGTCATGGAATATTTTCTCAGCTGCTGTTTTGCCTGACTTATTTTTAGTTGGATAAGCTTGCGCAAAACGTGTGAAGTGGTCTACCAGGACTAATATATACTCATAACCCCCTTTACTCGGTTCCAGGTGCAGGTAGTCTACTGATACAAGTTCAAATGGGGCACTTGTGGTGATCGACCCCATTGGAGCCCTATCGGGAACACATGGACATTTCTGTTTGACACAAGTGCATTGGCGAATGACATACTCTTCTATGTCGCGCTGCATAAATGGCCAATAAAAGCGTTCTCTAGCTAAGTGGATGACCTTGTCTGCGCCTACATGACCCATATCATCATGCAACTGTTTCAAAACAGTCTTAGTCAGTTTGTCTGGCAGAACTTGTTGTTTTCTTTTTTCAGTAAACCTGTATAGCAGTCCTTTTTCAAGTTTTAGTCTGTTCCACTCATGTACTAGTTTCCTTGTTTCACGTGTCATTTGTCTCTTGTCCTTTGCATTTGGATTCCACCCTCTTTTCTTCAATTGTATCACTTCACAGATCGACTTGTCCTCTTTTTGTGCAGTTCTGAGATCTTCGGGTGGGATTACGGGAGTACCTTCAGTGTTTGTTTCACTGGACCTCGAGTTTAACTGTAAAACTGCAACCCATGGCACTTCACTGTCTCTCATGGCTTTGTCACCTTGCCAAATTGCAGAGATAACTTCAGGTAGCATTGTCTCTGTGTACTCTGGCAAGTGGTAGTGCAATTTAACTGGATATCTGGACAGCGTGTCAGCATCGGCATTCGATTTGCCAGGACGATACTTGATGGTAAAGTGAAAATCTGCTAACTCACCCACCCAGCGATGCCCTACTGCATTCAGCTTGGCTGTGCTCAAAACATATGTGAGGGGATTATTATCTGTGAATACAGTAAAGGTTGGCGCATAATAAAGATAATCCCTGAATTTGTCACAGATGGCCCACTTGAGCGCGAGGAACTCAAGCTTGCCAGAATGAAGGTGATAGTTTTTTTCAGCCGGCGTGAGCGTCCTGGAACCATATGCAATGACACGGAGTTTGTTGTTCTGTTGCTGATAAAGTACAGCCCCTAGTCCTTCATTAGAAGCATCTGTATGTAGGACAAAAGGTAGGCTAAAGTCTGGGTACGCCAAGATAGGTGGACTGGTTAACATGTCCACAAAACGTGACACAACTTTACTATGTTCTTGTGTCCAGTTAACAGGCGTTTTGGATGGAAGCTGACCATTTGCGTTTTTCTTGGACTTGCGAGGTTGGCTTTTAGTGGGCCTATGCTGTACCTCGCTGGAACCCTCAACAAGCTTGAATAAAGGCCCTGCAAGCCTTGAAAAGTCCTGAATAAATGTCCGGTAGTAACCTAAGAAGCCCAGGAGAGCTCTAACTTCTCCAACATTTTTTGGTTCTCTATCTTTGAGCTGGTTAACGGCCTCGAGGTCTCTAGGGTCTATCTGGACACCTTCACTGGTGACAAGACGGCCTACATATCTGATTTGACGTTTAAAAAGTTCACACTTGTTAGGGCGTAACTTTACACCATGTTCCCTAAGTCTGTGTAGAACAAGTCTTAAGTCATTTACATGCTCCGTGAAAGTCTTAGAATAACATAATACGTCATCTAAGTAGGGAGAACAACACTCATCTCTTAAACCTTCTAGAATACCTTCCATGCATCTTTGAAAGGCCGCTGGGGCGTTCGTAAGGCCAAATGGGAGGCGGTTCCACTCATATAACCCCCAAGGTGTGCTAAAAGCCGTGAGGTGTTTAGATTTCTCTTCCACAAAACCTTGGTGGTAGGCACTACCTTGGTCTAGTATTGAAAACCATGAGTAGCCCCCCAAGTTATCCAGCAGGTCTTGAATGCGAGGGAGTGGGTGGCGATCGGGGATAGTTTTGCGATTTAATCCCCGGAAATCAACACACAACCGTAATGACATGTCCTTTTTTCTGACACAAACCACTGGCGAGGAATAGGGAGAAGTGGATTTCCTAATCCAGCCATGATCAAGCAGTCTTTGAACATAGTCTTTCACTTCCCTATACAACGGCTTTGGAATGGAGTTGTAGGATGTCTGGACTGGCACATTGTCTGTAAGATTGATTTTGAGTTGCAGACTTAGGATGCAGCTTGATGTCTAGTCACTTTTGCAAAACATCTGACTCCTCAAACAGCATGTCCTGTACAGTCTTTTGTTCTTTCTCATTCAAATGTGACAAGTCAACAGGTGGGTGCCATTTTTCACTTTTCACATTAGTGTCCTTTGTTGAGCATTGGTCACTGATATTCTGCATCACATCGAGATTGGCAGAACATGTGTTTACATTGGTTCCTTGGTCTGAGTTTAGATTGTCTAAAACACTATTAACAGATTTTACTTCGGTAACTTCATCTAACGTTCCCAAAACAGTTCTCTTTGGGAGATAGATATCATGCTTAGTGACATTCTGAATAGGGATTTTCACAGTTTTTGTTAAACCACTAGGAGCATCTACCAATGTGGGGAACAACTCTAGACCATCTGGACAGTTGTCTGGTACAGCGGGCTGAAATAACATTGCACCTCCTGCTGGCCACTCTCTGACCCTACACCTGATTTCACAGATCTGACCGGCAGGTAACATTACACCCTTATGGCCAGTTTTGACTGGACACTCGATGCCGTTATCAGTTGGGGTGGACATTTCAAGTGCAGACACTAAAGCCTCAACTGTACTCTCATTAACACTTAAAGCCTCTTTGAGCAACTCTGTGATATTACTGTCCATCTCTTTATGAGATTTAATCAATTCAGCAATAACATTAGTGCCTAAAATGGGATGGTTAAGACAGTTCTGAGTGACTATAACCGGTACTTGTATAGTTACATGTCCATGGTTATTGCTTTTGATCTCAAGTACCGTATCTGCCCAACCCTCAAACGGAACGTTACTACCATTTGCAGCCGAGATTTCAAAATGTTGGTCTGGAAAGAGGGAGGTGAGTGGTTGAATGGGAACTGCTGGTAATGTCTCTTGCATCCATGTTTTTCCCACCATTGTTACTTGAGCACCTGAATCAAGTAGCATCTGGATTGGAGCACCATTAAGAGAACATGACACCATACATCTTTTACCAATGAGTTGAGCAAGTCTTTTCCTTGGTGGTGGCAGTGAGCGACTTGACGGTGACTTTGGACTTGGACTGGTGGAGACTGGGGCCGCTTGGGCTGTCTCGGTCACTGGCTGCCCCTCTCCTGTGACCGTGGTGCGTTTCCCGACACTTTGTGCTGGAGGCAGCCTATGGCCCTGTGTCCTGTTTGGCCACACACAAAGCAATGGTGACATGGGGTAATGTTTTTTTCAACACACCACTTGCATCTGCCTCGTGTCTCACCTCGTACCTGTGGGTTATACACTCAACAAAAATATAAACGCAACACTTTTGTTTTTGCTCCCATTTGTCATGAGATAGACTCAAAGATCTAAAATTCATTCCAGATACACAATATTACCATTTCTCTCAAACATTGTTCACAAATCTGTCTAAATGTGTGATAGTGAGCACTTTTGCTTTGCTGAGATAATCCATCCCACCTCACAGGTGTGCAACATCAAGATGCTCATCAGACACCATGATTAGTGCACAGGTGTACCTTAGACTGCCCACAATAAAAGGCCACTCTGAAATGTGCAGTTGTTGCTTTATTGGGGGTCTGGGGACTCAGAACCAGTCAGTATCTGGTGTGACCACCATTTGCCTCATGCAGTGCAACACATCTTCTTCGCATAGAGTTTATCAGTTTGTCAATTGTGGCCTGTGGAATGTTGGTCCACTCCTCTTCAATGGCTGTGCGAAGTTGCTGGATATTAGTGGGAACTTCAGATATCGCCAGTCAAAGCACATCCCAAACATGCTCAATGGGTGACATGTCCGGTGAGTATGCTGGCCATGTAAGAACTGGGACATTTTCAGCTTCCAAGAATTGTGTACAGATCCTTGCAACATGGGGCCGTGCATTATCTTGCTGAAACATGAGGTGATGTTCATGGATGTATGGCACAACAATGGGCCTCAGGATCTCATCACGGTATCTCTGTGCATTCAAAATGCCATCAATAAAATGCACCTGTGTTCTTATTCCATAACAGATGCCTGCCCATACCATAACCCCACCACCACCATGGGCCACTCGATCCACAACATTGACATCAGCAAAGTGCTCACCCACACGACGCCACACACGCTGTCTGCCATCTGCCCTGAACAATGTAAACCGAGATTCATCCATGAAGAGAACACCTCTCCAACGTGCCAGACGCCATCGAATGTGGGCATTTGCCCACTCAAGTCTGTTACGGCGATCTGGAGTCAGGTTAAGACCCCGATGAGGACGACGAGCATGCAGTTGAGCTTCCCTGAGACGGTTTCTCACAGTTTGTGCAGAAATTCTTTGGTTATGCAAACCAATTGTTTCAGCAGCTGTCTGAGTAGCTGGTCTCAGACGATCTTGGAGGTGAACCTGCTGGATGTGGAGGTCCTGGGCTGGTGTGGTTACACGTGGTCTGCGGTTGTGAGGCTGGTTGGATGTACTTCCATATTCTCTGAAACGCCTTTGGAGACGGCTTATGGTGGAGAAATGAACATTCAATGCCCGAGCAACAGATCTGGTTGACATTCCTGCTGTCAGCATGCCAATTGCACGCTCCCTCAATGCTTGCGCCATCTGTGGCATTTTGCTGTGAGACAAAACTGCACATTTCAGAGTGGCCTTTTATTGTGGACAGTCTAAGGTACACCTATGTCACGTCTGACATAGTCATTTTTCTCATTTAACCCCTGATAGAGAGTATGAAGAAAAGTACCTTGTACAAGTTTAGTGTCATAAGTAAAACCAGTACCCTTTTGTTGTGACTCAAAAAGAACATGCTGTTTCAAACCAACCATTTGATACAAAAACTGTTGTGGACTCTCCTTGTCTAACTGTTTAGCATTACTCAACTCTTGAAAAAGCTCTCTACAGTTCTTGTCACGAATGTGAGAACGAAGAAACTTCTTAAGCTCATCAACATTTAAATCAACTTTGTTGAGTAACATATCTCTAAATGTACCAGGTTTTGTAATTTTAAGCACACTCCTGATAACCTCGGATTCCGAAAAACCCTCATGTAACCCTTCATTAATTTGCTTACAAAGGTTACCATAAGAAACATCTGAACCAGTATCTGAAATCTGTCCACCATGGAGCTTAAACTCTCTGCGTGGTAGCAGGCTGGCAATGTCACTGATACTCAATACCTGGTTTCTTAAACTGGACGATGGACTAGCCCCACTTAAAGGAGGGCCATCCTTCCTGTTGTGGTGTTCTGGAGGAGCAGGACTTCCTGGTGGTGTACCAACATCCCTGTTTCCTCCCAAGAAGTAGTTGTGGGGTAAAGGCCGAAGTTCGTTGTGCTGAGATGATGCAGGAGTGACGGTTTCTCCTGGGTGGGTGTCGGCCTGAACGAATGGTGGGGCCAGAATGGTGGTCTGGTCCTCCCTCTGGCTGGCGGCAGGACCCTCGCCTCCAGGACCCTCGCCTCCAGGACCCAACATGGCCACAGGCCTCAGTAGGTCGGTGATCAAGTCATCTATAAGGAGCAGTTGTGACATGCCTTCATCCTCTAGTGACTTGAGCATGTCACTCCTCAGGTGGTCAGCGATGAGTTCATACAAGTCTGTGTCGTCTAACTCATCAATGTTGGTTGTGATGCTGCCGTCATCAATGGAGCTGGCGATGGTTTGTAGCTGGTTTGTGTTCAGACTAGAAAGTCGTCTCTGTATCTGGACTAATAGCGCCCGCCGTGGTGCTTTGGTTGCCATGACGTTTTGATAGTTGTGGACACTCTGGATGACACACGTACTATGAGCCCTCCCTGAAGTTCCAGACACCTCAAATGGTCCAGATGCACTCTTCACCAGGCGGTTGCTTCTTCTATATCCCGGACGAGCCCCCAATTGTTACCGGCGTCAGCCCTAGGGGAAAGCTGGCCAGTAGCAAATGGCACACAGCTAAGGTTAGACTGTGTAGCCTAAAGGTGTGGTGTCGCTGTGGACAGACGAAAGAGACACGTTATGTTAGCCACAGCTCGTTTACTTCTGCTTCATTCAACTGGTTCATTCTCTCCAAAATCATATAAT
Organism: Odontamblyopus lacepedii; assembly: GCA_034769755.1. Classification (NCBI taxonomy): domain Eukaryota; kingdom Metazoa; phylum Chordata; class Actinopteri; order Gobiiformes; family Gobiidae; genus Odontamblyopus; species Odontamblyopus lacepedii. The sequence goes on along the minus strand of CM068346.1, from coordinate 8,588,196 downwards.
TAATAAAATAATAAATGACAATAAATAAACAAATACTTGATAGACAATAAAAATAAACCATAAAATACAAATAAATACATACAGTTATACATAAAATTGTAAACAGACATACATCACTCAAGCGGGTCCGTAACATAAAAGGAAAAGCGCCTGCGCATCGCGGCAAAACAGACTCGGTTCAAAACATAAACGGCGGCTGTCCTACACCTGGATCTAGCAGTTATCTGCTCTGAAAACGGTACAACGGCACCTGAGCATGTCAATAAGTACTTTCACCAATGAACCCGCCCCAATACAGCTCGGAATTGTCACTACTACTACTATTCAATCCGACAAAACTTAACATTGAACATAGTGGATGCCAGAAATCAGACCGCATGAAGCAGCACAAAACACATTGTCAACACTGACCAAACTCTCAGAAACCTCCACACAATTATCCAAATACCTCCAGACTAAGTCAAGTTAATATAATTACTTTTTACTCATACCTGTGGACAGACGAAAGAGACACGTTATGTTAGCCACAGCTTGTTTACTTCTGCAGCTGCGCCTGCTCTGTGTCCCTCTAGTCCCCACAGGAGCGCTACGGCACCATCCACTGGTCGGAGTGTGCATTGCACCCCAAAATAAAAGGCACATTAAGAATACAACAAAAAAAATTGAGGGGATGTCTGTTTCTTCACGAAACTTTAAATATACCCATTACATTTACATTTATTAAATCACAGCTGGGTTTACAGCTCAAAAATCCCTAGAGCAGTGGTTCTTAACCTGGGTTTGATGGAACCCCAGGGGCTCGGTGAGTCAATCTCAGGGGTTTAGGGGTCAAGACACACATCCAACTCATATGGTTCGTGATGACATGCCCCATTTAGCCGTTATTGGCTGCAGGAAATTTTGTGCACTCAATAGTCTTGTGACTGTCGTGATGATGTTGTGTAATTTTTTTCTTAATATTTTCCCTTCATACTAACTATGGTGAGCAAAAAAAGAAAGTGATCGGACGAATATGTGCAATATGGATTCACATGTGCACCAATAAAATATATATATACCTATGTTTTGAATTTGAAAAAAACATATTTTATTTTTCCAATTAAGAAAGATTCGCCCCTCCTCGAACCACCACCTTAACGTGGTGGAGGGGTTTTAGTGCCCGAATGATCCCAGGACCTATGTTGGGGGCTTTATGCCCCTGGTAGGGTCACCCAAGGCAAAGAGGTCCGGGGGGACGGGTCAGACAAAGAGCGGTTCAAAAGCCCCATATGAAGAATACCACATAGAGGCCAGATACATTGCGTGGGATGGCGTCACCGGGGCCCCACCCTGGAGCCAGGCCTGGGGTGGGCGCTCGAGGGCGAGTGCCTGGTGGCCGGGCCTTCTCCCACGGAGCCTGGCTGGGCACAGCCCAAACGGACGATGTGGGACCGCCCTCCCCACGACACAGCATCCGCGGAAGGAGCCATAGGGGCCGGGTGCAGAGAGATCTGGACGGCAGTCAAAGGCGGGGGCCTCGGCGACCGGATCTCCGGACATGGAGACTAGCTCAGGGGACATGAAATGTCCTCGCTGGGGGGGAAGGAGCCTGACCTTGTGCGTGAGGTCAAGTGCTAGCGGCTAGATATAGTCGGCCTCACCTCCACGCACAGCTTGGGCTCTGGAACCCAACTCCTTGAGAGAGGCCGGACTCTCCATTTCTCTGGCGTTGGCCGCGGGGAGCGGCGGCGAGCTGGTGTGGGCTCATCGCCCCTCAGCTCAGCCGCTGTGTGTTGGAGTTCACCCCGGTGACGAGAGGGTCGTCCCTGTGCCTTCGGGGTGGGGACAGGTCTCTCACTGTGGTGTCGGCCTACGGGCCGAACAGCAGTACAGAGTACCCGACCTTCTTGGAGTCTTTGGGAGGGGTACTGGAAAGACCTGGCAGGCCCAAGCGTATCGTGAGGGTCTGTTGGGAATGTCTGGTGGAACCCTCTGTCAGTGCAGTCTTCAACTTACACCTCTGGGAGAGCTTCTCCTGGATCCCAGGGGAGGCTGGGGACATGGAGTCTGAATGGGCTTCGTTCACGGCCTCTATTGTCGATGCAGCCTCTCGTAGCTGTGGCTGTAAGGTCTGTCGCGGCGGCAATCCCCCAACCCGGTGGTGGACACCGGATGTAAAGGATGCCGTCAGGCTAAAGAAGGAGTCCTACCAGGTCTTGCTGGCTTGGGGGACTCCTGAGGCAGCTGACGGGTACCGGAGGGCCAAATGTGCTGCAGCCCGGGTGGAAAAAACTAGGGTTTGGTGGGAGTTTGGGGAGGCCATGGAGGAGGACTATTGGATGGCCCCAAGGAAATTCTGGGAAACCGTTCGGCGCCTCAACACTGTTTACAGTGCGGGGGGAGAGCTGATGACCTCGACTGGGGATGTTATCGGGCGGTGGAAGGAAAACTTTGGGGATCTCCTCAATCCCACCGTCACCTCCTCCGAAGAGGGGGCAGAGGCTGGGGACCCAGATGCAAACTTGTCCGTCACCCTGGCTGAAGTCACTGAGGTGGTTGGAAAGCTCCTTAGTGGCAAGGCTCCGGGGGTGGATGAGATCCATCCTGAGTACTTTAAGTCTCTTGGTGTTGTGGGGCTGTCTTGGCTGACACGCCTCTGCAACATCGCGTGGAGGTTGGGAGCAGTACCTTTGGACTGGCAGACCGGGGTGGTGGTCCCTCTGTATAAAAAGGGGGACCGGAGGGTGTGTTCCAACTACAGGGGAATCACACTCCTCAGCCTCCCCAGTAAAGTCTATGCCAGGGTACTGGAGAGGAGAGTCCGGCCGATAGTCGAAACTCGAATCCAGGAGGAGCAGTGTGGTTTTCGGCCTGGTCGTGGAACACTGGACCAGCTCTACACCCTCCATCGGTGCTTGAGGGTTCATGGGAGTTTGCCACAGTCCACATGTGTTTTGTGGACCTGGCATTCGACCGTGTCCCTCGTGGTGCCCTGTGGGGGGTGCTCCGGGAGTATGGGGTCCGGGGCCCTTTGCTAAGGGCTGTCCGGTCCCTGTATGACCGGAGCAGGAGCTGTGTTCGCATTGCCGGCAGTAAGTCAGACCTGTTCCCGGTGCATGTTGGACTCCGCCAGGGCTGCCCTTTGTCACTGGTTCTGTTCATTGTATTTATGGACAGAATTTCTAGGCACAGCCAGGGGCCGGAGGGGGTCCGGTTCGGGGACCACATTTCTGCTTTTTGCGGATGATGTTGTCCTGTTGGCTTCATTGAACCAGGACCTGCAGAGTGCACTGGGGCGGTTTGCAGCCAAGTGAGAAACAGGCATTTTGACTGTGAGCGGGCAAGAGTTGGGGCAAGAGACAGATTTTCATATTGATCATGTTGAAATTTGACATAAAGTCTCCAAAAGGTAAATTCACAAATGTTGAACTGAATTATTTCAATGATGAGACACAAGAACTCACTGCATTGCAACAAAAAACTGCAGTAGTAGTAGTTGGTGCTACAGTAGTAGTTGAGGCTGCAGTAGTAATAGTTGAAACCGCAGTAGTAGTAGTTGGGGCTGCAGTAGGTCAGACTGAAGCTCTAGAATCTGACAGAAACCAACTCAGAGCTCAAACTTCGCTCCCCCTCGGACAAATAATACATAAACATGGACTCAACTTCCACTCATATACCAACGATACACAACTTTACATCTCCACCAAGCCTTCCGCCCCTCTGAATTCCCCCTCAACTTCAGACAGGCTTCAGTACATCCAAAACTCTGCTGCCAGGGTTCTCACTCACACCAAGCCCTGGCAACACATCACCACCACCCTCGCCCACCTGCACTGGCTTCCCATAAAACACCAGATCCAAGACAAGGTTCTTCTCCTCACCTACAAGTCCCTCCACGCCCAGGCCCCTCAGAGCCTCTCAGACCTGCTCCAGACCCACACACCCTCCAGGACACCGCTCCTCCTCCTCTCAGCTCACATTCCCTGCTCCAGGTTGTGGACTGTGCAGAGCCTTGTGTGTCTAGGCCCCTGCTGTCTAGAACACTCTGGAACACACTCCCTCCACACGTACAAACTGCTGAAACCACTGATCAATTCAACTTCAACTTCAACTTTATCATTGTCTCAGAGGGAAATTATTGTGCAGCAGTGTCAGACACACAGTGGACATACAAAACGATTCAATACTTCAGTTTCAATAATTCAGTAACACTAAAATCACATCTTATGTTTAGCTCAACAATGCAGACAAGCATTCGTTTAAAAATAGGCAAAAAGGAACAGGTATTGTAAGTATCTGCATCTCACCACGAGTGATCCAAGCTATAAAAGAGCATTCATCCTGGTTATGGCTTCAGAAATAAAAGATGCCCGAGCTCTCTGAGTCCTGATCTGGGGCATTCGCAGACGCTGCCCAGAAGGACGGAGATTAAACTCCTCAAAGAGCGGGTGGTCAGGGCTCCCCATTATTTGTTGGGCTTTTAAATCACCCTTCTGTTATAGACGTCCTGCAGCTGTAAGATTATAATTTTACCTGCCACCTTGACCAACCAAGCAAGACAATTTCTAGTAGACACAGAGAGAGCACCAAACCAATAGATTCAATAATAGATTCAATTCAAATCACTTCTCAAAACATTTCTGTTTATTATTGCGTGCAGTGTGACTCCCTACTCTACCATTGTCCTTAAGTGTGGAGACATTTTATGGGTTTGGTCTGTCGTGGTTTTTTTTTTGGTTTTTTTTTGTTGAGACTTTAATTACACCTGTCAGAGTTACTAAACAATTAAGTACATGTATCAGTGTGATATGTGCTGGAACACACCCCACTGTGTACTGCACTGAACTCTTCAAAGTTCAGGAGGTGTGTCAGCCCCATACACTACATATACACATATATATATACACTCAACAAAAATATAAACGCAACACTTTTGTTTTTGCTCCCATTTGTCATGAGATGGACTCAAAGATCTAAAATTCATTCCAGATACACAATATTACCATTTCTCTCAAACATTGTTCACAAATCTGTCTAAATGTGTGATAGTGAGCACTTTTGCTTTGCTGAGATAATCCATCCCACCTCACAGGTGTGCCACATCAAGATGCTCATCAGACACCATGATTAGTGCACAGGTGTACCTTAGACTGTCCACAATAAAAGGCCACTCTGAAGTTGTTGCTTTATTGGGGGTCTGGGGACTCAGAACCAGTCAGTATCTGGTGTGACCACCATTTGCCTCATGCAGTGCAACACATCTTCTTCGCATAGATTGTCAATTGTGGCCTGTGGAATGTTGGTCCTCTCCTCTTCAATGGCTGTGCGAAGTTGCTGGATATTAGTGGGAACTGGTACGCGCTGTCGTATACGCCGGTCAAGCACATCCCAAACATGCTCAATGGGTGACATGTCCGGTGAGTATGCTGGCCATGCAAGAACTGGGACATTTTCAGCTTCCAAGAATTGTGTACAGATCCTTGCAACATGGGGCCGTGCATTATCTTGCTGAAACATGAGGTGATGTTCATGGATGTATGGCACAACAATGGGCCTCAGGATCTCATCACGGTATCTCTGTGCATTCAAAATGCCATCAATAAAATGCACCTGTGTTCTTCGTCCATAACAGATGCCTGCCCATACCATAACCCCACCACCACCATGGGCCACTCGATCCACAACATTGACATCAGCAAAGCGCTCACCCACACGACGCCACACACGCTGTCTGCCATCTGCCCTGAACAATGTAAACCGAGATTCATCCGTGAAGAGAACACCTCTCCAACGTGCCAGACGCCATCGAATGTGGGCATTTGCCCACTCAAGTCTGTTACGGCGACGATCTGGAGTCAGGTTAAGACCCCGATGAGGACGACGAGCATGCAGTTGAGCTTCCCTGAGACGGTTTCTGACAGTTTGTGCAGAAATTCTTTGGTTATGTAAACCAATTGTTTCAGCAGCTGTCTGAGTAGCTGGTCTCAGACGATCTTGGAGGTGAACCTGCTGGATGTGGAGGTCCTGGGCTGGTGTGGTTACACGTGGTCTGCGGTTGTGAGGCCGTTTGGATGTACTGCCATATTCTCTGAAACGCCTTTGGAGACGGCTTATGGTGGAGAAATGAACATTCAATGCCCGAGCAACAGATCTGGTTGACATTCCTGCTGTCAGCATGCCAGTTGCACGCTCCCTCAATGCTTGCGCCATCTGTGGCATTTTGCTGTGAGACAAAACTGCACATTTCAGAGTGGCCTTTTATTGTGGGCAGTCTAAGGTACACCTGTGCACTAATCATGGTGTCTGATGAGCATCTTGATGTGGCACACCTGTGAGGTGGGATGGATTATCTCAGCAAAGCAAAAGTGCTCACTATCACACATTTAGACAGATTTGTGAACAATGTTTGAGAGAAATGGTAATATTGTGTATCTGGAATGAATTTTAGATCTTTGAGTCCATCTCATGACAAATGGGAGCAAAAACAAAAGTGTTGCGTTATATTTTTGTTGAGTGTATATATATATATATATATATATATATATATATATATATATATATATATATATATTTATATATTAAGAACTCTCTTCAGCGTAAAGAAGAAGTTGTGTTGGTGATGGTCTGGCCCCACAGAGCCCTGACCTCAACATCATGGAGTGTGTCTGATTCCATGAAGAGACAGAAGGATGTGAGGAAGCTCCATCCACACAAGATCTGTGCTTAGTTCTTCAACATGTTTGAAACAGCGACCAGCCCAGTTCCTTCACAAACTGTCTGCAAGTAAACCTAGAAGAACTGATGCTCTTCTGAGGCCAAAGCTCACACCAGATATTGATTTCATTTAGATTTCTCTTTTGTTCATTCACTGCATTTTGTTGATTGATGAAAATAAATGATGAAGACTTCCATTTTTGAAGCATTCCTAGTTTACAGCATTTTTTCCCCACACCTGCGTAGAACTTTTGCACAGTATTGTAATTCATAAGTTTGTGACACCATTCACAAAAGCATTTCTCCACTAAAAAAAAAAAAAAAAAGTGATTCACAAATGTCAGTGCAGTTACATTTATTTGCAAACTGATGAACCTGCATTTACAGTATACAACATACAGTGATATTGATTTGATATTAAAGACACCAATCTATCTCCATATGTTTCCTCTATTTTTCCATGGAAAAATCGTTGCCCCTCTCTCTGTAACTGCTGCAGTGAGCCTCGTCATTTGGGTCTTCAAATGCTCGTACTAACCCGCTCTTTTTTTCCGTCAATAAATTCCTGGCTATCAATTCGCTCCTATATCCGCTAGCCTAGTGAGCTTCATTTGACTGGAGCCGAACGCTATGGGTGACGTCACATTCCCTTAGTCCATATGAATGAGATAACAATACAAATACACAGAACACATATTTTTAATTGAATCTGATGAAATACTGTATATAAACCTGACAGAAATAAATAACGTTTCCTTCAAATTTCATAAGCCTTGGACCTCTTATGTTTTCTTCTTCTTTTTGTTTTGATCCACAATTTTACATTTCTTCGTTTAAAGTATTTCAGAACAGAACATAAATAATCAGGCTGAAGAGAGAAGAAAACAGAGTCACTGTCGTCACGGACACAGCGGTCGAAGATGAAGAAGTCGTAGTAGTAGTGACTGATGGAGCCGCAGTAACAGAAGTAGGTGGGGTTGTAGCAGTCGTAGCACTGGCTGTTGGGGGCGCAGTGGTAGTTGTAGAAATGGTAGTTGGAGTGGTGGTAGTGGTAGTTGTAGTAGTAGTAGTAGTAGTAGGAGTTGTAGTAGTAGTAGTAGTAGGAGTTGTAGTAGTAGTAGTAGTAGGTGTTGTAGTTGTGGTAGTAGGAGTTGTAGTAGTAGTAGTAGTAGGTGTTGTAGTTGTGGTAGTAGGAGTTGTAGTAGTAGTAGGTGTTGTAGTTGTGGTAGTAGGAGTTGTAGTAGTAGTAGTAGTAGTAGGAGTTGTAGTAGTAGTAGTAGTAGGTGTTGTAGTTGTGGTAGTAGGAGTTGTAGTAGTAGTAGTAGTAGGAGTTGTAGTTGTGGTAGTAGGAGTTGTAGTAGTAGTAGTAGTAGGAGTTGTAGTAGTAGTAGTAGGAGTTGTAGTAGTAGTAGTAGGTGTTGTAGTTGTGGTAGTAGGAGTTGTAGTAGTAGTAGGAGTTGTAGTAGTAGTAGTAGGTGTTGTAGTTGTGGTAGTAGGAGTTGTAGTAGTAGTAGTAGTAGTAGGAGTTGTAGTTGTGGTAGTAGGAGTTGTAGTAGTAGTAGTAGTAGTAGTAGTAGTAGGAGTTGTAGTAGTAGTAGTAGGAGTTGTAGTAGTAGTAGTAGTAGTAGTAGTAGTAGTAGTAGTAGGTGTTGTAGTTGTGGTAGTAGGAGTTGTAGTAGTAGTAGTAGTAGTAGGTGTTGTAGTTGTGGTAGTAGGAGTTGTAGTAGTAGTAGTAGTAGTAGGAGTTGTAGTAGTAGTAGTAGGAGTTGTAGTAGTAGTAGTAGTAGTAGGAGTTGTAGTTGTGGTAGTAGGAGTTGTAGTAGTAGTAGTAGTAGTAGGAGTTGTAGTAGTAGTAGTAGGAGTTGTAGTAGTAGTAGTAGTAGTAGTAGTAGTAGTAGTAGGTGTTGTAGTTGTGGTAGTAGGAGTTGTAGTAGTAGTAGTAGTAGTAGGTGTTGTAGTTGTGGTAGTAGGAGTTGTAGTAGTAGTAGTAGGAGTTGTAATAGTAGTAGTAGTAGTAGGTGTTGTAGTTGTGGTAGTAGGAGTTGTAGTAGTAGTAGTAGTAGGAGTTGTAGTAGTAGTAGTAGGTGTTGTAGTTGTGGTAGTAGGAGTTGTAGTAGTAGTAGTAGTAGTAGGAGTTGTAGTTGTGGTAGTAGGAGTTGTAGTAGTAGTAGTAGTAGTAGTAGTAGGAGTTGTAGTAGTAGTAGTAGGAGTTGTAGTAGTAGTAGTAGTAGTAGTAGTAGTAGTAGTAGGTGTTGTAGTTGTGGTAGTAGGAGTTGTAGTAGTAGTAGTAGTAGTAGGTGTTGTAGTTGTGGTAGTAGGAGTTGTAGTAGTAGTAGTAGTAGTAGGAGTTGTAGTAGTAGTAGTAGGAGTTGTAGTAGTAGTAGTAGTAGTAGTAGTAGTAGTTGTAGTAGTAGTAGTAGTAGTAGGAGTTGTAGTAGTAGTAGTAGGAGTTGTAGTAGTAGTAGTAGTAGTAGTAGTAGGTGTTGTAGTTGTGGTAGTAGGAGTTGTAGTAGTAGTAGGTGTTGTAGTTGTGGTAGTAGGAGTTGTAGTAGTAGTAGTAGTAGTAGGAGTTGTAGTAGTAGTAGTAGGAGTTGTAGTAGTAGTAGTAGTAGTAGGAGTTGTAGTTGTGGTAGTAGGAGTTGTAGTAGTAGTAGTAGTAGTAGGAGTTGTAGTAGTAGTAGTAGGAGTTGTAGTAGTAGTAGTAGTAGTAGTAGTAGTAGTAGTAGGTGTTGTAGTTGTGGTAGTAGGAGTTGTAGTAGTAGTAGTAGGAGTTGTAGTAGTAGTGGTAGGTGTTGTAGTTGTGGTAGTAGGAGTTGTAGTAGTAGTAGTAGTAGTAGGTGTTGTAGTTGTGGTAGTAGGAGTTGTAGTAGTAGTAGTAGTAGTAGGAGTTGTAGTAGGAGTTGTAGTAGTAGTAGTAGGTGTTGTAGTTGTGGTAGTAGGAGTTGTAGTAGTAGTAGTAGTAGGTGTTGTAGTTGTGGTAGTAGGAGTTGTAGTAGTAGTAGTAGGAGTAGTAGTAGTAGTAGTAGTAGTAGTAGTAGTAGTGGTAATGACGGGCATGTTGCAGTTGTCGGTGGAACAGCAGGTAGGCCGGGAGTCGAGCGTCCCAAAGTCGGAGAGCAGAGGGGCGAGGGTGGCCGCAGGTGACCCGCACATGATCATGGAGGAGCACCCGAGGGCGTTGGTGGAGCTGGTGGTCCCTGTTGGCGTTACTGTGGGAGACAGAGAGAGAAAGTACTTTTACTACTACTGCTACTTTTACTGTAGTACTGCGGGATTTGGACGTCAACCTAAAAGCTAAACTCGACCTAAAGCCATACTGAAAATAGAGAGGGCAGTGTGAGGAGGGTCTGGAGGACTAAAGGGGAGAGTGAGGAGGGTCTGGAGGAGTAAAGGGGAGAGTGAGGGGGTCTGGAGGACTAAAGGGGAGAGTGAGGAGGGTCTGGAGGACTAAAGGGGAGAGTGAGGGGGTCTGGAGGATTAAAGGGGAGAGTGAAGAGGGTCTGGAGGACTAAAGGGGAGAGTGAGGAGGGTCTGGAGAACTAAAGGGGAGAGTGAAGAGGGTCTGGAGGACTAAAGGGGAGACTGAGGATGGTCTGGAGGACTAAAGGGGAGAGTGAGGGGGTCTGGAGGACTAAAGGGGAGAGTGAGGGGGTCTGAAGGATTAAAGGGGAGAGTGAGGAGGGTCTGGAGAACTAAAGGGGAGAGTGAAGAGGGTCTGGAGGACTAAAGGGGAGACTGAGGATGGTCTGGAGGACTAAAGGGGAGAGTGAGGGGGTCTGGAGGACTAAAGGGGAGAGTGAGGAGGGTCTGGAGGACTAAAAGGGAGAGTGAGGGGGTCTGGAGGACTAAAGGGGAGAGTGAGGAGGGTCTGGAGGAGTAAAGGGGAGAGTGAGGGGGTCTGGAGGAGTAAAGGGGTGAGTGAGGAGGGTCTGGAGGACTAAAGGGGAGAGTGAGGAGGTCTGGAGGAGTAAAGGGGAGAGTGAGGAGGGTCTGGAGGACTAAAGGGGAGAGTGAGGGGGTCTGGAGGAGTAAAGGGGAGAGTGAGGAGGTTCTGGAGGACTAAAGGGGAGAGTGAGGAGGTCTGGAGGAGTAAAGGGGAGAGTGAGGAGGGTCTGGAGGACTAAAGGAGAGAGTGAGAGGGTCTGGAGGAGTAAAGGGGACAGTAAGGGGGTCTGGAGGACCAAAGGGGAGAGTGAGGGGGTCTGGAGGACCAAATGGGAGAATGAGGTGGTCTGGAGGACTAAAGGGGAGAGTGAGGTGGTCTGGAGGACTAAAGGGGAGAGTGAGGTGGTCTGGAGGAGTAAAGGGGAGAGTGAGGGGGTCTGGAGGACTAAAGGGGAGAGTGAGGGGGTCTGGAGGATTAAAGGGGAGAGTGTGGCTGGTCTGGTGTTCTAAAGGGGAGAGTGTAGTGGGTCTGGAGGACTAAAGGGGAGACTGAGGATGGTCTGGAGGACTAAAGGGGAGAGTGAGGGGGCCTGGAGGACTAAAGGGGAGAGTGAGGAGGGTCTGGAGGACTAAAAGGGAGAGTGAGGGGGTCTGGAGGACTAAAGGGGAGAGTGAGGAGGGTCTGGAGGAGTAAAGGGGAGAGTGAGGGGGTCTGGAGGAGTAAAGGGGTGAGTGAGGAGGGTCTGGAGGACTAAAGGGGAGAGTGAGGAGGTCTGGAGGAGTAAAGGGGAGAGTGAGGAGGGTCTGGAGGACTAAAGGGGAGAGTGAGGGGGTCTGGAGAACTAAAGGGGAGAGTGAAGAGGGTCTGGAGGACTAAAGGGGAGACTGAGGATGGTCTGGAGGACTAAAGGGGAGAGTGAGGGGGTCTGGAGGACTAAAGGGGAGAGTGAGGAGGGTCTGGAGGACTAAAAGGGAGAGTGAGGGGGTCTGGAGGACTAAAGGGGAGAGTGAGGAGGGTCTGGTGGAGTAAAGGGGAGAGTGAGGGGGTCTGGAGGAGTAAAGGGGTGAGTGAGGAGGGTCTGGAGGACTAAAGGGGAGAGTGAGGAGGTCTGGAGGAGTAAAGGGGAGAGTGAGGAGGGTCTGGAGGACTAAAGGGGAGAGTGAGGGGGTCTGGAGGAGTAAAGGGGAGAGTGAGGAGGTTCTGGAGGACTAAAGGGGAGAGTGAGGAGGTCTGGAGGAGTAAAGGGGAGAGTGAGGAGGGTCTGGAGGACTAAAGGGGACAGTAAGGGGGTCTGGAGGACCAAAGGGGAGAGTGAGGGGGTCTGGAGGACTAAAGGGGAGAATGAGGTGGTCTGGAGGACTAAAGGGGAGAGTGAGGTGGTCTGGAGGACTAAAGGGGAGAGTGAGGTGGTCTGGAGGAGTAAAGGGGAGAGTAAGGGGGTCTGGAGGACCAAAGGGGAGAGTGAGGTGGTCTGGAGGACTAAAGGAGAGAGTGAGGGGGTCTGGATAAGATTTAAAAAAAAACAAAAAACAGTAATAAAAGTACATATTTTCTGCATGATAATCAATACCTTTTTTGATACCTTAATATAGAAATATGAATCATTTGGTGGCGGCACGGTGGCTGAGTGGCAACACTCAGGCCTCACAGCAAGAAGGTTGCGGGTTCGATCCCCGGGTCGCCCGGGCCTTTCTGTGTGGAGTTTGCATGTTCCTCCCCGTGTCTGGATGGGTTTCCTCCGGGTACTCCGGTTTCCCCCATCAACCCAAAACATGCCCGCACCCCTATGAACTAACATCAAGGACCATGTTGTCCACCCTCCTGTGGGCTCACCACCTGCAGAGGGGTTCATAGGGGGGGTCAGGTGCTATGAGTATTGGGCAGCACGCTGCCCCCGCAACCCAGCTGGATTAAGCGGGATGGATGGATGAATCATTTGGTATCATCTCAAACCTGCAATTTCTGCATTGAGTGTTCACTAAAGTGTTCACTAAAGGCCTGTCTGCTGTCAGGGGTCATTTTATATTAGATGGGGCCCATGTAAGTTTTTTTGCCCTGGACCCCCAAATGTGTGTCTCTGGAATGGTACCGAAGGCCTGGATGCAGTGGGTCTCCAGGCTGTTGCAGTTCAGAGGCAAGGAGCAGGAGCCGGTCCCGTTACATCTGTTGCAGGTCAGACTCCCGGCTCCAGGGGCGGCCGGTGCTGAAAGAAAGGACATGCTAGTAAATAAACTGCACCTGCTAAAACATACATATTTTTATTACTTTATTTTCATTTATTTTCACTTGCACATATACATTTAAATAATGATGCCTTTCTCTTTGTTATTATATTATATTGTGATGTGTGAGCTACTGTCCACGTCATTTCCTTTTGTCTAAATACAAAAGTGACATTATGTAGAGGTATTGTGCGCCTTCTCACTTTTAAGCTCAACCTTTTCAGTGGTAGTTTGTTTTTTATTCATGTTCTTGTCACAGAGAACACATATTTAGATCACCACGCTACCTTTTGTTGTTGTGAAAATGCTATGCAGTATTTTGCTTCTCTCCATTAAGTGGCTCCCCCTTCAGAGCGCTATCACGTGTATCCTTCTAATGAAACTACTGCACATCGCATCCGGTTTGTCAAGATGTTGTGTAGTTTTGTGCCATGTTTTTGTATATTTCTGCTTAAACTGTCATGTAAATACATTGCCTACTGTATAAGAATTTTATTTTATTTTTTTATTTGACTTTTAATGTTAGGGGAAACCGGAAGAAACCCAAAAGACAAAATGAACGTTTTTGGATGTATGGATGACATCTACAGCCTCTTGAGGCATGTTTCTGATGAGGGAGCAATGTTAGAACATCGTAGAAAGCTCCTGATAGCCCCT
>CM068346.1:8534738-8572238 GCA_034769755.1 Odontamblyopus lacepedii | reverse complement strand
TAGACTTGGTTTAACCAGTATAAAAAGGTTTTATTAAACAGCAAACCTTCCAGCTGTTCACGACATTACACTTCCATAACGACAATTATATAAACTGAAGCAACTTTGCCTTGAATTTAGTAGGTTATCTTCATTTTTGAACATTTTGTTAATATTTTAAACAAGGAAAATTAATGAATTGTAATAACAAAACAAACAAAAAAATAACTTCTTTAAAACAATAAACCCATGAAGACGCTTCCCTGATGAAGAGAACATCCTGACTTAAGTCAGAGGTATCATGTTATGTGTCATACTTGTATCTGCAGATAGAAGATTAGATAAACAAAAAGTACCTGTGTGGATGCACAGAGCCACAGACAGGGCCAGACAGAGGAGGTTTGCTGTATTCATCTTCAGAGGAGTGAATGTGCTGGTCTGGAGTCCTGGCGCTGAGTCCTGGAGCTGAGTCTCGGTCCTGGGCCCTGTGTTTCTGCGGAGGATGCTGGCACTCGTGTTTTTAAGGTGCCCGCTGGGTGAGCTGTGGGCGGGGCTGCCTCCTCATCACGTGTGCTCCTGGAATGCCCCACACCCTGCACACACCTGTCACCCTGTCACCTGTCACCCATGATGGACAAGTCTCAAAACCAAGACAAATCCTGAGCTTTCTTCCAACCCGAGCCTAAAGCGGGACTGTCACAGGAGTATGACCTTTTGGGGCCATCACATAAAGATGACATGTTTATTTATTGACTCCCCTTTTCTTTAATACAAGATTTATGGCTAACAACAAGTGCAGGAGCGTTCTTGTGTGTCAAAGCCACTCATCTGTATGTCTTTGTGATACCACGTAATCGTGATGGAGCCTTATAGTGTGTTATGTTATAGCTAAGATTATTCTGTGGTCATGATCATGGTTGGCTGCTCTTGTGACTGATTTTTAAAGGTGAATTAAGTAACTATTTTTGTCTCTCCATATTAAACCTTCTTCACAAAGACCAAAACAGACCAAGTTACATGTCAGCTCTGTGAAGAGGCGACCCCGCTGTTTTTCAAGGTATTTTTGAGAAATAAAACCACCTGTAATTGAATAAATGTAATGTAGAGCTGTTTAAAGTCACACTGTGGAACATTCCAGGCAGAGCAATGACATCTCCAGAGAAACAGGAAGGTGACAGACTCCATCAGAAAAGTTACACAATGTATTTTTTAAACATGTAATAGGTTTATGTTCATTTTCAAATAATTAAATAACCAATTGAAGTTTGGGATTTTGACCGACAGAAGTAAAGGACTATTCGGGTTTTATACGATGGCAACCGCCCTTCGTGGTCAATGAAGTGATTCAAAAATATTTTGTTTTTCAATGGGGAAAGTCTTCCAAAGTCCTTCAAAACTGTTTGTCTGAAGCAGTTCAAGATTTTATTTATTTAGTCTTTATTTAACCAGGTAAAGACCCACTGGAATCCAGATCTCATTTACAAGGGTGATCGAGGCCAAGTGGTCAGCAGCACACGACAAGAGCAGAAAACAACAATCAATTAATATAAACATCAATTATGAAAGTAAAGTGCAATGAATGTAGAAAATATTAGTAGCTGTAACAGTCCACGAAGATAAAGTGCAGTAGTTGTAAACAATAGATGATAAAATACAATAAAATCTGTTACAAAAACACTTTTTGCAGTGACATCTTAAAAACACAGACACTGATGAATGGATGCTTTTTGCCTATTACATAACAAAGAACAAAAAGCTTTAAAAGATGGAGGGCTAGTCGGTCTTACTTTGCGACGCTCTGCACCAGATTTTGACAAAACTTGTGAAAAGCTGATTCAGAACGAAGCTTGCTGTCTGTAATATCATTTTGAGGTGCGATTGTAACCTTTGGGAGCCAATACAGTATGGTGAAGTTATCTAAACGTGAATTTTCAACCATAGCCAATGAAAACACCGCTCCAAACGGTGATGACAATGCATTACTTGATCAACAAGAGGTTTGATGAGATGGATAACAAATGATCACGGAGAGGAACTTGTCCCCATGGAAGTAGATAAGTTTATATCTACTTCCATGGGGACAAGCACCACGCCAATGCACAGGTCCGGTTTGTGGACCCTCAACCAAAAAGATACGTGGTGCACCTTGAAGAAGACAGCACTAAAGGGCAGAAGGCTCATGTGGTGGGGTAAGTGCCAGACGATGCCGGGGGCCGGGGCGCTCGTTCAAAGAGAGGGACTGATTTTCCTTCTGGAGCAGTAAAGTATCTGCTCAGCTTCATTGATGCGTGATGACAAAGGGCATCTCCAACCACAGGAAAGATCTGCAGGTTATATTTTAATGAGGATGTTTCCATCATTGCACTAAGCCTATAGTGTGCTCACATGTGCTGTTGAACTACTTTTCTGGACTACAGCTTTATTAAAAAAAAAATTTTTATTGTTTTTTTTCCATCTTTCTCTTACCATTAAATGCCACGTAATGTAAAGCTTTACGGCACTAGCTTTTCTAACCAGACAGCTCTGAAATGCTACACACTTTTAAGGACACACTGTTATTGATGAAATATTGTTAGAGTTGGTCTAATGCTTTCTTTTAAATGTGGCACAGAGCGTCTTTTCTCTGAGATGTATGTTTTCTGTGCACTGTCCTTGTTTTAAATAAATAATAATAATAATAACTTTCTCTGTATCAATACTTGCTCAAATGTGTATCAATTCTGATACTACTTATGTTAAGCAAACATTTTTACATAGACAGATATAAAACTGTTAAAATCACACACACACTTCTGTCTCATCATTTGTCCAAGCTCCTCTCCTCTACCAGAGGCCGGGAGCTTGAGGGTTCCGCAGTATCTTTGCTGCTCTTGCACTTGAGATTGAGATGCCTGATGTTTCTCCTGGGATCTGCTGAAGATAATCCAGTTTGGGGGTCACTGCCCTGAGTGCTATGATGATGATGTAGCCACCGATGCCTTCACCTTCCAGACCTCCTCCACCTCTGATCCTCAGACCTCCTCCATCTCTGATCCTCAGACCTCCAACATTTCTGAGTCTCAGACCTCCTCCATCTCTGATCCTCAGACCTTCTCCATCTCTGATCCTCAGACCTCCTCCATCTCTGATCCTCAGACCTCCACCATTTCTGAGCCTCAGACCTCCTCCACCTCTGATCCTCAGACCCCCTCCATCTCTGATCCTCAGACCTCCTCCATCTCTGATCCTCAGACCTCCTCCATCTCTGATCCTCAGACCTCCTCCATCTCTGATCCTCAGACCTCCTCCATCTCTGATCCTCAGACCTCCACCATTTCTGAGCCTCAGACCTCCTCCACCTCTGATCCTCAGACCCCCTCCATCTCTGATCCTCAGACCTCCTCCATCTCTGATCCTCAGACCTCCACCATTTCTGAGCCTCAGACCTTCTCCATCTCTGATCCTCAGACCTCCTCCATTTCTGAGCCTCAGACCTCCTCCATCTCTGATCCTCAGACCTCCACCATTTCTGAGCCTCAGACCTTCTCCATCTCTGATCCTCAGACCTCCTCCATTTCTGAGCCTCAGACCTTCTCCAGCTCTGAGCTCAGACCTCCTCCATCTCTGATCCTCAGACCTCCTCCATCTCTGAGCCCCTGGGATTTGTCTAGTTTCTTGTGTTGTGTTTCCTCTTTCCTGATGTTCACTTTGTAGTCTAATGTTCACCACAGCGGGTTTCCTCTGCTGTTTTTCCTCCCCCTGGATCCATCTCCATTCTGAGCCCTTGTGGGTTATACTAGTATAATCATTGTCCCCACAGAGAAGTCTACAGAGCTCTTGGTTCTAATGCTCAACAGCGCCTAGAGTCAGGCTGTTATAGCAGAGACTGGACTCTATATTACCTTCACTACAGCTTCTGTTGCACTGAACTGTGACGGCTGTGTGAAACAAAAAAATAAAACATCTTATACACATGTGTGAGACTGGTGGATTTCTGTGTTGTGTTGTGATGTTTGTGGTGCGTTCAGGAGCCATGGGACACATGAGGACTTTTGGAGGCACTCTCTTTAATCTGGTTCACAATAACAGAAAAGAGGAGAAGATAGTGGACATCTCCAGTTAAAATCTCCCTGCACATCTTCACAAGGATAAATGAAAATAACGGAGAAACATACAGGAATAAAATATAATTATGAATGTAAATAAAGGTAAAATATTAACAAAAGGACACTTAAATCATGAGGTTACAACAAACGACTGACCTCTCCCCAGTAATGGACTTAGAAAAAAGGGGCAAGGAAAAGATCACACGAAGAAGAAATAAAACACAAAAGAGGCTGGAGGATCAAGGCCGCACAGTAAATCAAAGCTATGAAGAAAACAATATATACGTCTGTGAACTGGTTTCATATTGTCTGGTGTTATGACTTGTACTTGTCGATCCCCAGAATGAACTGCTGTTGACATCATTTCACGAAGGTTCCTCACAAAAAGAGGTTCAATAGACAGACTGTGATGTACAGACAGATGCAGATGAACACCAAAAGAGTTGTTTGTGTTTGTTTAGTGCAGGACGTAATGGAGGCGCAAACCAAACAGGCTTCAGAGCATTCTCATGTCACAGCAACTGCTAATAATACTAATCCAGTGGAAAGTTTGACCATGACTAATATGCTGTCACCGTTTCATTCGTACGTCACTCCCAAACTCAATGCACAAAGCTGTTTATACGCATAGACATATGTGTATATATATAGATACATGATAGAGAGATATAATGTCGTCACTTTAGTGTGTCAAACTGAGGTGAGAATAAAAAATGTGGTCAGACAAGATGAACAGATATAGACAGATGAATAGATAGAAAGATAGATAAGGTTTATTGTCTGTCACAGAAGGTGCTGTATATATTATCCGATCACCACGGGCACCACTGATGCCTTCACCTTCCAGGCTTTCTCCAGCTCTTCCTTGAGCCCCTGGTATTTCTCTTTGTTCTCTCATTTATCCAGAACCACGATGTCTGGTTGGTCCATCACCATTCTGTCAGTCTGTATTTGGAAGTCCCACAGGATCTTGGCTCATTCTCCACCACCTTTGGAGGCGTTTCCCACCTTGATCCTGGGGTTTCCAGCCCGTACTCTGCACAGATGTTTCTGTACACTATGCCCGCTACTTGGTTATGTCGCTCCATGTACGCTTTCCCTGCCAGCATCTTACACCCTGCAGTTATGTGCTGGACTGTCTCAGGCACTTCTTTGCACAGTCTACACCTTGGGTCTTGTCTGGTGTGGTAGATCTGGGCCTCTATTGCTCGGGTGCTCAAGGCTCCTGTGCAGCCAGGATGAGTGCCTCTGTGCTGTCCTTCAGACCAGCCCTCTCCAGCCATTGGTAGGATTTCTTGATATCAGCCACTTCAGTTATGTTTCGGTGGTACGCCCCGTGTAGGGGTTTGTCCTGCCATGATGGTCCCTCCAGCACCTCTTCCTCTGCCCCACTGTCTGAGACATTCTCTGAGCACATCATCAGTCTGGACCTTGTCGCTGATGTACTGATGTACCCATCTATCACAAAATGGGTCATTTTAGTTTGGGTCATACAATTCTGTTAAACTGCCCTGGGTCCCAATCACAGTCAGGAGCGATAATGTGGCCCCCCAGACAAAAAAGTCTGGTGACCCCTAGTATAAATAGATAGATACATGATCCTGGTAGTTTTTTTTTTCAGAAATGTAGATCCTGGCTCCTGTAATCGTGAGCATCAGTGAGCTTCATTTGAGCCGCTGTGGGTGACGTCACACTCACTTTCTGGCCCGTTCAGACCGCAGTGTCAGGCCGTCCACTTTAGATGTAAAGTCTATGTGCCGTTTGTCACGGCGTCCAAAACACTCATTGGGGCTTCTGAATTCAAATGCAAAGGCTCCAAATAGAGGCGTGCAGGGTGCTTTTTGCCGCTCAGTCTGAACGCAGCATTAGCTCCCTATTTTATAGTCTATGATAGAGATCGGTGAATAGATGAATAGACGAGGTTTATTGTCTGTCCCAGAAGGTGTAATATTTTTTTCTAGACAAACATAGATGTATAGAGTAGACAGACACACAGACAGATGGACAGACTCGATCTATATTGTAGATAGATAGATAAATAGATAGAATAGATATAAATATAAATAACCTCTTTGTTTCTTATTATTGACGTGTTTTAATGCACAATCAAACCTATTTGCTGATTTGCTCTTTGATTAAACAGAAATCTGACTACTCTTATCAGGCCGTGCTGTTTCCATGTCCTTTTGGTATTCCAAAAAGCAGATCATTTAATTAATTATTATTTATCATGATGATGATCGTTTCATGGAAGTTTATTTGAGAGGATTAGAATTTCCCAGTAGTTAGGTGCAAATAATGATCTGTGACTATTTTTATACGTGTATCATTATAATCAAAGTGCTCAAAGGGAAAAACTGGTCTGCACAAACAATACAAGAGTTACAGAAAGTTCCCCAAGCTGAAAACCTTCTTGGTACATGACTAACAAATAAAATACTCACAGTTAGTCATGGTGTTCAGTTTTCTAACATACGGCCTGTTTTATGCTGCAAATAAGAGCAGTTAAAGGTCCTGCAAAATTCTTTAGGGTTTTTACGCTTTAAAATACTGTAGTACTTTTTATTTAAAGTTGATTTTTTCATGAGATACTTTTCATTTTACTTGAGTAATTTCTGCCCTTGTGTCTGTATAAGTAACAAAATGGAGTATTTCATCCAGCTGCACTGTGTAACTTTTTGATCAGGGGTCTGTCACCTGCTTGTTTCTATGGAGATGTCGCTGCTCTGTCTGGAATGTTCCACAGTGTGACATTTATTCAATTACAGGTGGTTTTACAGCTCAAAAATACTTAGAAAAACAGATTCTGACTGTGAGCGGGGTCGCCTCTCCCTGTAACTTGGTCTGGCTTAGTCTCCATGAAGATAGGAAAGGTTTAATGCCATACTGTGAAACATTCCAGACAAAACAATTACATCTTCACGGAGGAAAGCATTTAAAAAACAAAATAACAAGTCACAAAATCAGGTATTTTCAAAGGACAGACACAAAAATTAGACAAACGAAATCAATTTAATTAAGAGGACTTCAATAAAAAAAATTTTTTAAATAAAGTAAACCTAGTACTCTGAAAAGTACAATTGCATTAAAAAGTTACTCAAATAAATGTACCACTTCTGGAAAAAAGTTGAGAAGAAAAACACAAAATTATAGGAAGTATTTTGTATATTTCATCAATGCGGAAAAGTAAACACACCATTTACACTTAAAGCTTCATTAAACCTTCATTTAAACAAACAAAGGTGTTGTCATTCATGTGCGTGAGTTTCATTGTGTGTAATTATGCACTGGGAGGGGGTTTGCCCAGGTCACTGGAGTTCAGGGGTTCAGTTTCCTAAATCAGGGCTTAAATAAACAAACAGAAATATGTCAGGAAGGGCATATGGTCTACAATGTGAATGCCCCTGAATCAAAGGAGCAGCTGAAAGGTCTATGAAAAATGCGCTCACACTTATAGAAGGTAAACAGAAGTTCCAGGTAGTCGGGTGCAAATACAACCAAGAACTATTTGTATAACTGTATAATTAAAGTAACAAAGGAGAAGCATCAGTCTGAAGAAACTGCACGTAACTTCCTCAAAGGGGCTAGTCCGTCCTTCACTCTATTTAAGAGTGACATTTGAATGTGAAATGATATAAAAGTATAACAAAAGAACAATAATGCACTCTGAAATATTAAAGGTGCACTCCTGACGTCAGGACTTGCAGCTGGAGGGTGTGACGCTAAACGGAGCGATGCTCCTGTGTTTACATCAGTGTAAAGTGTAAAGTGATACAAAGTGCTTTACAATGATTAAAGACAACACACATACACACACTTCCTTCCACCTACTCCCCACAGCTCCCCAACCCCACACCACCAAACCACACACACACACACACACTCACACACTCACTCACACACACACACACACACACACACACACACACACACACACACACACACACACACACACACACACACACACACACACACACACACACACACACACACACACACACACACACACTCACACACAAACACACTCTCACACACACACACACACTCACACTAACACACACACACTCACACTAACACACACACACGCACACACACACACACACACACACACACACACACACACACACACACACACACACACACTCACACACACACACACACACACACACACTCACACACACACACACACTCACACACACACACACACACACACTCACACACACACACACACACACACACTCACACACACACACTCACACACACACACACTCACACTCACACAAACACACTCTCACACACACACACACACACTCACACACACTCACACACTCACACTAACACACGCACACACACTCACACACACACAAACACACATGCACAAACACACTCACACACACACACACACACGCGCACACACACACACACACACACTCACACACACGCACACACACACAGTCACACACACACACACTCACACACACACACACACACACACACGCACATAGACACACACACACACACACACACACACACACACACACACACACACACACACACATGAATACAAGTGAAGCACCGTCAGAGGAGGCGTCCACTGCAGGAACAGCTGCAGGGGCCAGCGGCGAGACGGGGCCCAAACACCATCCCTCTACCTCCATCCTCCTCTTAAAAACATGAACGTTCTCTTTGGCCCTGAGCTCCTCCGGCTGTTTCATAGATGAGGGCCTTGGTCCTGGAAAGACACCTCTCATGTGTGTCTGGACTTTGAGAATGACCAGGAACTGCCAGAGGAGCACAGGGGCCGCGAGGGTTCGTAGGGTAAAAGCAGTTCTGAAAGATAAGAAGGGCCAAGACAATTAAGACATTTAAAAACCAGTAAAAGAACTTTAAAATCGACCCTGAAACTCACAGGGAGCCAATGCAGTGAATTTAAAACCGGTGTAATGTGGTCCGGCCCTCTGGTCCTCGTCAGGACATGAGCTGCTGAATTTTGTAATAAAACCTGAAAAACTCTTTTTGGGAAGAGCAGAGGGCAGGGCATTACAGGAGTCTATTCGACTGGTGATAAAAGGCTCAGTGTCTCCGTATCGCCAGAGAGAGAACGGGGCGAACAAACCGATTTTTGTCATGTTCTTAATGTGTGGGATAAAGTCAGCTCAGTCTAAAATGACACCCAGGTTTTTCACTTGTGGAGATGGGTTAAAAGACTGTGCTTATAGTTTGGGTAAAAGTTTCTCTCTCTGGGCCTCAGGACCAATGACTAAAACCTCAGTTTTGTCCTGGTTAAGCTGGAGAAAGTTTTCTGCCATCCAGGATTTGAGATCTAAAATGCAATTAAAAAGAGCGTCCATTGGCCTGGTGTCATCAGGAGACATGGAGATGTAGAGGTGCAGATCATCTGCATCACTGTGGAAGTTGATTCCACGTCTCCTGATGACACCACCAAGAGGAGCATGTACAGGTTCAAAAGCACAGGGCCTGGAATGGAGCCCTGGAGCACACCACACATGATTACATGGCCCTGGGAGAAGCATTTGTAAGAATAGTGTGTCTACTGTGTCAAAGGCCGCGCTCAGATCCAGTAGAACCAACACGGTCGCCTTTTGTGGTTCACCCTAAAACCAGATTGATTTTTTTCTCGTCAACAAGACCCTGAGATACTCGAACTCCTCCACTTGAGGCAAGGACTCTCCACCCACCTGCAGAGGGCGCCAGAACCATGGCCTTGGATTTGGAACAGCTGATTCTCATCCCAGCTGCTTCACACTCGGCTGCAAACCGCCCCAGTGCTGCAGGTCCTGGATCGATGAAGCCAACAGGACAACATCATCCGCAAACATTAGTTGTATTCTGCGCAAATAGACTCAAAAAAGGAGCAACATATCGACAATTTAACCATCGAATAATGCTCCACTGTAGAATCCCCATTATTCACTCATTTATATGAGTCTGTGCAGAGGAGCTCATTTCCACAGGTCTGTATCTTGTGCTAAATAAAACTCCCACTGTAGAAGAGAAAGAAATGACTGAAACACTCTTTATCTTAATCAATCTTTATATTAAATAGTGTTAAATCAATAATATTTAAGGCTAATATCACAGGGCACAGTGTGATATTTTATTTATACAGCACCTTTTAAAACAAAGTCACAATGTTTTCTACACATGGAAACTAAATAAAATACAATGTCATGAAAATTATAACGATTAAATCAAATATTAAATCCAAACTCTTCAAGCATCTAACGTAGTTATTCTGCTGTGAATCCAACAAGCACAAGTCGATCGTCAAAACATACAATAAAACCAATAAACTTTTAAAATGTGACTTGTTCCTCCACTTCTGCCTCAGGAGCTCAGATCAACACATGGAGCAAATCTTTATATGACAAAAACAGTGATATTCTAACACAATTTCAGGTATGTTTGTGATGTGGAAGTAACATTCAATCAGATCAGAAAACCGTCTGTGCTCTTGTGTTTAAAGTTGCATATTTCACACAAAAGTAAGACACAGAGACAATAAAGTGTAGTCATTTTGAATCACACGACGAGTGATGGGTCTGTCTTTGCACAAATGCAGCTGTAACTGAACTTTCTGTATTTAATCATTTCTCGTTCTAATCACCTCACTGTCTCATTTTGTGTCCCGCAACTACTGTACCACCACAATGCTTTTCTCCACGGAGATGTTATTGCTCTGTCTTTCTACCTTCATGGAGACCAAACCAGACCGAGTTACAGGTCAGATCTGTGGAGAGGCGACTCCGCTCAGAGTCAGAATGCCGGTATTTTTGAGCTATAACACCACTTGGGATTGAATAAATATAAAGTAGAGCTGTTTAATTCTAAACTAAAGTGCAGCGGGGACAGTTCAAAGGACACAAGTACAGGACGGTTGGACAGTTTGTTTTTCCTGTATCTCTGGAGACCTTTTAAGCAGCGAGCTAAGGGGCCAGAGCAGAGAGAGGCTTAGAGGAAACTTTCCTGCTCACCTGGCGCCCCCTGGAGGACATTTTACCACATAAATCTTACCCGCCTTCATCTCTTTTGTAATGGACAGTTTAGACCACCGTGTTTTTGTGTCAGGACAACCAGAATGAAGGACACACATTTTCACACACATCTTTTTTATTTTTACATTTTGTAGATTTTTTCAATGGCTAAAATAGAATATTTCTTTTAAAATAATGTCGGTTTACTGCACATGTGGATGGAGGAAACATGCAGCTGAGCACCTGAAAGGTCCAATGTACAAGGCCTATCCCAACCACAAACTGTGTAATCTCTGCCTCTTAATGTGAGGATGAGGAGGCTCTTGGTTGGTCAGGGGTTCAAATCTGTGAATGAATGAATAAATAAACAGAGGAATATGTTCGGAAGGGCATCTGGTGTAGGGATCGTCTATGAACAATGTGAATGCCCCTGAACCGTTATTGTGATCACAGACAGTTTTATTCAGAAAGTTATTGTGTCAGGACGATCACAGTGTTGTCCTCAAATTTTGTTGAATATTTTCAGTGACAAATATTCATATAGAGAACATTTATTTTTAAATCCCTGAACGTGACAGGCTCAGTTTAGAAGCCGTGTCACAACCACAAACTATACACATCTGAACACCCGAAAGGTCTGACTGAGGAATAGAAGTGCAAACCCTGCAGCCGTCAGTTCAGCTGAAGAGTGGACCTTTCAGGTGTTCAGTCTAACTGTCACAAGCACAAACCCTAACACTGATTAGGGTTTAGGGACACTGGTTTAGTCCTGGTTTAGATCTAGTCTGATCTGATTTGGCCCTAGATCTGGCCTAGTCCTGGTTTAGTTCCAGTCTGATCCTCTTTTCATGACAAACATAGACTCTGTCAAAATGAAGAGTAGAGACACTCGCCTCAGGATTGTCACCAAACACGAGGAGCACTGCTGCCCCGTTCTGACCCAAGCACAGAACTACAGAGCACACACTTTGTGCATTTCTTTTACTTCTATTGGAGTAATGATAAACAGTACTTTTACTCACACACTTACACCTGTGTTTTGTGTGTTATCCACTAGGTTCAGGCAAATACAAGAACAATCTTACCCA
Source organism: Odontamblyopus lacepedii (assembly GCA_034769755.1). Taxonomy (NCBI): domain Eukaryota; kingdom Metazoa; phylum Chordata; class Actinopteri; order Gobiiformes; family Gobiidae; genus Odontamblyopus; species Odontamblyopus lacepedii. Next base: position 8,560,091 of record CM068346.1, on the reverse strand, counting down.
CATCTGACACAACAGCGTGTGTTAGAAATCATATTTTCTACTGCCTTTCTCTCATGAGATAATGATGTAGGCACACACCAAAGAATAAAAAGAAAGGAGTCTGATTTATTGAAGTAACTGTGCACGTAATCACAGAACTATGTGTCCCTGACAGAGTCGTCTCTCCCTAAGATCGTAACATTCTCACATATGGGTAAAAAAATCACATATGACCTGCAGTGTGAACGAAGCCTCTGAGTGATCCAACGTGAGAGGGTGAGGAGCTAAGGTGCTTCCTCACCTGTTAGTCCGGTCGTGAATAATCAATTATTCTGGACACTTGTTTTCCTAAAATAAATCATATCAATTTGATCTATGCCCCAAAAAGTACCTTCCTCCTTTAAGTTTGTTTTTATCAGGCTGGTTATGCCTCTGTGTTCAGAACAATCAAAAAGCTGCAGGAATTATCACTTAGACTTAGACATATGCTCACACATGTAATCATTTTGTAATAGCACATCATTATAAATAATCAATAAGGAATTGGCCTTGCTATGTGCGGTATGAGACAGGTGTGAAACCTGAGGAATTCTCTTCAAGGCCAATTCCTTATTCTTTATTAATAATGATGTGTTGTTATGAAATGATTACATGTGTGAGCATACCTCAGAGTCTCTCTTAACTTCACTTAATGCCTATACCAACACTGCCCTCTAGTGGATGTGTATTTGTGCATCTGTTTGTGAATTTTCAGTATTAAAAAGAAACCCCATATTTTCGATTTCTTAGTCAGACCTCAGTTTGTAAGTATTTGTCACTGAAAATATTCAACAAAATTTGAGGACAACACTGTGATCGTCCTGACACAATAACTTTCTGAATAAAACTGTCTGTGATCACAATAACGGTTCAGGGGCATTCACATTGTTCATAGATGATCCCTACACCAGATGCCCTTCCGAACATATTCCTCTGTTTATTGATTCATTCATTCATGGATTTGAACCCCTGACCAACCAAGAGCCTCCTCATCCTCACATTAAGAGGCAGAGATTACAGTTTGTGGTTGGGATAGGCCTTGTACATTGGACCTTTCAGGTGCTCAGCTGCATGTTTCCTCCATCCACATGTGCAGTAAACCGACATTATTTTAAAAGACATATTCTATTTTAGCCATTGAAAAAATCTACAAAATGTAAAAATAAAAAAGATGTGTGTGAAAATGTGTGTCCTTCATTCTGGTTGTCCTGACACAAAAACACGGTGGTCTAAACTGTCCATTACAAAAGAGATGAAGGCGGGTAAGATTTATGTGGTAAAATGTCCTCCAGGGGGCGCCAGGTGAGCAGGAAAGTTTCCTCTAAGCCTCTCTCTGCTCTGGCCCCTTAGCTCGCTGCTTAAAAGGTCTCCAGAGATACAGGAAAAACAAACTGTCCAACCGTCCTGTACTTGTGTCCTTTGAACTGTCCCCGCTGCACTTTAGTTTAGAATTAAACAGCTCTACTTTACCTTTATTCATGCTGCACTTTAGTTTAGAATTAAACAGCTCTACTTTACATTTATTCATGCTGCAAAATCCCATGATGTGAAAAACTGAGCTCCAAAAACAAACTTCCAAAAACTGCTCAGTGTGTGAGCCAGGCAGCCACAAGAGCAGCTCGCCCACTCTGTTGCCATGGCAGCATTATTGATGCTTTGCACTGCAGTGACGTCACATTTCCACTGGGGGTGTGACAGCCAAACAAAAACCTCAACAGCTTGAAAAAGCAAGAAAAGAACAGACAAAAGTTCCCCAAGATCACCACCGGCCACAAGTCAAACAAGTGTTTTCCTTATGACCTCTTGTATGGAACTGAGATGTTTTACTTATTACTGTATTTTTCTGACAATAAGTCACACTTTTATTCATGGTTTGGGTGGACCTGCGACTAGGGTTGCTACTGATTTCTGACAAAAAACCTAGACATTTTGGCAACCTAATGAACCGTTTTGCTGCTAAGCATAGACGCCCTTCACACGTCTAACCCAGGACAGAAACTGTCCTTCTACAGTGAAAATGAACAAAACTTTGTGATGAAGCTGTATTAGTTTTGCTTTAAGTCGTTACTCTAGTTAAGGTCACAGGATGAGTTTATTATTATTGATAGGATCACTGAGAGGAGCCGAGGTGGCGGCAGATTTTTGTTGTTTGTTTGTTTGTACCAGAGCGAAACAGACGACTGAGTTCTGCTTGTTTTTACTCATGTGGAATGAAAAATCATTTATTCTTTATTTTCTAAGTTTTACATTTACAGACATCTCAGCTATTCCTGACTGAACCAGGTCTAAACCAGGTCTAATCCAGAACTAAACCAGGCCTAAACCTGGTCTAAACCAGGTCTAAACCTGGTCTAAAGCAGGACTAAACCAAGACTGAACCAGGTCTAAACTAGGTCTAAACTAGGACTGAACCAGGACTGAACCAGGACTGAGTATCGGGACGGCCCGGAGGTCTGTTGACCACAGTCCTCGTGGCCCCGGGCCCTGGAGCCAGCTGTGGGACTCAGTTGTTTTATGTAATAAATCCCCAGTCACTTTCTCGACCAGGAAAACACAGCACTCGCAGACCACAGCTGACGCCCTGGACACACGTCAAGTATTTTCTTCCAGTTTTGTCACGGTGTCTACAACGCGCATCGGGGGCATCTGAACTCAAATGCAAAGGCTCTAAACAGAGGTGTCCGGCGCGTTTTGGACGCTGCGGTGTGAACGGACTATAAAGGTTGGGTTGTCGGAATGAAGGGATGGACGCCGAAAACTTCATTCAGTGTCCCTGGGAGAATTTTTTTTCCCCCTGGGACAGACCATTAAAATCCAGGACAATCAGGTAAAACCGGGACAGGAGGCAACACTACCTGTGACTTATATATTAACATATACAATTTCACATGTTATTTTCACACTGACAGGGGGCGCTATAGGTTTGTGTGCCAGTATCTGCTGCACCTCATGCTCTTCCTCCACCACTGTCACTTCTGGCTCTACTGCACATGTCTCCTGCAGAAAGAGACTGCCCTGCTGCAAGTGAAATCTGTAGATGAAAACGGGAATCGAGCAGCAGAAAGAAAGTTTGGAGTGAACGAGAAACTTGTGTTTGATGGAGAGAAGTGGAGGAAACTCGAACTGCATTAAAGAAAACAAAAGCTCATTGCGACTAAAAGCTGGATTTATCTGGAGTTGGAGGAGTTGCTCAGAAGTGACTCTGAGGATGAAGAATTCAGTGGATTTAGTGATCTGGAGTGAGATGGAGAGTTTGGTAAACTTGTTCTGTTGTTTCTGCTCTAGTTTTGTGAATAACTGTTCATATGTGACGTGAACACACCAGACACATGCTCAGCCTGTTCTTCTCTGTTCTAGTGTTATTTCTATAACTCACCTTTAAGAGGAAATGTCTCTTCCTGGAGTCTGATTTGATCAAATAAATTTCCCCTAAAAAGTGCGACTTACAGTATATATGTTTTTTCTTCTTCATTGTGCATTTTTTGGCTGGTGTGACTTATACAGTACATATTTTCTATTTGACTTTTACTTGTCCGTATACATTTATCTAATTATGTCTTATTTTACACCTGTCTCTTCCTATTTTTATTGCTACTTATTTAGATTTTATTATTGCATTTATATTTTTTTACTCTTTCTTATTATAATATACAGTATTGTGATGTGTGAGCTGCTGTGTCCGAGTAAGGCCCCGTCCACACTCGTACGTATTCGAGTTTTTGTTGCGGATGCAGTGTTCGTCCACACTAATCCGATGGAAAACAGCTCCAGAAGCGGAACGATCTGGAGCTCCCACGTATTCGCCTGAGTACAGATCTGATCCGGCTGTGTGGACGAGTGAAAACGCTGAAAATGCTGCCGTTCTTATTGGACCACATCACTGTGTTCCTGATTCGCTGTGTTTGTGGCATCGGTCATGTGTCGCTATTGTGGAAATGTTTAAACAAACCCGAAACAAACGCGAAACATCGTTGAAAAGACTGTTTTCACGCTTTCCATCTTCCTCACCTTGAAATCAGCCGCTGCAACTTCCATAGAACTACGGAAATTTCAGATATGGTGCTCCACTCCTTGTTTTTACCGCACATATGGTGTCGTGACATCGCGCCGACGTGATGCCAGCTGAATCATGTGACTGGCGTTTCTGGCAATCCAGACAAATTGTTTGCAATACACTGTTACTGTGATTCATTTCAGTGTAAACACCCTGTATTTCCCCTTGTGAATCAAAAGAGTTTGTCTAAGTCTAATGCAGTTTGCGTAGGATCAGCTGAGTGGAAATACATTTGTTGTTCTCCATTGTGTTTTTGCTGTGGTTGGCACCGTTGTGTTTTCTGTTCATTTGTTTTAAAATATCTTTGAGCTCAAATGAAGCAACACCCATACCTGGGAACGAGAGATTAGATTCACATGTAATTAAAGCTTTCCTAAGAAACATTTCATCACACAAAAGTAGTTTGTGTTTATCATTATCCTTATCTTGTGCCTACATCTAGTTTCCAGTTCACCCATGTGGGTCAGGCCACCTCAGTTTGGCACTTACAGGTTTAAGTGGATTTTCTCAAACTTCATCATTTCACATTTTAGTCGACCAAGTTCACTAAGGAAACCCTAAAGAAGCTACAGATTATTACGTAACGCACTTTTGGGCTTCAATTCAAAACTGGTTGCTTTAAGTCGTTACTCTAGTTAAGGTCACCGGATGAGTTTATTATTATTGATAGGATCACTGAGAGGAGCCGAGGTAGCGGCAGATTTTTGTTGTTTGTTTGTTTGTACCAGAGCGAAACAGACGACTGAGTTCTGCTTGTTTTTACTCATGTGGAATGAAAAATCATTTATTCTTTATTTTCTAAGTTTTACATTTACAGACATCTCAGCTATTCCTGACTGAACCAGGTCTAAACCAGGTCTAATCCAGAACTAAACCAGGCCTAAACCTGGTCTAAACCAGGTCTAAACCTGGTCTAAAGCAGGACTAAACCAAGACTGAACCAGGTCTAAACTAGGTCTAAACTAGGATTAAACCAGGTCTAAACCAGGACTGAACCAGGACTGAGTATCGGTATCTGTTGACCACAGTCCTCGTGGCCCCAGGCCCTGGAGCCAGCTGTGGGACTCAGTTGTTTTATGTAATAAATCCCCAGTCACTTTCTCGACCAGGAAAACACAGCACTCGCAGACCACAGCTGACGCCCTGGACGCACGTCAAGTATTTTCTTCCAGTTTTGTCACGGTGTCTACAACGCGCATCGGGGGCATCTGAACTCAAATGCAAAGGCTCTAAACAGAGGTGTCCGGCGCGTTTTGGACGCTGCGGTGTGAACGGACTATAAAGGTTGGGTTGTCGGAATGAAGGGATGGACGCCGAAAACTTCATTCAGTGTCCCTGGGAGAATTTTTTTTCCCCCTGGGACAGATCATTAAAATCCAGGACAATCAGGTAAAACCGGGACAGGAGGCAACACTACCTGTGACTTATATATTAACATATACAATTTCACATGTTATTTTCACACTGACAGGGGGCGCTATAGGTTTGTGTGCCAGTATCTGCTGCACCTCATGCTCTTCCTCCACCACTGTCACTTCTGGCTCTACTGCACATGTCTCCTGCAGAAAGAGACTGCCCTGCTGCAAGTGAAATCTGTAGATGAAAACGGGAATCGAGCAGCAGAAAGAAAGTTTGGAGTGAACGAGAAACTTGTGTTTGATGGAGAGAAGTCGAACTGCATTAAAGAAAACAAAAGCTCATTGCGACTAAAAGCTGGATTTATCTGGAGTTGGTGGAGTTGCTCAGAAGTGACTCTGAGGATGAAGAATTCAGTGGATTTAGTGATCTGGAGTGAGATGGAGAGTTTGGTAAACTTGTTCTGTTGTTTCTGCTCTAGTTTTGTGAATAACTGTTCATATGTGACGTGAACACACCAGACACATGCTCAGCCTGTTCTTCTCTGTTCTAGTGTTATTTCTATAACTCACCTTTAAGAGGAAATGTCTCTTCCTGGAGTCTGATTTGATCAAATAAATTTCCCCTAAAAAGTGCGACTTACAGTATATATGTTTTTTTTTCTTCATTGTGCATTTTTTGGCTGGTGTGACTTATACAGTACATATTTTCTATTTGACTTTTACTTGTCCGTATACATTTATCTAATTATGTCTTATTTTACACCTGTCTCTTCCTATTTTTATTGCTACTTATTTAGATTTTATTATTGCATTTATATTTTTTTACTCTTTCTTATTATAATATACAGTATTGTGATGTGTGAGCTGCTGTGTCCGAGTAAGGCCCCGTCCACACTCGTACGTATTCGAGTTTTTGTTGCGGATGCAGTGTTCGTCCACACTAATCCGATGGAAAACAGCTCCAGAAGCGGAACGATCTGGAGCTCCCACGTATTCGCCTGAGTACAGATCTGTTCCGGCTGTGTGGACGAGTGAAAACGCTGAAAATGCTGCCGTTCTTATTGGACCACATCACTGTGTTCCTGATTCGCTGTGTTTGTGGCATCGGTCATGTGTCGCTATTGCGGAAATGTTTAAACAAACCCGAAACAAACGCGAAACATCGTTGAAAAGACTGTTTTCACGTTTTCCATCTTCCTCACCTTGAAATCAGCCGCTGCAACTTCCATAGAACTACGGAAATTTCAGATATGGTGCTCCACTCCTTGTTTTTACCGCACATATGGTGTCGTGACATCGCGCCGACGTGATGCCAGCTGAATCATGTGACTGGCGTTTCTGGCAATCCATTGTTTGCAATACACTGTTACTGTGATTCATTTCAGTGTAAACACCCTGTATTTCCCCTTGTGAATCAAAAGAGTTTGTCTAAGTCTAATGCAGTTTGTTTAGGATCAGCTGAGTGGAAATACATTTGTTGTTCTCCATTGTGTTTTTGCTGTGGTTGGCACCGTTGTGTTTTCTGTTCATTTGTTTTAAAATATCTTTGAGCTCAAATGAAGCAACACCCATACCTGGGAACGAGAGATTAGATTCACATGTAATTAAAGCTTTCCTAAGAAACATTTCATCACACAAAAGTAGTTTGTGTTTATCATTATCCTTATCTTGTGCCTACATCTAGTTTCCAGTTCACCCATGTGGGTCAGGCCACCTCAGTTTGGCACTTACAGGTTTAAAAGGATTTTCTCAAACTTCATCATTTCACATTTTAGTCGACCAAGTTCACTAAGAAAACCCTAAAGAAGCTACAGATTATTACGTAACGCACTTTTGGGCTTCAATTCAAAATTGGTTGAAGGAATTCAGAATCTCGATATTAGTCCTGTGAATAGAACTGCTGGAATTCAGAATAATCTCTCATCAAAATGAGTCAGCACCATTATTCAGATGGGAAAAGTGGTCATTTAAATCCATTAGACTGAACTATGTTTTGGTTTTATAGCTACAGATAATAATAAAGTGACTTTTACATTCCAAAAAATTCACAGCACTTTCCACCTTCAAGCCTCTACGCACTTTATTATTATCATTATAGTTTTTTCCCCCACTAAATTTGCTTATTGCGTATTGTCCACTGTCTTCCTTATTCTCTGTTTAACACAAAAATATAAATAATAATAATTAAGTCACTTTTAGATTCCAAAAAAAAAAGAAGAAGAAAAGAACAAAAAAGAAAACAGAACTAAGAAATATTTTACTTTAAGAAATGATTCTGGTACTTTCATTTTCTAATGTAACCCTTTTACCAACGGCTCGATATAGAAAGGACTGAACTATTCAGTTCAAATCTATTTTAAACTCCAATTATTACAACAGTAAAAGAGACATTCCAATGTATAAAACTTTTTGTCAAGGGTTAACATATGATTCTCACTCCTTACCAATTTAACTGAGATGTCCCAGAAATAATATTAACAAATTATATTCAAATAATGTAAATTTACCTTGATCTTAGTTTTATAGTGTTGTGATTTTACAGTGTACAAATGAGAGAGCGCACAGTAGATACGTTTTAGCTTTTTTGTATTGAAAATATAAAAGGTTCAACAAAATTAAATATACAAATGCCTTCTTTGATTCCCCCACAAATAAAGGTCAAATAAGTCCAGTGAGTACAAGAGTCATCCGAGTCAAGGAGTTAAGAGTTGTTAAGAGTGCACTCTAGTGTTTTATAAGAAACGTTGGCGCGCGTTGGAGCTCATATGTTCAGAGGAAAAACCTTTGGACAAATCCTACCAACTTCCTGGATAAACCTCCTTTTCTCACGGTCAAAGAGTAGGTGGATATGCACACACGGAGTCCTCTCTGCAGACTGCCGTCCTCGACGCAGGTGAATGGACCTCCGGAACCACACCTTCTCTCCCCCGTCTGGGTCTGAGGTAAGTAGGATAGACACGGCGATAGCAACTTTAGCTTAGCTCCTTCAGTCAGCGGCCTTGGAAAAACCAAGAAACTCACCCCATCGATCGTCCACGAGATCGCCGCAATCCTCTGGAACAAGGGGAAGAAATCCGGGAGTGCTGAAATGCGGCTTCAAGCCTTACTTTTTATTTTTACTGAACAAATGTCCTTTTTCAGCGCAACGCCATGCGGTTCATGTTCTCGTGCTCCTCGGGCGCGCTCCGTTTTTTTTCCTCTGACGTTACGTCATCACGTGACTGACGTTCCAAAAAAACTTAAAATGGGGATTTTTCTTAAACTAATATCAACAATGAATTTATTTATAAACAGTTTTTATATGCTTGTCTGAAATGTATTTAAACCTTTTTAACAAATTATTAATTTTACGAACCATATAAAATTATTATGAACACTAGAATGCATCGTTATGACGAAATGAAATACATTCCTAGGAATATAATATAAACAAAAATATACTGATATTGTAAATTATCAGGTTATTACAGTAACAACAGTATAAATTTATGCATTGAAGGCTGTACAGCAAAATATTTCAGCAGATTCCGATCTCTACATCCAGCAACTTCACTATATGACCACGTGAAGAATAAGTATAAGAATAAGACTACAAAAAGGCAAATGTTCTTATACCATTTTTGACACGGTTGTTTCCAGTTTACAGATTGCCTATATGCTCTTTCGTCACAAATTTAATATTTTTTATACTGTTTTTCCTGTTTTTCTGGTTACCTCTAAGGTATAAAACCACCTGTAATTGACTTGTGCTCCGCAGTCTATAAACGGCGTCTCTTCGGTCATTTTCTGAAATGAGCCACGGCGATGTTTCAAACAAGCTTCTAACACTTGACTAACACCTTTATCTTCAGCGCTGTCACATGTCAACGCTGCACATGAAGCATTTATACACGGACACGCACGTAAGGCTCAGTTTAACCCAGCAGTCATGGCTTTAGTCTACATTATGCACAAAACTGTGAGGATAAAACACCAAAACATCCAACAGTCGCCTACACAACAAAAGCACTTCTGTGGAAACTCAAACACCTGCTCGTAGCAGCTCTAAAGCCAGTAGAGATAAACAGAAACACAGAGAAAGCACTCGGCCGTGCAGAGTTAGCACGGTTAGCATAGTTAGCACGGTAGGCTGATTTTTCTCACCTGTAGAAGAGGCTTGTCTCATTTTGAGGTGAAACATCATCGATGATGTGCTACTGCTGTATTTGAACACTTTATCACACAAGGTAAGTAAGGTAAGGTAGCTTTATTTCTATAGTGCTTTACACAGACACATGTCCCCAAAGACGCTTTACACAGCATTATTAAAAGAGAATTATTCATTCACTCGAGACCCGGTGGTGATAAACTACTGTTGTAGCCACAGCTGCCCTGGGGCAGACTAAAGAGGCGCGGCTGCCAGGCCAACCAGCGCCAACAGTCCCTCCGACCACCATCACACACGCACACACCACTTTCACACCTACACTGCAGCACAGTGCACCTACAGTTTTGGGTTACATTTGACACCGTCATTCATCGTCATTGAAATGCTGCCGCACCAAACTTTTCTTTTGCTTAATCATCCGGGCTGTAACCTTGCGTCTTGAGTTCCATGTCCGTCACAGGAAAAGGGGCGTGTCAGTGCATGTTGCTCAGCAACGTCCTCGGACCAACAAGTCGAAAGGATAAACAAACACAAACACCTCGCAACACAAAAAATGTGCGTTTAGGCGATTGTATTGTCTGTGATTATTTAGGGCGACTCACACTCGGACTGTAGAAGCGTGTTGTCCTCAAACACGATTACATAGGGTTCCATTTAACTGACGGTCAAAAAATTTTGACTGGTTAACGTTGGTTCGGTCAGCCACCGGTCAAACGGTTACGGTTAACACCCCTAACTCTGACACTCCCTGTGCCATTTCTGTATATGAACGTTCAGAATTCCAGATTAAGAACTACTCATGGTTGTATTAAATATATTTCTGCAATGTCAAAAGAACAAACAAAAAAAAAAAACATTGAACATTAATAGCAAAGCTATAGTGTGTTTTTATTGTCCTGCCCAGACTTGTTCTGTCACATCATAATGATAATAATAATAATAATAATACATAACACATAGTTCTTTTCACAATACTCAACAACCCTTTACATGAAGAGATAAAGGCAAACAAAAGAAATAAGAAAGTCGGTGAAAGGTGGTTTTAAAGAGTTGGGTTCAGGGCCTTTTTAAACACAGGAAGAGCGGAGGAGTCTGATGTGTTTGGGCAGGGAGTTCCAGAGGGTGGGGGCAGCAGGGGCCCAGTCATCCCAGGGCTCATGTTTAGTCCTGTAGGGGGAGACAGGAGGTTGGCGTCAGCTGATTGGAGGGCGCGAGTGGGGTGTGGTAGTGGAGGAGCTCAGAGAGGGAGGTGGGGGCCAGGTTATGGAGGGACGTGTACACAGTGGTGAGGAGTTTGTATTGGATGTGCTGGGGGATGGAGAACCAATAGAACTGGGCGATCCCCCAGATAAAAAACTCAATTCACGATTTGATTCGATTCAACGCTATAGGGAGCATCCAAAACTTTCCCCATGCTGTGAAAACCTCTTTTCTCCACCGAATAAATTGGAAGCATTTCATATGGTCCACAGTAGGGATGGGCGTTTGATTATATTTTCTTAATTGATCGCCGGGAGAATTAATAATCAATTATCGATTAATCATTAACGTTTTTATATTAAAAATGTCATCATTATTATTACTATTACTAATCTGCATAAATGAACTCAACTTTACAACATATAAACCATCACCACTCCAGAGCCACATCAGTGTGAGATTAGAATCTGTTTAATGCAGCTGTGGCACATTTGTTTTACAGAAACAAAACTTAAAACCTCATGGCTCATTTGCATAAACTGTAAACGCTTTTAGTCCAACGCTTCTGTTGGACTAAAGGACACGACTCAGTGGAATATGAGTGTTCTTTCTGTGGGGAAAAGTGGGAGTAGTGCAGGAAGTGCACTACGGAAAGCCTACAGGACGTCTTGGCGAATGCAAAATGTATGAGCTGTATAAAAAAAATCTTAAACATCAATAAAAAAAATAAAAATAAACCCGAATCGATTTGACTTGCCAACTCAACAACACCAACCACCAACATTTTTATTTTGAATCGATTTTTGACCGAGGCGTAGGAACCAGTGGAAATCTCTGAGGACAGGGAGGAAGTGAGGAGGAGGTGAGGGTGAGGAGGAGGAGGTGAGGGTGAGGAGGAGGTGAAGGTGAGGAGGAGGTGAGGGTGAAAGGGAGGTGAGGGTGAAGAGGAGGTGAGGAGGAAGTGAGGGTGAGGAGGAGGTGCAGGTGAGGAGGAGGAGGTGAGGGTGAGGAGGAGGTGAGGGTGAAGAGGAGGTGAGGAGGAGGAGGTGAGGGTGAAGATGAGGTGAGGGTGAAGAGGAGGTAAGGAGGAAGTGAGGGTGAGGAGGAGGTGCAGGTGAGGAGGAGGAGGTGAGGGTGAAGAGGAGGTGAGGAGGAGGAGGTGAGGGTGAAAGGGAGGTGAGGAGGAGGTGAGGGTGAAGATGAGGTGAGGATGAAGAGGAGGTGAGGAGGAGGTGAGGGTGAGGAGGAGGTGCAGGTGAGGAGGAGGTGAGGAGGAGGTGAGGGTGAAGAGGAGGAGGAGGTGAGGGTGAAAGGGAGGTGAGGAGGAGGTGAGGGTGAAGATGAGGTGAGGAGGTGAGGGTGAAGAGGAGGTGAGGAGGAGGTGAGGGTGAGGAGGAGGTGCGGGTGAGGAGGAAGTGCGGGTGAGGAGGAGGTGCGGGTGAGGAGGAGGTGCGGGTGAGGAGGAGGTGAGGATGAGAAGTTGAGGGTGAGGAGTTGAGGGTGAGGAGGAGGTGAGGATGAGGAGTTGAGGGTGAGGAGGAGGTGTGGGTGAGGAGGAGGTGAGGAGGAGGTGAGGATGAGGAGTGGAGGGTGAGGAGGAGGTGAGGGTGAGGAGGTGAGGAGGAGGTGCAGGTGAGGAGGAGGTGCAGGTGAGGAGGAGGTGAGGATGAGGAGTTGAGGGTGAGGAGGAGGTGTGGGTGAGGAGGAGGTGAGGGTGAGGAGGAGGTGTGGGTGAGGAGGAGGTGAGGATGAGGAGTTGAGGGTGAGGAGGAGGTGTAGGTGAGGAGGAGGTGAGGATGAGGAGTGGAGGGTGAGGAGGAGTTGAGGGTGAGGAGGAGGTGTTGGTGAGGAGGAGGTGAGGATGAGGAGTGGAGGGTGAGGAGGAGGTGTGGGTGAGGAGGAGGTGTAGGTGAGGAGGTGAGGATGAGGAGTTGTGGGTGAGGAGGAGGTGTAGGTGAGGAGGAGATGAGGAGGAGGAGGTGAGGGTGAAGAGGAGGTGAGGAGGAGGAGGTGAGGGTGAAAGGGAGGTGAGGGTGAAGATGAGGTGAGGGTGAAGAGGAGGTGAGGAGAAGGAGGCGAGGGTGAGGAGGAGGTGCAGGTGGGGAGGAGGTGAGGAGGAGGAGGTGAGGGTGAAGAGGAGGTGAGGAGGAGGAGGCGAGGAGGAGGTGCAGGTGGGGAGGAGGTGAGGGTGAAGAGGAGGTGAGGGTAAAGAGGAGGTGAGGAGGAGGAGACAAGGGTGAGGAGGACGTGCAGGTGGGGAGGAGGTGAGGAGGAGGAGGTGAGGGTGAAAGGGAGGTGAGGAGGAAGTGAGGGTGAGGAGGAGGTGCAGGTGAGGAGGAGGAGGTGAGGGTGAAGAGGAGGTGAGGAGGAGGAGGTGAGGGTGAAAGGGAGGTGAGGAGGAGGTGAGGGTGAAGATGAGGTGAGGATGAAGAGGAGGTGAGGAGGAGGTGAGGGTGAGGAGGAGGTGCAGGTGAGGAGGAGGTGAGGAGGAGGTGAGGGTGAAGAGGAGGAGGAGGTGAGGGTGAAGATGAGGTGAGGAGGTGAGGGTGAAGAGGAGGTGAGGGTGAGGAGGAGGTGCGGGTGAGGAGGAAGTGCGGGTGAGGAGGAGGTGCGGGTGAGGAGGAGGTGAGGATGAGAAGTTGAGGGTGAGGAGGAGGTGCGGATGAGAAGTTGAGGGTGAGGAGTTGAGGGTGAGGAGTTGAGGGTGAGGAGGAGGTGAGGATGAGGAGTGGAGGGTGAGGAGGAGGTGAGGAGGAGGTGCAGGTGAGGAGGAGGTGCAGGTGAGGAGGAGGTGAGGATGAGGAGTTGAGGGTGAGGAGGAGGTGCGGGTGAGGAGGAGGTGCGGGTGAGGAGGAGGTGCGGGTGAGGAGGAGGTGAGGATGAGAAGTTGAGGGTGAGGAGTTGAGGGTGAGGAGGAGGTGAGGATGAGGAGTTGAGGGTGAGGAGGAGGTGTGGGTGAGGAGGAGGTGAGGAGGAGGTAAGGATGAGGAGGAGGGGGAGGAGGAGGTGAGGTGGTGGAGGTGAGGAGGAGGTGCAGGTGAGGAGGAGGTGCAGGTGAGGAGGAGGTGAGGATGAGGAGTTGAGGGGTGAGGAGGAGGTGGTGGTGAGGAGGCGTTGAGGGTGAGGAGGAGGTGTGGGTGAGGAGGAGGTGAGGATGAGGAGTTGAGGGTGAGGAGGAGGTGTAGGTGAGGAGGAGGTGAGGATGAGGAGTGGAGGGTGAGGAGGAGTTGAGGGTGAGGAGGAGGTGTTGGTGAGGAGGAGGTGAGGATGAGGAGTGGAGGGTGAGGAGGAGGTGTGGGTGAGGAGGAGGTGTAGGTGAGGAGCTGAGGATGAGGAGTAGTGGCTGAGGAGGAGGTGTGGGTGAGGAGGAGATGAGGAGGAGGAGTTGAGGGTGAGGAGGAGGAGGTGAGGGTGAAAGGGAGGTGAGGGTGAAGATGAGGTGCGGGTGAAGAGGAGGTGAGGAGAAGGAGGCGAGGGTGAGGAGGAGGTGCAGGTGGGGAGGAGGTGAGGAGGAGGAGGCGAGGAGGAGGTGAGGGTGAGGAGGAGGTGAGGGTGAAGAGGAGGTGTGGGTAAAGAGGAGGTGAGGAGGAGGAGGCAAGGGTGAGGAGGACGTGCAGGTGGGGAGGAGGTGAGGAGGAGGAGGTGAGGGTGAAAGGGAGGTGAGGAGGAAGTGAGGGTGAGGAGGAGGTGCAGGTGAGGAGGAGGAGGTGAGGGTGAAGAGGAGGTGAGGAGGAGGAGGTGAGGGTGAAAGGGAGGTGAGGAGGAGGTGAGGGTGAAGATGAGGTGAGGATGAAGAGGAGGTGAGGAGGAGGTGAGGGTGAGGAGGAGGTGCAGGTGAGGAGGAGGTGAGGAGGAGGTGAGGGTGAAGAGGAGGAGGAGGTGAGGGTGAAGATGAGGTGAGGAGGTGAGGGTGAAGAGGAGGTGAGGGTGAGGAGGAGGTGAGGATGAGAAGTTGAGGGTGAGGAGGAGGTGCGGATGAGAAGTTGAGGGTGAGGAGTTGAGGGTGAGGAGTTGAGGGTGAGGAGGAGGTGAGGATGAGGAGTGGAGGGTGAGGAGGAGGTGAGGAGGAGGTGCAGGTGAGGAGGAGGTGCAGGTGAGGAGGAGGTGAGGATGAGGAGTTGAGGGTGAGGAGGAGGTGTGGGTGAGGAGGAGGTGCGGGTGAGGAGGAGGTGTGGGTGAGGAGGAGGTGAGGATGAGGAGTTGAGGGTGAGGAGGAGGTGTAGGTGAGGAGGAGGTGAGGATGAGGAGTGGAGGGTGAGGAGGAGGCCGGGCGAGAAGGAGGAGGAGGGCCAAGCAGGGAGGAGGAGAGTCAGGCGAGAAAGAGGAGAGGGGTCCAGCTGTCATCAGGCGTCTGAAAGAGTTCCACTCCACAGGGGGAGTGGGACAGGGGACAACATGTGAATAGCAATGAACGAGCTACAGATGAGAACATAGTAAGTGATGCTGATGAGAAAATAGGAGGAAACAGAGGACAGTGCTCAGGTTGCCACACTTCCCCCAGCTTGTTATCTCCTGCAGCAGCTTATCTTAGTGACATCAACTAAGTAACCTGGTCATAAACTATTCCGAAGAGGAAGGTTTTAAGCCTGGTCTTAAATAAAGAGACTGTGGTGCCTGTTTAACATCAACAGGGAGTTGATTCCATAACACAGGAGCTTGGTAACTGAAGGCTCTCCCCCCACTGTACTTTTAGACACTCTAGGAACCACTAATATCTTCTTGGCTTATTTTTTCTACTTAATTCTGGGATGTTTTTTATTGCTCTGCTGGGTTAATTCTACCAAATACAGGAGTTAAATGCTTGTAATGACCCCCAAGTGCTATTTATTTAAGAAACATTTATTTTGAAAAAAGAATTTTAAATCAATAATTTAGTTCAAAACATGTCCCACCATTAACAGCAGCACATTATGAATTCAGCTGTAAAATGTTCATTTAAATTTTGCATTTTGTAGTTTGTATATTTTACACCTTGTAGTGACAGAAGTTTGAGCGCTGAGTTGGTTTCTGTCAGATTCTGGAGCTTCAGTCTGACCTAATAATCCTGCAGCTCCAACTACTACTGCAGCTCCAGCTACTACTGCAGCTCCAACTACTACTACTGCAGCTCCAACTACTACTACTGCAGCCCCAACTACTACTACTGCAGCTCCAACTACTACTACTGCAGCTCCAGCTACTACTGCAGCTCCAACTACTACTACTGCAGCCCCAACTACTACTACTGCAGCCCCAACTACTACTACTACAGCCCCAACTACTACTACTACAGCCCCAACTACTACTGCAGCTCCAACTACTACTGCAGCTCCAACTACTACTACTGCAGCACCAACTACTACTGCAGCTCCAACTACTACTGCAGCCCCAACTACTACTGCAGCCCCAACTACTACTGCAGCACCAACTACTACTGCAGCTCCAACTACTACTGCAGCACCAACTACTACTGCAGCCCCAACTACTACTACTGCAGCCCCAACTACTACTGCAGCCCCAACTACTACTACTGCAGCCCCAACTACTACTGCAGCCCCAACTACTACTACTGCAGCCCCAACTACTACTACTGCAGCCCCAACTACTACTACTGCAGCCCCAACTACTACTACTGCAGCCCCAACTACTACTACTGCAGCCCCAACTACTACTACTGCAGCTCCAACTACTACTGCAGCTCCAACTACTACTGCAGCACCAACTACTACTGCAGCTCCAACTACTACTGCAGCACCAACTACTACTGCAGCTCCAACTACTACTGCAGCTCCAACTACTACTGCAGCTCCAACTACTACTACTGCAGCTCCAACTACTACTGCAGCTCCAACTACTACTGCAGCTCCAACTACTACTGCAGCTCCAACTACTACTGCAGCTCCAACTACTACTGCAGCTCCAACTACTACTGCAGCTCCAACTACTACTGCAGCACCAACTACTACTGCAGCTCCAACTACTACTGCAGCTCCAACTACTACTGCAGCTCCAACTACTACTGCAGCTCCAACTACTACTGCAGCTCCAACTACTACTGCAGCTCCAACTACTACTGCAGCACCAACTACTACTGCAGCCCCAACTACTACTACAGCTCCAACTACTACTGCAGCTCCAACTACTACTGCAGCACCAACTACTACTGCAGCTCCAACTACTACTGCAGCTCCAACTACTACTGCAGCACCAACTACTACTACTGCAGCACCAACTACTACTGCAGCCCCAACTACTACTACTGCAGCCCCAACTACTACTGCAGCTCCAACTACTACTGCAGCACCAACTACTACTGCAGCACCAACTACTACTACTGCAGCCCCAACTACTACTGCAGCCCCAACTACTACTACTGTAGCTCCAACTACTACTGCAGCTCCAACTACTACTGCAGCTCCAACTACTACTGCAGCTCCAACTACTACTGCAGCTCCAACTACTACTGCAGCTCCAACTACTACTACAGCTCCAACTACTACTGCAGCACCAACTACTACTGCAGCCCCAACTACTACTACAGCTCCAACTACTACTGCAGCACCAACTACTACTGCAGCCCCAACTACTACTGCAGCTCCAACTACTACTGCAGCACCAACTACTACTGCAGCTCCAACTACTACTGCAGCTCCAACTACTACTGCAGCACCAACTACTACTACTGCAGCTCCAACTACTACTGCAGCTCCAACTACTACTACAGCTCCAACTACTACTGCAGCTCCAACTACTACTGCAGCCCCAACTACTACTACTGCAGCCCCAACTACTACTACTGTAGCTCCAACTACTACTGCAGCTCCAACTACTACTGCAGCTCCAACTACTACTGCAGCTCCAACTACTACTGCAGCACCAACTACTACTACCATCACCTATAATAACCACAACACTCATGCACACACTTACTTCTCTGTTATTATATTATATTGTGATGTGTGAGCAACCATGCCCAAACAGTTGAAGTCTTCTCCACCTGCTGCACCTCCACACGACTCAGATGCCGATGAGTTGCTTCAAGAGGGAGAGGAACCGTTTGGTGGTGACCTAATTGTTGTTACTCACATGACTGTTATTATCCTTGTTAATTGTTGCACCGAATGCCAAATTACATTTCTTCTGAATTCATTTCAGCATTAAGCTTATATGGGTCTAGAGCAGGGTGCTCCAGCCTTTTTTCTCTGGTGAGCTACCTGTACAAAACGAAAAGCCAGAGAGCCGCTAGTCATAAGAAAGTGAGTATATATAAGAGCCACTGTGAGCCTTAGATGAGGTACAGATAAACTACTATCCATTTATGTGTGTATAAAGTTAGGGATCAAAATGATACATGTACAATGGTAACAGGCATTTAATTAATCTGATTTTACTTATTCAGCACAATATGTGTAATTCAGAAATCCGTTGACATTAAACAGTTCTACTTTACATTTATTAAATCACAGCTGGGTTTACAGCTCAAAAATCCCTAGAGCAGTGGTTCTTAACCTGGGTTTGATGGAACCCCAGGGGTTCGGTGAGTCAATCTCAGGGGTTTAGGGGTCAAGACACACATCCAACTCATATGGTTCGTGATGACACGCCCCATTTAGCCGTTATTGGCTGCAGGAAATTTTGTGCACTCAATAGTCTTGTGACTGTCGTGATGATGTTGTGTAATTTTTTTCTTAATATTTTCCCTTCATACTAACTATGGTGAGCAAAAAAAGAAAGTGATCGGACGAATATGTGCAATATGGATTCACATGTGCACCAATAAAATATATATATATACCTATGTTTTGAATTTGAAAAAAACATATTTTATTTTTCCAATTGAGAAAGATTCGCCCCTCTTTGAACCACCACCTTAACGTGGTGGAGGGGTTTTAGTGCCCGAATGATCCCAGGACCTATGTTGGGGGCTTTATGCCCCTGGTAGGGTCACCCAAGGCAAAGAGGTCCGGGGGGACGGGTCAGACAAAGAGCGGTTCAAAAGCCCCATATGAAGAATGCCACATAGAGGCCAGATACATTGCGTGGGATGGCGTCACCGGGGCCCCACCCTGGAGCCAGGCCTGGGGTGGGCGCTCGAGGGCGAGTGCCTGGTGGCCGGGCCTTCTCCCACGGAGCCTGGCTGGGCACAGCCCAAACGGACGATGTGGAACCGCCCTCCCCATGACACAGCATCCGCGGAAGGAGCCATAGGGGCCGGGTGCAGAGAGATCTGGACGGCAGTCAAAGGCGGGGGCCTCGGCGACCGGATCTCCGGACATGGAGACTAGCTCAGGGGACATGAAATGTCCTCGCTGAGGGGGAAGGAGCCTGAGCTTGTGCGTGAGGTCAAGTGCTACCGGCTAGATATAGTCGGCCTCACCTCCACACACAGCTTGGGCTCTGGAACCCAACTCCTTGAGAGAGGCCGGACTCTCCATTTCTCTGGCGTTGGCCGCGGGGAGGGGCGGCGAGCTGGTGTGGGCCTGCTCATCGCCCCTCAGCTCAGCCGCTGTGTGTTGGAGTTCACCCCGGTGAAAGAGAGGGTCGTCCCTGTGCCTTCGGGGTGGGGACAGGTCTCTCACTGTGGTGACAGCAGTACAGAGTACCCGACCTTCTTGGAGTCTTTGGGAGGGGTACTGGAAAGACCTGGCAGGCCCAAGCGTATCGTGAGGGTCTGTTGGGAACGTCTGGTGGAACCCTCTGTCAGTGCGGTCTTCAACTTACACCTCTGGGAGAGCTTCTCCTGGATCCCAGGGGAGGCTGGGGACATGGAGTCTGAATGGGCTTCATTCACAGCCTCTATTGTCGATGCAGCCTCTCGTAGCTGTGGCTGTAAGGACTGTGGTGTCTGTCGCGGCGGCAATCCCCCAACCCGGTGGTGGACACCGGAAGTAAAGGATGCCGTCAGGCTAAAGAAGGAGTCCTACCAGGTCTTGCTGGCTTGGGGGACTCCTGAGGCAGCTGATGGGTACCGGAGGGCCAAATGTGCTGCAGCCTGGGTGGAAAAAACTAGGGTTTGGGAGGAGTTTGGGGAGGCCATGGAGGAGGACTATTGGATGGCCCCAAGGAAATTCTGGGAAACCGTTCGGCGCCTCAACACTGTTTACAGTGCGGGGGGAGAGCTGCTGACCTCAACTGAGGATGTTATCGGGCGGTGGAAGGAAAACTTTGGGGATCTCCTCAATCCCACCGTCACCTCCTCCGAAGAGGGGGCAGAGGCTGGGGACCCAGATGCAGACTTGTCCGTCACCCTGACCGAAGTCACTGAGGTGGTTGGAAAGCTCCTTAATGGCAAGGCTCCAGGGGTGGATGAGATCCATCCTGAGTACTTTAAGTCTCTGGGTGTTGTGGGGCTGTCTTGGCTGACACGCCTCTGCAACATCGCGTGGAGGGTTCTCATTCACCCCAAGCCCCGGCAACACATCACCACCACCCTCGCCCACCTGCACTGGCTTCCCATAAAACACCAGATCCAAGACAAGGTTCTTCTCCTCACCTACAAGTCCCTCCACGCCCAGGCCCCTCAGACCCTCTCAGACCTGCTCCAGACCCACACACCCTCCAGGACACTCTCCCCTCCACGCCCAGGCCCCTCAGACCCTCTCAGACCTGCTCCAGACCCACACACCCTCCAGGACACCGCTCCTCCTCCTCTCAGCTCACATTCCCTGCTCCAGGTTGTGAACTGTGCAGAGCCTTGTGTGTCTAGGCCCCTGCTGTCTAGAACACTCTGGAACACACTTCCTCCACACGTACAAACTGCTGAAACCACTGATCAATTCAACTTCAACTTTATCATTGTCTCAGAAGGAAATTATTGTGCAGCAGTGTCAGACAAACAGTGGACATACAAAACGATTCAATACTTCAGTTTCAATAATTCAGTAACACTAAAATCACATCTTATGTTTAGCTCAACAATGCAGACAAGCATTCGTTTAAAAATAGGCAAAAAGGAACAGGTATTGTAAGTATCTGCATCTCACCATGACTGATCCAAGCTATAAGAGCATTCATCCTGGTTATGGCTTCAGAAATAAAAGATGCCCGAGCTCTCTGAGTCCTGATCTGGAGCATTCGCAGACGCTGCCCAGAAGGAAGGAGATTAAACTCCTCAAAGAGCGGGTGGTCAGGGCTCCCCATTATTTGTTAGGACTCCCCATTATTTGTTGGGCTTTTAAATCACCCTTCTGTTATAGACGTCCTGCAGCTGTAAGATTATAATTTTACCTGCCACCTTGACCAACCAAGTGAGACAATTTCTAGTAGACACAGAGAGAGCACCAAACCAATAGATTCAATAATAGATTCAATTCAAATCACTTCTCAAAACATTTCTGTTTATTATTGCGTGCAGTGTGACTCCCTACTCTACCAGTGTCATTAAGTGTGGAGACATTTTATGGGTTTGGTCTGTCGTGGTTTTTTTTTTGGTTTTTTTTGTTGAGACTTTAATTACACCTGTCAGAGTTACTAAACAATTAAGTACATGTATCAGTGTGATATGTACTGGAACACACCCCACTGTGTACTGCACTGAACTCTTCAAAGTTCAGGAGGTGTGTCAGCCCCATACACCACACACACACACACACACACACACACACACACACACACACACACATATATATATATATATATATATATATATATATATAAGTTGTGTTGGTGATGGTCTGGCCCCACAGAGCCCTGACCTCAACATCATGGAGTGTGTGTGATTCCATGAAGAGACAGAAGGATGTGAGGAAGCTCCATCCACACAAGATCTGTGCTTAGTTCTTCAACATGTTTGAAACAGCGACCAGCCCAGTTCCTTCCCCACGCAGTAAGACTGTATAACAACTCTCTACGGTAGCCATGGTGGTGATGGCGGTGGTGATGATGATGGGTGGGTGTTGGGGAGCGGTGGAATGTGGAATGTGGGGGGGGGGGGGGTATTTTTAACTTTTTTAACTTTTAAAACTTTTATATTTATTGATTTATTTTCTTACTTATTTATTGGAACAGGTCACCCTTTTGGAATGTTTTCTTTTGCATTTTTATAGATATATATATCCCCTTCCTTTAACTCTGGTCTTGTATGTCTGTATGTCTTGTATGTATGTCAATTGCTCATGTTGTTTGTGGAGTGTATGTTGCTGTTGCTGCTGCGACACATGAATTTCCCCATTGTGGGATAATAAAGGGCATACTTACTTACTTAAACTGTCTGCAAGTAAACCTAGAAGAACTGATGCTCTTCTGAGGCCAAAGCTCACACCAGATATTGATTTCATTTAGATTTCTCTTTTGTTCATTCACTGCATTTTGTTGATTGATGAAAATAAATGATGAAGACTTCCATTTTTGAAGCATTCCTAGTTTACAGCATTTTTTTCCCACACCTGCGTAGAACTTTTGCACAGTATTGTAATTCATAAGTTTGTGACACCATTCACAAAAGCATTTCTCCACAAAAAAAAAAGTGATTCACAAATGTCAGTGCAGTTACATTTATTTGCAAACTGATGAACCTGCATTTACAGTATACAACATACAGTGATATTGATTTGATATTAAAGACACCAATCTATCTCCATATGTTTCCTCTATTTTTCCATGGAAAAATAGTTGCCCCTCTCTCTGTAACTGCTGCAGTGAGCCTCGTCATTTTGGTCTTCAAATGCTTGTACTAACCTGCTCTTTTTTTCCGTCAATAAATTCCTGGCTATCAATTCGCTCCTATATCCGCTAGCCTAGTGAGCTTCATTTGACTGGAGCCGAACGCTATGGGTGACGTCACATTCCCTTAGTCCATATGAATGAGATAACAATACAAATACACAGAACACATATTTTTAATTGAATCTGATGAAATACTGTATATAAACCTGACAGAAATAAATAACGTTTCCTTCAAATATCATAAGCTTTGGACCTCTTATGTTTTCTTCTTCTTTTTGTTTTGATCCACAATTTTACATTTCTTTGTTTAAAGTATTTCAGAACAGAACACAAATAATCAGGCCGAAGAGAGAAGAAAACAGAGTCACTGTCGTCACGGACACAGCGGACGAAGATGAAGAAGTCGTAGTAGTCGTAGTAGCACTGGCTGTTGGGGGCGCAGTGGTAGTTGTAGAAATGGTAGTTGGAGTGGTGGTAGTGGTAGTTGTAGTTGTAGTAGTAGTAGGTGTTGTAGTTGTGGTAGTAGGAGTTGTAGTAGTAGTAGTAGTAGTAGGAGTTGTAGTAGTAGTAGTAGGAGTAGTAGTAGTAGTAGTAGTAGTAGTAGTAGGAGTTGTAGTAGTAGTAGTAGGAGTAGGAGTTGTAGTAGTAGTAGTAGGAGTAGTAGTAGTAGTAGTAGTAGTAGTAGTAGGAGTTGTAGTAGTAGTAGTAGGAGTAGTAGTAGTAGTAGTAGTAGTAGTAGTAGGAGTTGTAGTAGTAGTAGTAGGAGTAGTAGTCGTAGTAGTAGTAGTTGTAGTAGTAGTAGTAGTAGGAGGAGGAGTAGTTGAAGTAGTAGTAGTAGTTGGAGGAGTAGTTGTAGTAGTAGTAGTGGTAATGACGGGCATGTTGCAGTTGTCGGTGGAACAGCAGGTAGGCCGGGAGTCGAGCGTCCCAAAGTCGGAGAGCAGAGGGGCGAGGGTGGCCGCAGGTGACCCGCACATGATCATGGAGGAGCACCCGAGGGCGTTGGTGGAGCTGGTGGTCCCTGTTGGCGTTACTGTGGGAGACAGAGAGAGAAAGTACTTTTACTACTACTGCTACTTTTACTGTAGTACTGCGGGAGTTGGACGTCAACCTAAAAGCTAAACTCGACCTAAAGCCATACTGAAAATAGAGGGCAGTGTGAGGAGGGTCTGGAGGACTAAAGGGGAGAGTGAGGAGGGTCTGGAGGACTAAAGGGGAGAGTGAGGGGGTCTGGAGGACTAAAGGGGAGAGTGAGGAGGGTCTGGAGGACTAAAGGGGAGAGTGAGGAGGGCCTGGAGGACTAAAGGGGAGAGTGAGGGGGTCTGGAGGACTAAAGGGGAGAGTGAAGAGGGTCTGGAGGACTAAAGGGGAGAGTGAGGATGGTCTGGAGGACTAAAGGGGAGAGTGAGGAGGGTCTGGAGGACTAAAGGGGAGAGTGAGGGGGTCTGGAGGACTAAAGGGGAGAGTGAGGAGGTTCTGGAGGACTAAAGGGAAGAGTGAGGAGGGTCTGGAGGACTAAAGGGGAGAGTGAGGAGGGCCTGGAGGACTAAAGGGGAGAGTGAGGGGGTCTGGAGGACTAAAGGGGAGAGTGAGGAGGGCCTGGAGGACTAAAGGGAAGAGTGAGGAGGGCCTGGAGGACTAAAGGGGAGAGTGAGGAGGGTCTGGAGGACTAAAGGGGAGAGTGAGGAGGGCCTGGAGGACTAAAGGGGAGAGTGAGGAGGTTCTGGAGGACTAAAGGGGAGAGTGAGGAGGTCTGGAGGAGTAAAGGGGAGAGTGAGGAGGGTCTGGAGGACTAAAGGGGAGAGTGAGGAGGTCTGGAGGAGTAAAGGGGAGAATAAGGGGGTCTGGAGGACCAAAGGGGAGAGTGAGGGGGTCTGGAGGACCAAAGGGGAGAGTGAGGTGGTCTGGAGGACTAAAGGAGAGAGTGAGGGGGTCTGGAGGAGTAAAGGGGAGAGTAAGGGGGTCTGGAGGACCAAAGGGGAGAGTGAGGGGGTCTGGAGGACCAAAGGGGAGAATGAGGTGGTCTGGAGGACTAAAGGGGAGAGTGAGGTGGTCTGGTGGACTAAAGGGGAGAGTGAGGTGGTCTGGAGGACTAAAGGAGAGAGTGAGGGGGTCTGGATGAGATTTAAAAAAACAAAAAACAAAACAGTAATAAAAGTACATATTTTCTGCATGATAATCAATACCTTTTTTGACACCTTAATATAGAAATATGAATCATTTGGTATCATCTCAAACCTGCAATTTCTGCATTGAGTGTTCACTAAAGTGTTCACTAAAGGCCTGTCTGCTGTCAGGGGTCATTTTATATTAGAAGGGGCCCATGTAAGTTTTTTTGCCCTGGACCCCCAAATGTGTGTCTCTGGAATGGTACCGAAGGCCTGGATGCAGTGGGTCTCCAGGCTGTTGCAGTTCAGAGGCAAGGAGCAGTTGGTCCCGTCACATCTGTTGCAGGTCCGACTCCCGGCTCCAGGGGCGGCCGGTGCTGAAAGAAAGGACATGCTAGTAAATAAACTGCACCTGCTAAAACATACATATTTTTTATTACTTTACTCTTTATTTTCATTTATTTTTACTTACACATATACATTTAAATAATGATGCCTTTCTCTTTGTTATTATATTATATTGTGATGTGTGAGCTACTGTCCACGTCATTTCCTTTTGTCTAAATACAAAAGTGACATTATGTAGAGGTATTGTGCGCCTTCTCACTTTTAAGCTCAACCTTTTCAGTGGTAGTTTGTTTTTTATTCATGTTCTTGTCACAGAGAACACATATTTAGATCACCACGCTACCTTTTGTTGTTGTGAAAATGCTATGCAGTATTTTGCTTCTCTCCATTAAGTGGCTCCCCCTTCAGAGCGCTATCACGTGTATCCTTCTAATGAAACTACTGCACATCGCATCCGGTTTGTCAAGATGTGTAGTT
>CM068346.1:8432238-8529738 GCA_034769755.1 Odontamblyopus lacepedii | reverse complement strand
GTAAAGACCCACTGGAATCCAGATCTCATTTACAAGGGTGATCGAGGCCAAGTGGTCAGCAGCACACGACAAGAGCAGAAAACAACAATCAATTAATATAAACATCAATTATGAAAGTAAAGTGCAATGAATGTAGAAAATATTAGTAGCTGTAACAGTCCACGAAGATAAAGTGCAGTAGTTGTAAACAATAGATGATAAAATACAATAAAATCTGTTACAAAAAACACTTTTTGCAGTGACATCTTAAAAACACAGACACTGATAAATGGATGCATTTTGCCT
The DNA here is from genome assembly GCA_034769755.1 of Odontamblyopus lacepedii. Taxonomy (NCBI): domain Eukaryota; kingdom Metazoa; phylum Chordata; class Actinopteri; order Gobiiformes; family Gobiidae; genus Odontamblyopus; species Odontamblyopus lacepedii. Next base: position 8,529,453 of record CM068346.1, on the reverse strand, counting down.
ATTACATAACAAAGAACAAAAAGCTTTAAAAGATGGAGGGCTAGTCGGTCTTACTTTGCGACGCTCTGCACCAGATTTTGAAAAAACTTGTGAAAAGCTGATTCAGAACGAAGCTTGCTGTCTGTAATATCATTTTGAGGTCCGATTGTAACCTTTGGGAGCCAATACAGTATGGTGAAGTTATCTAAACGTGAATTTTCAACCATAGCCAATGAAAACACCGCTCCAAACGGTGATGACAATGCATTACTTGATCAACAAGAGGTTTGATGAGATGGATAACAAATGATCACAGAGAGGAACTTGTCCCCATGGAAGTAGATAAGTTTATATCTACTTCCATGGGGACAAGCACCACGCCAATGCACAGGTCCGGTTTGTGGACCCTCAACCAAAAAGATACGTGGTGCACCTTGAAGAAGACAGCACTAAAGGGCAGAAGGCTCATGTGGTGGGGTAAGTGCCAGACCATGCCGGGGTCAGGGCGCTCGTTCAAAGAGAGGGACTGATTTTCCTTCTGGAGCAGTAAAGTATCTGCTCAGCTTCATTGATGCGTGATGACAAAGGGCATCTCCAACCACAGGAAAGATCTGCAGGTTATATTTTAATGAGGATGTTTCCATCATTGCACTAAGCCTATAGTGTGCTCACATGTGCTGTTGAACTACTTTTCTGGACTACAGCTTTATTAAAAGTTTTTTTTTTAATTGTTTTTTTTTCCATCTTTCTCTTACCATTAAATGCCACGTAATGTAAAGCTTTACGGCACTAGCTTTTCTAACCAGACAGCTCTGAAATGCTACACACTTTTAAGGACACACTGTTATTGATGAAATATTGTTAGAGTTGGTCTAATGCTTTCTTTTAAATCTGGCACAGAGCATCTTTTCTCTGAGATGTATGTTTTCTGTGCACTGTCCTTGTTTTAAATAATAATAATAATAACTTTCTCTGTATCAATACTTGCTCAAATGTGTGTATCAATTCTGATACTACTTATGTTAAGCAAACATTTTTACATAGACAGATATAAAACTGTTAAAATCACACACACACTTCTGTCTCATCATTTGTCCAAGCTCCTCTCCTCTACCAGAGGCCGGGAGCTTGAGGGTTCCGCAGTATCTTTGCTGCTCTTGCACTTGAGATTGAGATGCCTGATGTTTCTCCTGGGATCTGCTGAAGATAATCCAGTTTGGGGGTCACTGCCCTGAGTGCTATGATGATGATGTAGCCACCGATGCCTTCACCTTCCAGACCTCCTCCACCTCTGATCCTCAGACCTCCTCCATCTCTGATCCTCAGACCTCCACCATTTCTGAGCCTCAGACCTCCTCCATCTCTGATCCTCAGACCTCCTCCATCTCTGATCCTCAGACCTCCTCCATCTCTGATCCTCAGACCTCCTCCATCTCTGATCCTCAGACCTCCAACATTACTGAGCCTCAGACCTCCTCCACCTCTGATCCTCAGACCCCCTCCATCTCTGATCCTCAGACCTCCTCCATCTCTGATCCTCAGACCTCCTCCATCTCTGATCCTCAGACCTCCTCCATCTCTGATCCTCAGACCTCCTCCATCTCTGATCCTCAGACCCCCTCCATCTCTGATCCTCAGACCTCCTCCATCTCTGATCCTCAGACCTCCACCATTTCTGAGCCTCAGACCTCCACCATTTCTGAGCCTCAGACCTTCTCCATCTCTGATCCTCAGACCTCCTCCATTTCTGATCCTCAGACCTCCTCCATCTCTGATCCTCAGACCTTCACCATTTCTGAGCCTCAGACCTTCTCCATCACTGATCCTCAGACCTCCTCCATTTCTGAGCCTCAGACCTTCTCCAGCTCTGAGCTCAGACCTCCTCCATCTCTGATCCTCAGACCTCCTCCATCTCTGAGCCCCTGGGATTTGTCTAGTTTCTTGTGTTGTGTTTCCTCTTTCCTGATGTTCACTTTGTAGTCTAATGTTCACCACAGCGGGTTTCCTCTGCTGTTTTCCTCCCCTGATCCATCTCCATTCTGAGCCCTTGTGGGTTATACTAGTATAATCATTGTCCCCACAGAGAAGTCTACAGAGCTCTTGGTTCTAATGCTCAACAGCGCCTAGAGTCAGGCTGTTATAGCAGAGACTGGACTCTATATTACCTTCACTACAGCTTCTGTTGCACTGAACTGTGACGGCTGTGTGAAACAAAAAAATAAAACATCTTATACACATGTGTGAGACTGGTGGATTTCTGTGTTGTGTTGTGATGTTTGTGGTGCGTTCAGGAGCCATGGGACACATGAGGACTTTTGGAGGCACTCTCTTTAATCTGGTTCACAATAACAGAAAAGAGGAGAAGATAGTGGACATCTCCAGTTAATATCTCCCTGCACATCTTCACAAGGATAAATGAAAATAACGGAGAAACATACAGTAATAAAATATAATTATGAATGTAAATAAAGGTAAAATATTAACAAAAGGACACTTAAATCATGAGGTTACAACAAACGACTGACCTCTCCCCAGTAATGGACTTAGAAAAAAGGGGCACGGAAAAGATCACACGAAGAAGAAATAAAACACAAAAGAGGCTGGAGGATCAAGGCCGCACAGTAAATCAAAGCTATGAAGAAAACAATATATACGTCTGTGAACTGGTTTCATATTGTCTGGTGTTATGACTTGTACTTGTCGATCCCCAGAATGAACTGCTGTTGACATCATTTCACGAAGGTTCCTCACAAAAAGAGGTTCAATAGACAGACTGTGATGTACAGACAGATGCAGATGAACACCAAAAGAGTTGTTTGTGTTTGTTTAGTGCAGGACGTAATGGAGGCGCAAACCAAACAGGCTTCAGAGCATTCTCATGTCACAGCAACTGCTAATAATACTAATCCAGTGGAAAGTTTGACCATGACTAATATGCTGTCACCGTTTCATTCGTACGTCACTCCCAAACTCAATGCACAAAGCTGTTTATACGCATAGACAGATGGAGAGAGAGATATATGTGTATATATAGATACATGATAGAGAGATATAATGTCGTCACTTTAGTGTGTCAAACTGAGGTGAGAATAAAAAATCTGGTCAGACAAGATGAACAGATATAGACAGATGAATATGTGGCATGTCGGGGTGTGCTTCACCTTTAAGGTGAATGGTGGGTGGCATCGACATAACCCACAAAGACAGGTGCGCACATGGCGCGCGCTCATACACACACCTCCTCGAGTGGGCTTTGAGGTGGCAGCGTGCTTCGCTCCCGCAGGACCGCGTCCGGGGTCATATCTCAACCAGTGCGCTCTTCTCGTCCTTTTATCAGGTTAGTCATTGCAGATCCCACCTGTGTTGTGTGCAGGCAGCAATAATCTTTTTGGTCTTCGATCCAGGACTACGGTCTGGACTGGTCATTGTGGCCATCTTCACAGAGGTCTTGTGGTCTTACTCTGTGTTGTGGGAGTGTGCGCTCGAGGGCGCGCGTTGTGGGCTTGGAGCTCTTCCCGGGGTAAGTCTGCTCATTGTTTCGCCTTTGCCTTGGGTTGAATGCCATGGCTGACGCCAAATTCTGCCTCAGATCCTGGGAAGTTGTGGGAATTGGCCGCGATTCCCCCGCGGCTCTCCCCCTCCTCCTGCTGCTCACAGGTGCACGCGCCTCTCACCGACCGGTAAGATGCAACACTTTCTCCAGTGTAGGGTTAATTCATTACCTTTATATTTCTACTTGTGTTTTTTTATTTAGGCGCTGTGTGCGCGGCCCGCGTTGGAGCCGCCACCTCCTGTTAAAGGGGCCGTTGTTTTTGTCCGGTTTTGTCCACACGCGCAGGTTACAACTGCGAGTTCATTCATTCACTTGTGGCCGGTGCCTTGCACTCTATAGTGCGCATGCTCAGGAGCAGATTCGCACCTTGCCCCATTTGGGTGAGTAAATTTATTTAAATAGGCAAAGACTCTTCTCATTTAATGTGAGAGCTCTGCCTTTCTGGGCAACTGCATGTTTATTGTGTGTTATTTTGTATATTTCTTGTTGATTTGCATGTACATTTATTTTGTCATTTCTCTTTATTTACATTGCTTGTTTTGTTAATTTGGATGACTTATTATTGCCTGATTTGCTGTGTTTTTTTTCATTTATTGTCTTGATTTAAATTGTTGCCGATTAATTTAATTTTCATTGTCCAAGTTTATTGGGCTTAAGGGTGCCCTGCAACCTCCATGACATGTGCTCTGTGGTTTTAAATGGTAATTGTGTAATATAAAGTTTTGATCTTTTTATGAGAATATAGGCCTATTTTAAATATTTTTGATACAAATTAAATAAATTCCATTTTGTTAAATAATCCACCTCTCTTTTGTCCAGACCTTGTGCGGCCTTCTGTGTAAAATTCGTTACCTCAAGATAATCTGGTCCTAGGGCCATATACCCTAGGTGGCGTTGTTGGGTTAATTCCAGAGTTAAGCTTGCTAACTACTGCTCTCGCTACAAATAGATAGAAAGATAGATAGATAAGGTTTATTGTCTGTCACAGAAGGTGCAATAATTTTATAGATAAACAGAGATAAGAGATAAATAGAATAGGCATCTTTTCTAGATAAACAGAATATAGATGGATAACTTGACAGAAAGACAGATAAATGATGGAGAGATATATAGAGATGGACATTGCAATACCGACGATGGCAATGTCAGGAAAAAGGAACACAAGAAATTAGAGAAATACCAGGGTCTCAAGGAAGAGCTGGAGAGGGCCTGGAAGGTGAAAGCATCAGTGGTGCCTGTGGTGATCGGACACTCGGGGCCGTGACCCCCAAACTGGATGAGTGGTTGCAGCAGATCCCAGGAAGGACAACAGACATCTCAGTCCAGAAAAGTACATTACTGGGAACAGCAAAGATACTGTACAAAACTCTCAAGCTCCCAGGCCTCTGGTAGAACCCGAGTTGATGAGGCTGAGAGACCAACCACCGTGGAAGGTGAGAAACACACACACACACACACACACACATATATATATATATATATATATAAATATATATATATACTGTATATATTATCCGATCACCACGGGCACCACTGATGCCTTCACCTTCCAGGCTTTCTCCAGCTCTTCCTTGAGCCCCTGGTATTTCTCTTTGTTCTCTCATTTATCCAGAACCACGATGTCTGGTTGGTCCATCACCATTCTGTCAGTCTGTATTTGGAAGTCCCACAGGATCTTGGCTCATTCTCCACCACCTTTGGAGGCGTTTCCCACCTTGATCCTGGGGTTTCCAGCCCGTACTCTGCAGATGTTTCTGTACACTACGCCCGCTACTTGGTTATGTCGCTCCATGTACGCTTTCCCTGCCAGCATCTTACACCCTGCAGTTATGTGCTGGACTGTCTCAGGCACTTCTTTGCACAGTCTACACCTTGGGTCTTGTCTGGTGTGGTAGATCTGGGCCTCTATTGCTCGGGTGCTCAAGGCCTGCTCCTGTGCAGCCAGGATGAGTGCCTCCGTGCTGTCCTTCAGACCAGCCCTCTCCAGCCATTGGTAGGATTTCTCGATATCAGCCACTTCAGTTATGTTTCGGTGGTACGCCCCATGTAGGGGTTTGTCCTGCCATGATGGTCCCTCCAGCATCTCTTCCTCTGCCCCACTGTCTGAGACATTCTCTGAGCACATCATCAGTCTGGACCTTGTCGCTGATGTACTGATGTACCCATCTATCACAAAATGGGTCATTTTAGTTTGGGTCATACAATTCTGTTAAACGGCCCTGGCTCCCAATCACAGTCAGGAGCGATAATGTGGCCCCCCAGACAAAAAAGTCTGGTGACCCCTAATATAAATAGATAGATACATGATCCTGGTAGTTTTTTTTTCAGAAATGTAGATCCTGGCTCCTGTAATCGTGAGCATCAGTGAGCTTCATTTGAGCCGCTGTGGGTGACATCACACTCACTTTCTGGCCCGTTCAGACCGCAGTGTCAGGCCGTCCACTTTAGATGTAAAGTCTATGTGCCGTTTGTCACGGCGTCCAAAACACTCATTGGGGCTTCTGAATTCAAATGCAAAGGCTCCAAATAGAGGCGTGCAGGGTGCTTTTTGCCGCTCAGTCTGAACGCAGCATTAGCTCCCTATTTTATAGTCTATGATAGAGATCGGTGAATAGATGAATAGACGAGGTTTATTGTCTGTCCCAGAAGGTGTAATATTTTTTTCTAGACAAACATAGATGTATAGAGTAGACAGACACACAGACAGATGGACAGACTCGATCTATACTGTAGATAGATAGATAAATAGATAGAATAGATATAAATATAAATAACCTCTTTGTTTCTTATTATTGACGTGTTTTAATGCACAATCAAACCTATTTGCTGATTTGCTCTTTGATTAAACAGAAATCTGACTACTCTTATCAGGCCGTGCTGTTTCCATGTCCTTTTGGTATTCCACAAAGCAGATCATTTAATTAATTATTATTTATCATGATGATGATCGTTTCATGGAAGATTATTTAAGAGGATTAGAATTTCCCAGCAGTTAGGTGCAAATAATGATCTGTGACTATTTTTACACGTGTGTCATTATAATCAAAGTGCTCAAAGGGAAAAACTGGTCTGCACAGACAATACAAGAGTTACAGAAAGTTCCCCAAGCTGAAAACCTTCTTGGTACGTGACTAACAAATAAAATACTCACAGTTAGTCATGGCGTTCAGTTTTCTAACATACGGCCTGTTTTATGCTGCAAATAAGAGCAGTTAAAGGTCCTATATGAGCAAAAAGGACTCTTGGGAGCTTTAAGTCATGTTCCAATGTTTGCTCCTCAAAAACAGACCTGAAGTTGTGTTTTGTTTCATTCACACATTTGAGTAATTTCTTATTAGTCTGTCTAAAAAAAAAACTAAAAAAAAACCAGAGGTAACTACATAGACCATGATCCTTTGCTGCGTTTCAGTGCAGACGACATGAAGAAATAACTGTTCTAAGCACTTTGAAATCTTCATTCTTTGGATTAAGTTTTGTGAAGCATTTTTAGAGGAAAAAGCAGCAGATTCACAGTTTTATATTGTAATAAATATCATACGGTGAGATGTTTATGGTGAAAATCTGCTCCAGAGAGATTTGGATATCGTTCCATCCCTAATGATAATAAATGTTGCACCAAATGACTGGTCAAAGCGTTTTAGAGTCAGTCTTGTTATTATGTAGAATACCGTAATATCGTGAGCCTCCCCACCATATCGCAATAAATATCGTATTGTGAGACTTGGATATCGTTACAGCCCTAGCAGTAACTCATTCATTCACACACGGACACATTTGCATCTGGAAAAGTGACAGTAGGAGTGCACAGTGCCGGTGAAAGGTCTAAAACCACGTAAATAGACACATAAATAGACAGATAAATAGAATGACATCATGTTCAGGGCTCTGATGGCTGCTGGGACAAAGAAGTTTTTGTGGCGCTGAAATTAACAGACAGGTTCCTGATGGGTGCAGGTGAAACTCATTATGAAGAGGACGGGAGTGGTTTTAAAATGGCGTCTGCCCGTCCCTGCACCGGCCTCGAATAATGAGACTCAGCTGAGACTCCACCTGGTTCAGGCTGTTTCTGTTTTTAAGAGACGAGTTTCCAAACCGTGAAACAAGACAAAAGCATTAAACAGGTTCAACCAGACAATAATACAACAAAACTAAATGGTTAGCGAGGTTGTGTCAATGTGGAAGAATCTTAAGATGAACAAGCTAAACAAGCATCAGTGTCTCTTTTGGCACACAGCTTGACTCAAAGGTGAGTTTGGGTTTAGATCTGTGTCGTGCTCACAGACTCTGACCTTTTACACGGTTCAGATCAGGAGTGTGAGGAGCTTTTCAGGGATCATCTTTAGTACGCCAAAAATACGTCACGTCACCACCAACACCGGTGACAGTTCTGAAGATGGCTCGCAGCTAGCAGCCGAAACATGTCAACAAGGTACAAATACACTTGGCTACATTGTCTTAGAAAGGAACCTAAGAATTTTAGATCATCTTTAGTCTTTAGAATGTTCATCTGGAGGAAAGACTTTTCACGACTTTTCACGGAAGTGAGGGACAACAGGGGGTGGTCTGTCTCTCCTGTGCAGAGTGACACTGGCACTGGCATCTTCACAGAGACAAAACCAGACCACGTTACAGTTCAGATCTGTGGAGAATGCCTGTTTTTTGAAGTATTTTTGAGCTATAAAGCCAGCTGTTACCGAATAAATGTAAAGTCACACTGTGGAACATTGCAGGCAGAGCAATGACATCTCCGAAGTACAGATACAGGGGCAAAAATTGCTCAAGTAAAATTAATAGTATCACATGAAAAAATCGACTTAAGTAAAAGTATTAAAGTATCGGTTTCAAAATGTACTTAAAGCGTAAAAAGTTCAAGTATTTTGCAGAGATTTTTAGAACAATTAAAGGAGGAAATGTAGTGATTTTGATCAAGAATTTAGGTTTTGGATTTTAAGTGATTCAGTTGATTTCTTAATTTCAGAAACTCAAATTGAATGTGCTAAAAAGTCTCAGCCTCAAGTATCCATTGTAAAATAGCCAAAAAATAGTATATTTGTAATAGATTTTATTAATTCTAATTAATTTTTGCATTGAAAAACCATGACTTTGGCTGTCTACATATTTATCTCCATGGATAATGTTCCAAAATATGGCTTTAACTTCAGCTGACATGTGACCTCCAGAAAGTACCGCACCTTTAAATATTCTTTCTAATTTACTCCGGGGATTAGTTGAGTTAGCAGTGCTGTTTGGCGTGCTTTGGGAGTACTTTCTAAATACTTTAATTTGCTGTGTATAAATAAACAGAGGTGGGTGGAGACACCAAAAAAAATTACTTAAGTAAGTGTAATGTTACTTCAAAATAATAATACTCAGAAGTACAATGACATTACTCATCTAAGAGTAATTTAAAGGGCAGTGGTGGAAGGTAATGGAATATAAAAGTAAAAGACAACACCTAGGTGCAATTTTTAGACACATTTTACAGCGGATACTTTTTACTTCACTACATTTGAGAGCAGGTATCTGTATTTTCTACTCCACTACATTTTAGATTTGGTCTCACAAGTTAAAAGTACTTTGAAATGGCTGTAATTTAAGTTTCTGTCCCAACTTTGAGCAAACCAAAAACACAAAAGCAGCAAAAAAAAAAAAAAGAAGAAAAGAAATCAATTGATAAATTCTTGATCAAAATCACTGCATTTCCTCTTTTAATTATTCTAAAAATCTCTGCAAAATTCTTTAGGGTTTTTATGCTTTAAAATACTGTAGTACTTTTTATTTAAAGCTGATTTTTTCATGAGATACTTTTCATTTTACTTGAGTAATTTCTGCCCGTGTCTGTATAAGTAACAAAATGGAGTATTTCATCCAGCTGCACTGTGTAACTTTTTGATCAGGGGTCTGTCACCTGCTTGTTTCTATGGAGATGTCGCCGCTCTGTCTGGAATGTTCCACAGTGTGACATTTATTCAATTACAGGTGGTTTTACAGCTCAAAAATACTTAGAAAAACAGATTCTGACTGTGAGCGGGGTCGCCTCTCCCTGTAACTTGGTCTGGCTTAGTCTCCATGAAGATAGGAAAGGTTTAATGCCATACTGTGAAACATTCCAGACAAAACAATTACATCTTCACGGAGGAAAGCATTTAAAAAACAAAATAACAAGTCACAAAATCAGGTATTTTCAAAGGACAGACACAAAAATTAGACAAACAAAATCAATTTAAAAGGACTTCAATAAAAAAAAATTAAAATAAAGTAAACCTAGTACTCTGAAAAGTACAATTGCATTAAAAAAGTTACTCAAATAAATGTACCACTTCTGGAAAAAAGTTGAGAAGAAAAACACAAAATTATAGGAAGTATTTTGTATATTTCATCAATGCGGAAAAGTAAACGCACCATTTACACTTAAAGCTTCATTAAACCTTCATTTAAACAAACAAAGGTGTTGTCATTCATGTGCGTGAGTTTCATTGTGTGTAATTATGCACTGGGAGGGGGTTTGCCCAGGTCACTGGAGTTCAGGGGTTCAGTTTCCTAAATCAGGGCTTAAATAAACAAACAGAAATATGTCAGGAAGGGCATATGGTCTACAATGTGAATGCCCCTGAATCAAAGGAGCAGCTGAAAGGTCTATGAAAAATGCGCTCACACTTATAGAAGGTAAACAGAAGTTCCAGGTAGTCGGGTGCAAATACAACCAGGAACTATTTGTATAACTGTATAATTAAAGTAACAAAGGAGAAGCATCAGTCTGAAGAAACTGCACGTAACTTCCTCAAAGGGGCTAGTCCGTCCTTCACTCTATTTAAGAGTGACATTTGAATGTGAAATGATATAAAAGTATAACAAAAGAACAATAATGCACTCTGAAATATTAAAGGTGCACTCCTGACGTCAGGCCTTGCAGCTGGAGGGTGTGACGCTAAACGGAGCGATGCTCCTGTGTTTACATCAGTGTAAAGTGTAAAGTGATACAAAGTGCTTTACAATGATTAAAGACAACACACACACACACACTTCCTTCCACCTACTCCCCACAGCTCCCCAACCCCACACCACCAAACCACACACACACACACACACACACACACACACACACACACACACACACACACTCACACACACTTACACACACACACACACACACACACACACACACACACACACACACACACACACACACACACACACTCACACACACACACACACACACACACACACACACACACACACACACACACACACACACACACACACACTCACACACACTCACACACACACTCACACACACACACACTCACACACACACACACTCACACACACACACACACACTCACACACACACACACACACACTCACACACACACACACACACACACACACACTCACACACACACACACTCACACACACACACACTCACACACACACACACACTCACACACACACACACACACACTCACACACACACACTCACACACACACACACACACACACACACACTCACACACACACACTCACACACACACACACACACACACACACACTCACACACACACTCACACACTCACACACACACACACTCACACACACACACACACACACACACACACACTCACACACACACACTCACACACACACTCACACACACACACTCACACACACACACACACACTCACACACACACTCACACACACACACACACACTCACACACACACTCACACACACACACACACACTCACACACACACACACACACACACACACACACACACACACTCACACACACACACACACACACACTCACACACACACACACTCACACACACACACACACACACACACACACTCACACACACACACACACTCACACACACACACACACACACACACACACACTCACACACACTCACACACACACACACACACACACACTCACACACACACTCACACACACACACACACACACACTCACACACACACACACACTCACACACACACTCACACACTCACACACACTCACACACTCACACACACACACACACACACACACACACACACACACACACACACACTCACACACACACTCACACACACACACACACACACACACACACACACACACACACACACACACACACACTCACACTCACACACACACTCACACACACACACACACTCACACGCACACACACTCACACACACACACACACTCACACACACACACACACACTCTCACACACACACACACACTCACACACACACACACTCACACACACACACACACACTCACACACACACACACACTCACACACACACACACACACACACACACACACTCACACACACACACACTCACACACACACACTCACACACACACACACTCACACACACACACACTCACACACACACACACACACACTCACACACACACACACACACACACACTCACACACACACACACACACACACACACACACTCACACACACACACACACACACACACACACACACACACACTCACACACACACACACACACACACACACACACACACACACACACACACACACTCACACACACACACACACACACACTCACACACACACACACTCACACACTCACACACACACACACACACACACACACACTCACACACACACACACACACACACACACACACACACACACACTCACACACACACACACACACTCACACACACACACACACACACACTCACACACACACACACACACACACGCATACTTGTTTTTACTACATTGTGGGATGACCTGACAGGAACCTACCTTCTGGGTGCCACCCTTTCTATACATCGTATACCTCTGAGAAAAATCAGGCATGACCAGATGCACTTCAGCAGCATGAATATCACTTCAAATTAACAATATTAATGACTTGAGTTCAGACCTGACTGAGTCATCCCATATGGGGATGTCTCAGGTATTACTATTCTTCTGGGGACCATAACACACATCTCAGGTTTTGCTATTCTTCTGAGGAACATCTTAACACACTGCTCAGGTATACCATTCTTCTGGGGAACAGCTGTTCTGACTATATTAGACAGGACCCCTATCGGGTGCAATGATCAACGAACAGACACATGGCCCACAGACTGACCATGGCCCTAGTCTAGACTGATGTGTGGTAGGTGATATGTTCTATGGTCATTAAAGTAGGTTAGGTAAAATCATTTTGTATCACATATGGTGCAAGCATATTAGGCAAGCTTTGTATGCTAAGCTATGTATATTTGATACTCTATTTAGTAAATTTTTGTCACTAGGCAACTAATAATAATAATAATGCATCAGTTTTATATAGCGCTTTTCAGGACACTCAAAGACGCTTTACAGAGCATTATTCATTCACTAAACTACTATATGGTGGTAAACTACTATTGTAGCCACAGCTGCCCTGGGGCAGACTGACGGAAGCGAGGCTCCAATCTGCACCATCGGCCAGACTTACTTGCATAAGAAATGCAAATGCAGCGTTACAGGAAGTATGGGCACACCCAAGCTACTGGTGAAGGGTCTCTTGACTGAAAGCTTGAAAAGAATTAAACAGTCCTGTTTTAATCAATGTGTGCAGAGATTGTTTTACATATTAAGTAGAAAAATTACACCTGAACATACTTGAAATACACTTTAACAAAGCTCTTTATTAAGTGCCAAAGCCTATGTATGAATGAATTCACATATGGCACATCACACGGCACTAAACATTGCCAGGATTCTAAACACAAAAACAAAACAAAAACCCAAAACAAAAATTTTTTAAACCTTTCTCTTTAGCGCTGTAATTCTATTTTTGATATAAAATTTGATTGCCTTCCAATCTCTATTTTTCAGCGCTTCTGGTTCTGATTTGAGGCAACTGTCACAATGATTCTTGCCTGGAAGGCTGCAAGTGCGAATAAAGTTGACCATGTGCCTTTCAACTGCTTCTATTTCTTCTTTCTCCCAGCGTCGCCTCTTCTGTGGTTTGCGAGCTAAAATAAGCAATAACAAATAGAATAATAAATTAGTTCAGTACAGCAACTGTGAAGTGTGGCTGAAATAAAGCACAATATACAACATAGTTCATCACAAATACCCAGTCTCAAATGCCTCTTGGCCAATCACATTGCACGCTCGGGACCATCATACACATGTTCACCAATTGTGTGCTTTATTATTACATTTCCACTCAAATGAGTGTATGAAAGGGATAGTTCGTTTTTGTATTTGATTTGACGTACCCATAGAGAATATCTGTAAGAGTGATTTACTAAATAAATTCAAGGAGGAAAACTCCAGTTTACTGCAACGAGAGCAAAAGTCTATTTATTGTTCTTTTCCGTGTGCGCGTGTGTCCCCTTTACCAATTCTGGTATTACAACGCTGCCAAAGGTAAGAGTTTGATGATTCTTATTGAATTATAGAGGTTGTACATTTTATGGAAGAAATGGCCTAAAATAAGGATTCATTCTCCATCCGTAATTTAAATCTGCTTTTAACAAAAATAGAAGTACTGTCAGTCAAACCGACCTTAATAAATAAAATAGTACAGAATTTCTGCTGAAATTCAACATTAGAAACTGCAGTTCTTAGTAGAGTTCACTAAACTCAACATATAATAAACTGAATAGATGAACTATTGTTTTTTTGTGGCCCATGTCAGTGTATGAAGTGTCATTATCAAAAGCAGAGAAGCTACAAAGGGTGGTTAATGCAAATGTGAAAAAGTGGTTAGGTCTTCAACTGTGTCTAAGCAGTGTAGGAAAGGACATACTTCAGCTGCCAAAAAACAACCTGGTAGAAGAATTCAAGTGTGCAAAAGGACAGAACTATTGTTATCAGTGAGTAAGGACAGGATAGTTCGTAGACTGGCCCCTAACCCGAGCAAAGGGCGAAAGTGGAAACCAAAAAATAGCAGTGCAGGACGCAGAGGCAGCCCTTATGCATGGAGATAGTTGGGAATATCCAGTTTGGGTGAGAAGGCTCAGGGCGTACACCAGAGAAGCCAACTTGGAGAAAGGTAGATCAGAAGGAGAAAAGGAGGTTAGTTGTAGAACAGGTGCGCAGGCCAGAAGAGGCTAGCAGACAGGTAAAAGCTGTGGCACTAGTAAAGCAGGGTCAGTGGTTGACTTGGAGTGTGTACAGAGAAAACAGATCACTTGGAGAAAATTGTGGAGTATGGAATCTAGTAGGCTAAAGTTTCTCTTGGAAGCGACCTACAATTTTTTGCAAACACCAGATAACCTGAGGCTCTAAAGCATCTATTATATACAGTAAATGGCTTTATGCGCATCATCTCTGCAAAATTTTACTACGGCACTAACTGTAGGCTGTGTGGAAAACAAATCAGGCAAGGTGGGCACGTGGCATCACAATGGTGGCTTCCCATAGTGATGTCAACAATCAATTATGATGGACAATGGTATCACCCATTGGCCCAACCCTATTCAAAAGGGAAACCCATGTGTGTACTTCAAGAAAGTACTGTAGCTGAACTATAACTGTGCACTATCTATTGCTGTTCTGGGAAACACCTTAACACACTTCTCAGGTATATTGTTCTCCTGGGGAACACCTTAACACACTTCTCTGGTATATTGTTCTCCTGGGGAACACCTTAGCACACTTCTCAGGTATATTGTTCTCCTGGGGAACACCTTAACACACTTCTCAGGTATATTGTTCTCCTGGGGAACACCTTAGCACACTTCTCAGGTATATTGTTCTCCTGGGGAACACCTTAACACACTTCTCTGGTACATTGTTCTCCTGGGGAACACCTTAGCACACTTCTCAGGTATATTGTTCTCCTGGGGAACACCTTAACACACTTCTCTGGTACATTGTTCTCCTGGGGAACACCTTAACACACTTCTCTGGTACATTGTTCTCCTGGGGAACACCTTAACACACTTCTCTGGTATATTGTTCTCCTGGGGAACACCTTAACACACTTCTCAGGTATATTGTTCTCCTGGGGAACACCTTAACACACTTCTCTGGTATATTGTTCTCCTGGGGAACACCTTAACACACTTCTCTGGTATATTGTTCTCCTGGGGAACACCTTAACACACTTCTCAGGTATATTGTTCTCCTGGGGAACACCTTAACACACTTCTCTGGTATATTGTTCTCCTGGGGAACACCTTAACACACTTCTCTGGTATATTGTTCTCCTGGGGAACACCTTAGCACACTTCTCAGGTATACTGTTCTTCAGAGGAATACCTTAACACTGGTTGTGGCTGCAGCTATGAAGATTTTGGGTTTGCTCCTTTTTGCACTGGAGAGATCATGCCACTGTAGGTACCAAGCTAGACCCTTCTGCCCACTCTTTGTCCCATTGATTATGCCCTCTTTCACACTACCCCTCCTGTAGGTCCCTTACAAGGCCACAGCATTGAGGCAGTAATACCTCCCCAAGACGCTCCCCAAGCCACAGCTACCTCCCATGACCACACCAACGACTTTCTGCGAATGCTTGCAGATGCAATAACGGCAAATAGAATTCCAATTCCAGAGCCTGCTATATTCCTTTGAAATTCATTACAATACACAGACTGGAAGATGTCCTTTCACACACTAATTGATCGGAAGAACCTGCCAGCTCAGGAAAAGCTTTTCTTCCTGAGAAAGTATGTAGGAGGAGGCTAAGTGAGCTATCGAAGGATACTCTCTTGTTGGAACGGAGGACGCTTATGCAGCTGCCTGGAGAGTCCTTGACGACCGGTTTGGAAATCCTTTTATTGTTGGAAAAGTGTATAGAGACAAAATACATTCTTGGCATAAGATCTCCTCTAAAGATGGCAAAGACCTCCACGAATTTGCAGATTTCCTAACAAGTGTGACAACAGCCATGCCATATGTCCAAGGTTTACAGACTCTGAATAAGCCATCAGTCTTCCGTATGCGAGTGCATCTCTTTGGCGCTGCCTCTTCGCCTGGGTGCGCTAACTTTGGGCTGAAGCATCTAGCTTCTCGAGGTGAGGGAAAGGTCAGCCAAGCTGCAGCAAGATTTGTCCAACGTGATTTCTATGTTGACGATGGCTTAACAAGCGTTCAGAGTGATGCAGAGGCTGTGCAGCTGGTGAAAGATGCTAGAGACCTCTGCAAGTCTGGTAACCTCCACTTGCACAAGTTTATCTCCAACAGCAAACAGGTGATGGCATCACTGAGTGTGCGGAAAGTGCTGCTGACTGGGACCTTGACTTAGGACAGGCTAAAGTGGAACGAGCACTTGGAGTACAGTGGTGTGTAGCGTCTGACACATTCCAGTTCAGAGTAACTGTGAAGGAAAATCCATTCACCAGGAGGGGGGTTCTTTCCACAGTAGCCTCAATCTTTGATCCATTAGGATTTGTAGCGCCCTTCATTCTGACCGGAAAAGATTTTGCAAACCATGTGCAGAGAGAAAGTAGGCTGGGATGAGCTACTTACAGAGGAGTTGAAGCTGTGCTGGGAGGCATGGCTATGAGATCTTTTAGACTTGTCCACAGTAAAGATATCACGTTGCTATCTGCCACCAGTATGTAAAGATGTTCTGTGTTGTGAAGTGCACAATTTCTCTGATGCCAGTGTGTCTGGTTATGGAGTCTGCTCTTACCTAAGAACAGTTATGATGAACAGAGAAGTACATTGCTCACTTGTCATGGGCAAGGCAAGAGTGGCCCCAACGAAGGTGGACGACCATTCCTCAGCTGGAGCTCACTGCAGCTGTTGTGGCTACCAGGATGGGTGATCTGCTTCAAAGAGAGCTTGAATTAGATGCACTCAGTCAATTCTATTGGACCGATTCAAAGGTTGTCTTGGGCTATATCAATAATGATGCTAGAAGGTTCCAAGTGTTCGTCGCCAATAGAATACAACAAATCAAATCCAGCACAGAGCCTTGTCAATGGAGGTATGTGGCCACCAAAAGTAACCCAGCCGGACCATGCCTCCCGTGGGCTCACTGCAAAGGAACTTGTCAAGTCCAACTGGTTCACTGGGCCAAGTTTTCTGTGGCAAAGAGAGCTCCCTAAAGAGGAGGTCAAGGTAGAAGTCAGTGTCTGTGACCCAGAGCTCAGAAGGGTCTGAGTTAAGGCTGGGCGATATGGACCAAAAATATATCTCGATATATTTTGCTATATCTCGATATACGATATATCGCTCCCTTACGCTCCCATACGCCCGGGATGAGTTTATTGGCGACAGCCTCGGCCTTAATGAAAAATGACCGCACTCAGTATTCAGACCTCGAGTCCGTGACAAGACCGAGTCCAAATGCGCTCGAGTCCAAGACAAGACCAAGACATAGCTCTCGCTTTAGCGTAGAAGGAAGTCCAGCAGTGTGGGGGTGTCTAATGAGTGGAGGGACAGGTGTGGGTCCTGCTTGTGTGCTGGGGTCAGGCTTGTGGTCGGAGGTGTCATGTGGTTGCGCTTGCGCTGGGAAACATGCATTTAGAAAGTTTGACTCGTCCACGTTACGTCTGTACACAGTTCTCCTTATTGTGCTGCAGAAGCACTCGTTGAGATGCGCCTGTTTTGTTTTCCACATTCGCACACCGAAATATTTGCTCGCAAATGCAAGTGAAATGGGCGCACTGTAGAGCCCTGGACCTAGTCCTGGTTTAGTCATGACCGAGCTCCGGGCTCTGCGGCAGCGTTAAGTCCTGGTTTAGTCCTAGACCTGGTTTAGTCCGCGACCAGCTCCAGGCTCTGTGGCCGCATTTAGTCCTGGTTTAGTCCTAGTACTGGTTTAGTCCGCGACCAGCTCCAGGCTCTGTGGCCACATTTAGTCCTGGTTTAGTCCTAGTCCTGGTTTAGTCTGCGACCGAGCTCCGGGCTCTGCGGCAGCGTTAAGTCCTGGTTTAGTCCTAGACCTGGTTTAGTCCGCGACCGAGCTCCGGGCTCTGCGGCAGCGTTAAGTCCTGGTTTAGTCCTTGTTTAGTCCTAGTCCTGGTTTAGTCTGTGGCCAGGTCCAGGCTCCGCAGAGGAGCGTGGAGGTGAGTGCTTGGCACAGAGAAGGCAAAACAAGCGAAGCAGCAAAACCAGAAGTAAACCTAAGCATTATAGCGATATATCGATATGTCAGAATTCATATCGAGTTTCAAAAATATCTCGATATATTTTAAATATCGAGATATCGCTTCACCCTAGTCTGAGTCTTGACAACTCAGGTGACTGAGCAACGTTCTTTACTCAGCCGTCTGCAAAGGTTTTCAGACTGGGGAAGAATGATTAAAGCCATAGCCAGACTTAAGCGTCTGGCAAGGACTGTAAAGGGACTTAAAGAGGAAAGATGCTGAGCTGTTCGTTATGCATCTGGTTCAAGAAGATGTATTCGGCGCAGAAATTAAGGCTCTTCAAGGAAAAGAGGTCGAGTCAAATCAACCCATCCAGACTGCACAAGTTGCAACCCTTTGTGGACAAGCACAATATCCTGAGGGTGGGAGGAAGACTGACTAAAGCGACACTTCATTCCCATGTTAAACATCCTGCTATTCTCCCAAAGGGTCATCATGTGTCCTGACTCCACATAAGATATTTACATGAACAGATACGCCATCAAGGCCGTGGCATGACAATGAATGAGATCAGGTCTAAGGGATTCTGGATTATGGGATGTAGCAGTGAAGTATCTTCCATCATTTACATGTGTGTGAAGTGCAGGAAGTATCGCAAGAGCACTCAGGAGCAAGTCATGGCTGATTTACCACCTGAAAGGTTAGAGCCTACTCCTCTGTTTACATATAGTGGCATGGACTGTTTCTGACCTTTTTATGTGAAGGAGGGAAGAAAGGAATTGAAAAGATATGGCCTTCTGTTCACTTGTATGTGCTCGAGAGCAGTTCATATAGAAGCTCTTAATGATCTCAGTTCAGACTCTTTCCTGAATGCACTGCGCTGCTTTATCGCCATTCGTGGCAATGTCAGACAGCTTCACAGTGACCAAGGCACGAATTTTGTGGATACAAAGAGAGTTCCAGGAGCTCATGAAGGGATCATCTGAAGAGCGCATGAAAGAGCTGGGCTGCAGTTTCATTTTCAATCCTCCCTCCTCCAGTCACATGGGTGGAGTCTGGGAGCGACAGATCAGAACAGTGCGGAGTGTCTTGACCGCTATTTTGGATCAGTCTGGTAGAACCTTGGACAGCTCCTCGTTGAGAACATTCATGTATGAAGCCATGGCAATCATAAATGGTCAACCATTGACCTACGAGAACCTTAATGATCCATTGGCACCAGAGCCATTAACACCCAATCACATTTTAACAATGAAGTCCGAAATAATCGCACCTCCATCTGGAGAGTTCTCTAGGCATGACCTTTTTCTAAGGAAGAGAGTCCAATTCCTGGCTAATGAGTTCTGGCACAGATGGAGGAAAGAATATGTTTTGGGTCTGAAACAAAGAGAGAAGTGGCTTAAGAACCGCCGGAACACAAAGGTGAGCGATGTTGTTTTACTGCAAGACGACCTGGCACCACGAAACCACTGGAAGCTGGCCAAGGTCATTGAAGTCTTTCCTGGATCAGATGGGCGGGTCAGGAAGGTCAAACTTCTAGTCAGTGACGCAACACTGAATGATAAGGGTGCACGCACTAATAAACCTGTGTATTTAGAAAGACCCATACAAAAAATAGTGTGTCTACTTGAATCTGGTGGTGAGGTGTGAATATCTTTTAAACAATGTGATTTTGAATCATAACTCTTTCATTGTTGTAGCAACTGTATGAGTGTGTGTGTGTGCATGTGAACATGTGAACTTTCCTTTGAGTTTACATAATCACACGTTGCGTGATTGGTGGGGGTGTGGCTGCAGTTATGGAGATTTTGGATTTGCTCCTTTTTGCACTGGAGGTTTGTATGAATTTGGCACTAATGGAGATTTTTTATTTTTTTTTAGGAACCTCCCCCTTTTTTAGGAACCTCCCCCTTTTGTCACTGTATGTATTTTGGATTCACTATTCACTACTTTTATGTCACTCTGCAAATGTAATGTCTTTGGTACATATACAATATTCTTACCAGGCTTTGACTTTGTCTTCTGGAGAGGCATATCATCTTTGTCGGAATCGTCACTGAATTTCTGCTTTTGAGGCTGACTCACATCAGGAACTGTTAAATGACAAGATGAATATTACAAGCACTTTAGTTACTTCAAAATTAATGTAGAATCCCAGCCGATATGAGAATCAAAGACTGAAATCTTTCCATCTACAATATATATAGCTATAGCAGAGGCCTGTTTAATCTGATGAGAGTTGTGTGATTGTTGAGGATGCATCAAGATCTTTCTTTTAAAGCCATTTGATGATGCCACAGGACATTACATTACTACATTACACTTAGCTGACGTTCTTATTCAAAGCGACTTACAATAGACAATGGTATCACCCATCGGCACAACCCGATTCAACAGGAAACCGATATGTGTACTTCCTTAAGGAAGTACTGTATCTGAACTACAACTGTGCACAATTTATCGCTATTCTTCTGGGAAACACCTTAACACACTTTTCAGGTATACTGTTCTTCTGGGGAACACCTTAACACACTTCTCAGGTATACTGTTCTCCTGGGGAACACCTTAACACACTTCTCAGGTATACTGTTCTTCTGGGGAACACCTTAACACACATCTCAGGTATACTGTTCTCCTGGGGAACACCTTAACACACATCTCAGGTATACTGTTCTCCTGGGGAACACCTTAACACACATCTCAGGTATACTGTTCTCCTGGGGAAAATCTTACCACACTTCTCAGGTATACTGTTCTCCTGGGGAAAATCTTACCACACTTCTCAGGTATACTGTTCTTCAGAGGAATACCTTAACACTGGTTAACCATAACAGCCATAAGACTGTCCAGCAGTACCTAAACACCCCCTCCTTTCCATTCTCAAACTAGGAACCTCCCCCTTTTGTCACTGTATGTATTTTGGATTCACTATTCACTACTTTTATGTCACTCTGCAAATGTAATGTCTTTGGTACATATACAATATTCTTACCAGGCTTTGACTTTGTCTTCTGGAGAGGCATATCATCTCCATCGGAATAGTCACTGAATTTCTGCTTTTGAGGCTGACTCACATCAGGAACTGTTAAATGACAAAATTAATATTACAAGTACTTTTGTTATTTCAAAATTCATGTAGAATCCCAGCCGATATGAGAATCACAGACTGAAATCTTTCTATCTATATACATAGCTATAGCAGCTGTCTGTTTAATCTGATATGATTGCTATTGACAGATATTTGTTTTCAAGCCATTTGATGATGCCACAGGACATAACATTATTGTACTGCACTTAGCTGACAGCTCTTATCCAGAGAGACTCACAGATCTTTACAGGGTTTCAGTTACCATCCCGTGAACAGTGTGGGGTTATATGCCTTGCTCAAGGGCATTTTACTCATGGAGTAGGGCACGATTCAAACCAGCAACCCTCCCCAAATCCCAAGACCAACTCCTAACCACTAGGCCACAGCTGCCAAACATTTATTAACTTTGGCCTGTAAGTGTATATAAATATACATATAAGGTTTGCTAGAATTACAGTATGATCATTGTGTGTGTCTACTGTTTGTCTACCTGTGATGGAAATGTTTTGACCTGTGCAGCTGTCTTTTAAACTTTAATAGATAATTTGATTGCATGCAAGTAAAGTAAAGTATTATGATTACATTTCAGCTTTTTAAAGGACCTACTGACACCCTGATTTGGGACAAAGTTTTGGATACATTTTAATAACACATACAAGCTAAGATATTCCTGTAACCCAAGATTTTCATGTACTAAGTAACATCAAAACACATACCTTCCATATCCTGTTCACACACCACGCCTGAAAGGTCATCTTCGGACTCAGAATGCTTGTCTAACTGGATTGTTTCTAAACAGGTATAAAATACAATACAATGAAGTCCTTAAGCATCATCATGTTGTGCTCATTTAAAGGTCAAAATCACAACAGTTGACTTAAACAGAAACAACGTACCATTTGGATCAATGTTGATCTGCTCAAGGCTCTTGCCTTGGAACTCCATAAGGCGTCCCTGCTCCATGGCCATTAGGATTTTACTGATCTTGACAAGTTGAAGGGTGCCCTCCGGTAACCGATAAAACTGCCGATGCACTCTGATGTTATGACCCATGAAATCCGCCAGCTGGTCAAGCTCTGTCTCCTGAAGGTTTAGTACCTTAGATAAGGTAGCCATGTGCTTTCTCAGTCTTGTTGAGGTGAGTGCGAGAGGATTCTTGACATTACAGCATTGGACAAACTGCCGAATGCAGTCTGACCCTCTGTAGTGTGACAGCGCTCCTGGTCTAGCAAACACATATGTGTTTTCTTTGAGGACACCACAATCCTTTCTCTTTTCATGTAGTACATCAAGTGCTTCCTGCATCGCTGGGCTTAGGAGGACAGCAACTTTCCGATCTCTCTTTCCTCTCAATTCTATCCTGGTGAAATGATGGCAGAGCTTTTTCTCGAGTTCAGAGAGAGCAAGGTTGACGTCTTCGTGAGGTGCTGATGTGTCTCTTGATGTGAATGCAGATAGGGACAGTTTGGACACTTCCCTTCTACGCCCGGTTAAACAGGATAACCTGGGCCAGAGTCACCTTAGCCAAGCTGGCCCAGTTCTGCGATGACGCCTCAGATTTCAAATCATGTTGGTACTGCTTTTGCTTCTCATCCAGGTAATTGTGCAACTTCTGCACATCTGCTGTGAAAGGCAGAAGCTGAGGGGCGTTCCACTTGGACTCACTGAGGCTCTTCAAAGATGTGGCTGACACAAGCTCGTGCCATTTTGCATCATAGATGTTTCGAAAGGAGCGGGCTGCTTCTGCAGCATCCTTGTCTCCTTTAATGACTGCATCACTTTCCAGGAGCATAGACATCTTCTTAAGGCTGTGTCCAAGTTTCAGGGGAAGTGATTTAGCTTTGCTTTTATTGCCTTGTGCTGTGTGTTTTACTGCTTTGACTGTATGCATGAAGTTTGCTGGTATTAGATATTCTCTGATCGTCTTCATGTTTGTGACCTCACCACCATGCACTCGAAGTCTACCAAGCTCCCTCAGTTTTTGCCGTATATATTCGTGCTTGTCAATGTCAGAGCCATGCTTGTTGTAGAGGTGCTTTCCCATCTCCATGATGCACCAGTCATTTTTGGCTGCATTTGCAACAGCATCTTGGTTCATGTTATTTAGCAGTTTCCATAGGTCTTCAGAAACTCCAGCAGGTGTGGGCTCTGCAAAGGCACAGAGGGCTTGGACTCTAGTTTTTCCCAGTTTTGGATTAACATTGTCAGGCTTGAAATTGCAGATTTGCACATGTCTCCACATTGCGTATTTTCTGAACAAACCCTGACAGTACAAACAGTGCATGTAGTCTTTTGCTTGGGAATTTTGTCTTGGCTGCTTGCGTGCAACCAAATTTAAATAAAGACAGAACTGCTTCTTGTTATAGATCCGAGATCCATCTTTTTCTTTCTGACAGCAGGAATGGATACTGAGGCACTTTCTCCACATTCCTGCTCGGAGAACATGTGGAGTCAGAAGTACAGACATTTATTGCACTGCTCCTGCTACGGTTTTGACATGGAGTTGAGCGACTTTTGCTATTCGGAGTCTCCACCGACAAGGATGGTGGTGATATTTCAGAGATCGTGCTGTCATCTGTACTATCTGTACTTTCCCCACTTGAAGCTGGAATATATTCTTCTCCACTATCAGGACTGGTGTCAAAAGCTCCTCAGATCCATCAGGAATGGTGTCTTTCATCTTTAGGAAATAATTAAAACAGTTAATATACACACCACAAATACACTCCTCCAACAATTCTTCCACTCTAACAAACTATTAATAAAGAGTCAGCATTCTGCTCATCATGACTAGTACATGTACTGTTCCTTTAACAGAAGTCAGCCTGCTGTTGGTGGGACCAGCCAGACATCGTTGTTCAGTTTAGTTCTGCATTATGATACAATATGCAGCGCGTTAAGGTGGATAGTTACCCAGAGCTAAGCGATGCCATTTTGGCGAACATTACTTGGCCTCGTAACTAGCGAGGCTCGCAGTACCAGGGCCACATCAGCACTATGTCTGACAGTGGGGAGACAAAGGCAGCTGGGCACCAGAGTAGGAGAAAGAGGTGAGCGGCTCCAATGTGCCAACAGTCTGTACCACGGACAACAACGTGCTGTTACCTTAACATACAGCAGAGGACTAATAACCTTACGAGACTCACCTAAGGCCTCTATTACGCAACTGTTACCAAGATTTGAAAAAGTTCCGTACTTGAAAACAATCTCTGTAGACAGGCGTTTTAACACTGTTTCCGGAAGATGAAGTCCTGTTACACGATACACACTTAACAGCACCATTCACAACAATGGGCCTTAACGTGCCCATATAAACAGGATTGGGTCATTAAAAGCGCATGCAAGGAGCTAACACAACTTAAGGATGACGGAAACAGTCACCAAATGCATCCATGTAACCGAGACCTTAGGCTGGGACAACGACTTGTTTCTAGTGGAATTGGTTTTGGGTCCACCACCTTCCTAAATAAAAGAATAGGGAGGTGGCGGATCCAAAGCCAACTTTACTGCACACAATTTGTTCATGGAACCAAGAACTTACAAGCGCAAATAAACAGGTAGCAAATGGTTTCCCAGGAGGATAACGCCCCCGCCTCACTTAAAAAACGCAACCTGGCTGGGTTTGCCAACCTGAGGTCTGTCTCCTGTTCAAGGGAGTGTCACGCATACAACCCGTCACATATAATCATACCTTTACAAATCATCAATTGACCACTCAACTAAACACAATTTCACCATGAAGATACCTACAGTACATGGCAATGACTGACAAATTTGTTGGTGGGACTTACAAAGATGCTTTTGGTCCTCCTAAGCCTTGGCACAATCGTTTGTCGATCATCATCATCATCTCCATGTTTCATACTGGAGTCGGAAAGATCATGTCCAAAAGGAATCTTCTCTTTGTTCTTCAATAAACACAACTGAAAACAGTTAAAACAAACAATGTATTATATATTGTAACTTATAGCTACTGATCTGTATTGCTTACATTAAGAATCAAGGTGAAATTTTATTCCAACTAAATGTAGATCAACACCAACTGCCAACACTAATATCCGTTTCTTAGAATAATAAAAAAAAAGGTGAGCAGTTACTGAATAGTAACCACAGCTAAAACAAATACAAGTCTTAAAACATGATTCAAATTTGTCAGAGGAAATGTCCAATCAACTGTTTTCAAATCCAATCGACCTACAATAGCATCCTAATGGTCACCATGTAGGATGGGGTGGCTGGCCAGGCTAGGTGGAAGCTGCCATAATCAAAAGTAGAATGGATACAATAGAGGCCTGCCACTTTTTTATCATGGCCATCATCAAAGAATGAAATGTGAAAGTGTCTATTCACTCTAATGTCAAACAAAGCCATTTCAAAGGACCAAAATAGTCAAAAGAACAAGTAGAATACACATATGTATGTAATTACAATGTCACGATTCCCCTCGATTCAGATTTTACCACAGTAGATTTACCACAGTACATTTATAATTACATGGAAGGAAATAGGTTGATTTGGCATTGAGTGTTCCAAGTAAGAATGTGCTATATAAATAAAAGTGGATTTGATTGAAAGTGGATTGGCATTTGTGCTGCGTTGCTGAAGCCTAAACAAGCCATTTCACTTTGATGTATTTCAAAGCGTAGAATCTTTTGCGGTAAAAACTAATGAAATCGTGAATGAGCACTTCAAAGTTCTATTCTACCAAGATAGTGGAAGGTTGAAAAGGCTGTGTACAGTGCTTAGTGACAGGTCGGTATAGCTGAAATTACTGAAGTTGCTGCAAAAGACAAAAGATACCTCTATGGTGGATGGGGGAGCATCTTCCTTAGTGCTGGAACTGATGGCTGATTCACTGGAGTCAGAGTAGTTTACCAAGGTGGCTTTTTCAAAAACCTTTTTGTCTTGCAACAACATGCTGGAGCTGCATAAAAAGGAACTATTCTCTAAATCCTTGACAAGCGAGTCTCCACTGCCATCCTAAAATATTAAAAGAAATTTAGATTATTAAGACTGCATGTTTCTAATCAAAAATGAATTGGTAAGGATCAAACAGAAGGTTCAGACAAAATCCATCACTCAAGCATCCAGAATGAATTACCAGAGCTTTTAGTTGTCGCAGCAAAACAATGTAAATGCAATTGTCAGAGTCATCTTAAGCATGTCTTGTGTTAAAAGAACTGTTTTAAACGCACCACCACTTCAGTGTGCAGTCTGTGTACAATCAGAACGTAACCGTCTTATTAACACAACTCACATGCTACAAGCAATTCTTGGATCACGATCAGAGTTTGGCTCCACCAGTAAACATCTTTCTTTGTAATCCATGCTTTACATGGTCCAAACAAGGATGCACCTGAGAGTGTGCCACCTGTATTATCAGTAACTTGGAGTGGGGGCTGGGTAAAGGTACCCCACAAGGCTGTACCTGAGAGTGTGTGTCACCTGTATCATCAGTAACTTGGAGTGGGGGCTGGGTACAGATACCCCACAAGGCTGTACCTGAGAGAGTGTGTGTCACCTGTATCATCAGTAACTTGGAGTGGGGGCTGGGTACAGATACCCCACGAGGCTGTACCTGAGACAGTGTGTAAGCAAGAACCATATCTGATCAAAATAGCCCACTAATCCTCACAACTGAGAATACTCTATAACGTGGTCTTGAACCTCATTACATCTAGTAAGAGTGTATTTTTGCATTGCCTCAAATCACCAACACATGGAGAAGCATCTAAACATAATCGAAGTCTGGTAACAGATTTTTACCTGGAAACTTGTGGGTGAAACCTCTTTCTGTTGCATCACTGGGTTGGAGCTGCATGGCAAGATGTGGTTCTCCACGGCTATGTCAGGAGAGTCTCCACCACCCTAAAATATGAATTAGAATTAGTTATTCAGAATTGGTACATGTACCACTCACCATACTACACAACAGCTATACAGCAGCATGTGTCTACTACTGGGTTAAAACCATCAGCCAGTCAGCAACTCATTTTAGCTCTCAATCACTAGTCGAGCACACCTATTCATAAGCAACCTCCTGTTTCAGCAGAAATACAACCCCGAAGAACATAAACATCAGCATTATTTGAAGTATTCAGTGTATCATAATTTATCAAGTTATGTTCACTGTGTATGTATGGCCCACATGTGATAATGCTTGGTAATGTACTTCTCAGCATGTGTTGCATTAAAGGAACAGTTTAAAAAGCACCACCACTTCAGTGTAGTCAGTGATCCAAGAATTGCTTGTAGCATGTGGGTTGTGTTAACAAGGTTACATTCTAGCAGTTTGGCTACACCGATAAATGTCCTTCTCTGCAATCTATCCTTTCCGTGGCCAACACAAGACTACACCTGAGAGTGTATCACCTGTATCATCAGTAACTTGGAGTGGGGGCTGGGTACAGATACCCCACAAGGCTGCACCTGAGAGAGTGTGTGTCACCTGTATTATCAGTAACTTGGAGTGGGGGCTGGGTAAAGGAACCCCACAAGGCTGTACCTGAGACAGTGTGTGTCACCTGTATTGTCAGTAACTTGGAGTGGGGGCTGGGTAAAGGTACCCCACAAGGCTGCACCTGAGAGAGTGTGTGTCACCTGTATTATCAGTAACTTGGAGTGGGGGCTGGGTAAAGGTACCCCACAAGGCTGTACCTGAGACAGTGTGTAAGCAAGAACCATATGTGATCAAAACAGCCCTCTAATCCTCACAACTGAGAATACTCTATAACATGGTCTTGAACCTCATTACATCTAGTAAGAGTGTATTTTTGCATTGCCTCAAATCACCAACACATGGAGAAGCATCTAAACATAATCAAAGTCTGGTAACAGGTTTTTACCTGGAAACTTGGGGGTGAAACCTCTTTCTGTTGCATCACTGGGTTGGAGCTGCATGGCAAGATGTGGTTCTCCACGGCTATGTCAGGAGAGTCTCCACCACCCTAAAATATGAATTAGAATCAGTTATTCAGAATTGGTACATGTACCACTCACCATACTACACAACAGCTATACAGCAGCATGTGTCTACTACTGGGTTAAAACCATCAGCCAGTCAGCAACTAATTTTAGCTCTCAATCACTAGTCAAGCACACCTATTCATACGCAACCTCCTGTTTTAGCAGAAATACAAAGAGGGATAAATGAAGACAAGCCATATTAATGTTTTTTTCTTGACAAACAGAATTGTCTCTTTTTTCACCTTCATTTCACCAGAAAAAAACCCTTAAAACCCTCCTTTACAAGGGTCACCTTGCCACGAGCGCAGCAGTCAGTCAAAAGATGTTGACATATAATAGATAAAACATATACAGAGGATCAAACATAATCACTGACAAACCTTTTCTCTCCATGGCCAATTGCCATCTCCGTAGTCATAAGTAATCTCCTCTCCGCTGTGTATGTCTTTAGCAGCGAACAGACAGAGGTGTGGCTTTCCACCAACTAATATTCGTTTCATCCTACAATTAGGATGGACATGATCATCATTGACCAGCCTTCCCAATGAGTCATCTTCCATCGCAGCATCAATGCTTCAAAGGAGGCAAAAAGTATTACAGGTCAAGCAGGGCATTAGGCCAAGATCGTCTACTGATTATTCAAAACTAAGAGGGCTAGAAATGTCAGTGTAAAATGAAAAAACTTGGCATGTTAAAACATTGTCCCGAGTTGGTATGTTGGCTGAGGACCAAACCTGCGCTAGACTGTTGCATTTAGAACTTCACTATTTTTTACTGTTTTGGCCCAGAAGGTTAACAATTGCAGTGCTACAGGCATAGGCAAAGCATAAAGATTATGCCATTTTTAAACCATTAAAAACAGCTGGAAGAAACACCACACTCCATCTGTATTATAACAAAGGCCCTGTGATTTAAAACGAGCCACTGAAGACTTTGTAAGTGTACACATACTTTATTAATAAAACAGTTCTTACAGGCAGTACCTTGAAGTTGTTTCTCATCACTGACATGAAGTTCAAAATAGTGACATTCTAAATGCAACAGGCTAGTGCAATTTTGCTCCTCAGCAAACATACCAACTTGGTATGATGTTTTAACATGCCAATTTTCATTTTACACCAAAGTTTCCCTTTAACTCTCACCATACAGTAAATGCTTACCACCATTTCTTGCCATGCCACGTGAAGTCGAACATGAAGACCAAGCATTTCGGATTATATATTCTCCTCCTCCTCTCTGTTTCCTCAAGGTCGATAAGTTGTCCTCTATATTCGACCACGAAGTCCCCCCCTTTTGAAAAGGCGATAGGGCAAATACACCCTGCCTGTTCACAGAAGTAAGAGTTAGTAAAAAAAAATGTATTGTCCATGTTGCAGCAACATGGTGCAGGCTGCAAAAAGAATCCTCAATTCACCTATTACGCATGTAATATAAATACCCCAAGCAGATATCTTCAGTACTAAGTACCAATTAACACTGACTACAGAGACACACTTGCCTTTAGTGGGGTTTATGTATTTAAGATCCAACATGGCAGTCTGGTCTGTGCCACTGATGGCATGTTGTTTCGCAATACTCCGAGAGGTTACTCTCCTTCTTGCCATTTTACCTGTAGAAAATAGATTAAAAGGAAATTGCGGTCAAAGCGCATGTTTGGTACCCGGGAGACCCGGGTTCGAGGCTGGGTGGGGTGACTTCTCCTCCCGTTACCCGTTTCAGACGTCTGGATTGGATATGGCCACGCATGCTTATGGTGGCATCCTAATCACACTAGTACTACTCACAGCAACATAAAGATATGCCTTAATGATTTACATTTAAGGCATTAATGATTTTATTGAACTCGTTGTATATAACATAACACGTAATGGTTTAATTACTAATGACATCTGTTAGTGGAAATAGCCAACATTCCACTGGCCAAAGTCATGCACATGCTATTGAACCAACCTTCCACTACTGTTACACGCTGCCACTGAAGAAATACACTAATTTAAACTCTCAAATACTTTCTGCACAAGAAATAAACAATTCATATCTGAGTGTATTCTGAATAACATTACAATATTTCAGGCAAAATGATTTTGAAATAAAATAGTACATTATTAGCAATAGCGCTAACTCCATCACGCCATGCTTCCGCAACTGTATGGCCACGACAAACATCAGAAATTCGCAAACATACATGTTGTTACCAATGTCCATTGGTTAACGTTACAATAAGAATTTTCACACCGATATTACTGAAAGGCTTACGTAGCAAACATCGAGTCATGCAGTCATCAATATAGGAGAGTCGGTCTTTGCTTCCAGTTTAGCTTCTTGTAACGTTAACCAATTAACATAGCTAACAACACGTGTTCGTTTGCAACGCAATGCACTGAAGTCCGGACGCGAAGCTTGGTTAATAATTACTAATTTATTCTCTGACTACAACTACTTATAGTATTTTACGGTCCAATTAAATGTCATAAAAGTGAGCAAAGTGAAAAAGTAGCAGTGTTACTTACCTAACCTTTAACCAACTACCAAGACGAGTTGCATCAAGTTTAGCAAGCATCTGGCGTCTTTACAAAGAGAGATGACGCGCGCATGCGCAATGATGGGAAGCCTTGCGTATATGGCGCCGGCGCAAAACTGTTTTGTAAACAATGACATCGCCGCCCTTTCACATGCATAGGCTATCTCACAACTGCAACTTTAAACTTTTAAACAGGCTGTTGTGGTATAGTTTGTGGTATAAATCATCTGCAGTGTAGGCTGGGTGTAATGCAATTGTTTCTACCTTCTGCCATTGAACTACAGGCTGTTATATAGGCTATATACCACTAGTGTACCGTATGCCGTGTACCGATTATGTATACATTAGTAGTTTGTACCTTATAACAAAGACTTCTTGTAGGCTATCATTATGCTTATTTAATAAAAGAGCATCTGTCGCTGTGGCCGACCCACATCGCTAAATAACAACATAACAATAACAAGCTAGTCTATCATTAGTTACCTTGCTAGCTAGCCTCTTGCTTAGAAAATATCAAACATGGCATTTTGTTAGCTAAGCTAACACACTGCATTTCTATTAAATCAGCTAGTCTAACATTTGTTAAAAATAACAGATATAGCCTATAGATGAACTGCAGAGAAGGCTAAGCTAACGTATGCTTGCCCTACCTTTAAAACATTTAAATAAAAATAATCTTAATAATCATGTTAGAATTATATTAGAAGTTAGTTAGAAACATATTTTCATATTACCTTTATCTTGAAGTTTGTCTTTGGTTCTTCTCATCACCCGCCAATGTGTATCATCTCACGTGACAGGCAGTCCGTTTTTGATTGGTGGATGGTGTGTGTGGAGTGTGTGAATTCGGAGCTAAAAAGTAAAACTGCAGTACCGTTTGTCGTCTGTAGAGGGCCAGTCTTAAGCACACTTAAGCACATATTATCAGGTTTTTGTGCTGTGTGGAGAACTTTTTTTTTCCTTGAATTTTTTGTACTAGACATATCAGCAAGGTCTCCCTTATCCATTCCAATGATTTCCCTTGTGGGGCTCAAGATTTTGAACCCCACAAGAAATTTGTTCCCCACACCGTGAGTGGGCAGTCATGTCGTGTTCCCCTCATAGTAATAAAAACAAACACACTCACACACACACGCACGCACACACACACACACACACACACACACATGAATACAAGTGAAGCACCGTCAGAGGAGGCGTCCACTGCAGGAACAGCTGCAGGGGCCAGCGGCGAGACGGGGCCCAAACACCATCCCTCTACCTCCATCCTCCTCTTAAAAACATGAACGTTCTCTTTGGCCCTGAGCTCCTCCGGCTGTTTCATAGATGATAAGATAAGATAAGATAAACTTTATTGTCCCCCGAGGGAGAAATTTGTCTTGGGCACGTAGTGCTGGGTGCAGTCAATAAATACAATACAAAAACAATACAAAACAATACAATACAATAAAATACACAAATAGTATAAATATAGAGTAAAATGCAGAATGCAGTACAATATCATGCAATAGTGCAGGACTAGTAAGGTGACCTCAGCATAGTATGTATAAAACAGAACCAGCAGATGTGGCTTCCAGAGTTAATGAGGATGGAGTGGGATTAAGTGAAGTAGAAAAAGGGTTGGGGATGGGCAGAGGATCCACAGCTGTAGGCCTCCCCCCTGCCCACAAAGAGGCAAAGGTGATCTACAACACCCTAACCCTCCCCAAACTGGGAGGGTTAAGGGGGGAGGGGCTAGGGTAGTGGATCCACAGCAGAAGGCCTCCCCACTACCCTAGGAGAGGCGATGTGGGGGCCAGGGACCGAGCTGGTTTTTATGTGTTTGTTGAGGAGGGATATTGAGGTGGGAATGAAAGACTGTTTGAATCGATTGCTCTTGCATCTGCTGGCTCTGTAGCGCCTCCCGGAAGGCAGCAATTCATATTCAGAGAATAAAACATGAGATGGATCCCTTAAAATCTTATTTGCTTGACTAACAACAACTTCCTCGTAAAGGGACTGTAAGGGCTGTTCAGTAGGTTTCTCTGCCAGCTTTAGAGCCGTTGTTACCATTTTTAGTAGTCTGGCCTTACATTGGACAGTGAGTGAGCCGTACCATATTACCATGCCATATCTAACAATACTTGCTATAACTGCGTTGTAGAATATGGCCCTAATCTCCGACTTCACACCAAATAAGCGCAGCCTTCTGAGAAAGTAGAGTCTTTGTGCCAGTCTGCTGCACAGACAGTCCACATGAGCACTCCAGCTCAATCTGTTGGACACCATTATACCTAGGTATTTGTACGACGCCACCTGCTCAATTACAGTGTTGTTCATTCTCACTGGATCATGTACAGTAACCCCTCTAGGGTCAAAAATCATTTCTTTAGTTTTTTTCACGTTCAGTTTAAGATGGTGATTATTACACCAAGTTTTAAAAATGAGGGCCTTGGTCCTGGAAAGACGCCTCTCCATGTGTGTCTGGACTTTGAGAATGACCAGGAACTGCCAGAGGAGCACAGGGGCCGCGAGGGTTCGTAGGGTAAAAGCAGTTCTGAAAGATAAGAAGGGCCAAGACAATTAAGACATTTAAAAACCAGTAAAAGAACTTTAAAATTGACCCTGAAACTCACAGGGAGCCAATGCAGTGAATTTAAAACCGGTGTAATGTGGTCCGGCCCTCTGGTCCTCGTCAGGACATGAGCTGCTGAATTTTGTAATAAAACCTGAAAAACTCTTTTTGGGAAGAGCAGAGAGCAGGGCATTACAGGAGTCTATTCGACTGGTGATAAAACGCTCAGTGTCTCCGTATCACCAGAGAGAGAACGGGGCGAACAAACCGATTTTTGTCATGTTCTTAATGTGTGGGATAAAGTCAGCTCAGTCTAAAATGACACCCAGGTTTGTCACTTGTGGAGATGGGTTAAAAGACTGTGCTTATAGTTTGGGTAAAAGTTTCTCTCTCTGGGCCTCAGGACCAATGACTAAAACCTCAGTTTTGTCCTGGTTAAGCTGGAGAAAGTTTTCTGCCATCCAGGATTTGAGATCTAAAATGCAATTAAAAAGAGCGTCCATTGGCCTGGTGTCATCAGGAGACATGGAGATGTAGAGGTGCAGATCATCTGCATCACTGTGGAAGTTGATTCCACGTCTCCTGATGACACCACCAAGAGGAGCATGTACAGGTTCAAAAGCACAGGGCCTGGAATGGAGCCCTGGAGCACACCACACATGATTACATGGCCCTGGGAGAAGCATTTGTAAGAATAGTGTGTCTACTGTGTCAAAGGCCGCGCTCAGATCCAGTAGAACCAACACGGTCGCCTTTTGTGGTTCACCCTAAAACCAGATTGATTTTTTTCTCGTGAACAAGACCCTGAGATACTCGAACTCCTCCACTTGAGGCAAGGACTCTCCACCCACCTGCAGAGGGCGCCAGAACCATGGCCTTGGATTTGGAACAGCTGATTCTCATCCCAGCTGCTTCACACTCGGCTGCAAACCGCCCCAGTGCTGCAGGTCCTGGATCGATGAAGCCAACAGGACAACATCATCCGCAAACATTAGTTGTATTCTGCTCAAATAGACTCAAAAAAGGAGCAACATATCGACAATTTAACCATCGAATAATGCTCCACTGTAGAATCCCCATTATTCACTCATTTATACGAGTCTGTGCAGAGGAGCTCATGTCCACAGGTCTATATCTTGTGCTAAATAAAACTCCCACTGTAGAAGAGAAAGAAATGACTGAAACACTCAGATCTTTATATTAAATAGTGTTAAATCAATAATATTTAAGGCTAATATCACAGGGCACAGTGTGATATTTTATTTATACAGCACCTTTTAAAACAAAGTCACAATGTTTTCTACACATGGAAACTAAATAAAATACAATGTCATGAAAATTATAACGATTAAATCAAATATTAAATCCAAACTCTTCAAGCATCTAACGTAGTTATTCTGCTGTGAATCCAACAAGCACAAGTCGATCGTCAAAACATACAATAAAACCAATAAACTTTTAAAATGTGACTTGTTCCTCCACTTCTGCCTCAGGAGCTCAGATCAACACATGGAGCAAATCTTTATGTGACAAAAACAGTGATATTCTAACACAACTTCAGGTATGTTTGTGATGTGGAAGTAACATTCAATCAGATCAGAAAACCGTCTGTGCTCTTGTGTTTAAAGTTGCATATTTCACACAAAAGTAAGACACAGAGACAATAAAGTGTAGTCATTTTGAATCACACGACGAGTGATGGGTCTGTCTTTGCACAAATGCAGCTGTAACTGAACTTTCTGTATTGAATAATTTCTCGTTCTAATCACCTCACTGTCTCATTTTGTGTCCCGCAACTACTGTACCACCACAATGCTTTTCTCCACGGAGATGTTATTGCTCTGTCTTTCTGCCTTCATGGAGACCAAACCAGACCGAGTTACAGGTCAGATCTGTGGAGAGGCGACTCCGCTCAGAGTCAGAATGCCGGTATTTTTGAGCTATGACACCACTTGGGATTGAATAAAGGTAAAGTAGAGCTGTTTAATTCTAAACTAAAGTGCAGCGGGGACAGTTCAAAGGACACAAGTACAGGACGGTTGGACAGTTTGTTTTTCCTGTATCTCTGGAGACCTTTTAAGCAGCGAGCTAAGGGGCCAGAGCAGAGAGAGGCTTAGAGGAAACTTTCCTGCTCACCTGGCGCCCCCTGGAGGACATTTTACCACATAAATCTTACCCGCCTTCATCTCTTTTGTAATGGACAGTTTAGACCACCGTGTTTTTGTGTCAGGACAACCAGAATGAAGGACACACATTTTCACACACATCTTTTTTATTTTTACATTTTGTAGATTTTTTCAATGGCTAAAATAGAATATTTCTTTTAAAATAATGTCGGTTTACTGCACATGTGGATGGAGGAAACATGCAGCTGAGCACCTGAAAGGTCCAATGTACAAGGCCTATCCCAACCACAAACTGTGTAATCTCTGCCTCTTAATGTGAGGATGAGGAGGCTCTTGGTTGGTCAGGGGTTCAAATCCGTGAATGAATGAATAAATAAACAGAGGAATATGTTCGGAAGGGCATCTGGTGTAGGGATCGTCTATGAACAGTGTGAATGCCCCTGAACCGTTATTGTGATCACAGACAGTTTTATTCAGAAAGTTATTGTGTCAGGACGATCACAGTGTTGTCCTCAAATTTTGTTGAATATTTTCAGTGACAAATATTCATATAGAGAACATTTATTTTTAAATCCCTGAACGTGGAAGGCTCAGTTTAGAAGCCGTGTCACAACCACAAACTATACACATCTGAACACCCGAAAGGTCTGACTGAGGAATAGACGTGCAAACCCTGCAGCCGTCAGTTCAGCTGAAGAGTGGACCTTTCAGGTGTTCAGTCTAACTGTCACAAGCACAAACCCTAACACTGATTAGGGTTTAGGGACACTGGTTTAGTCCTGGTTTAGATCTAGTCTGATCTGATTTGGCCCTAGATCTGGCCTAGTCCTGGTTTAGTTCCAGTCTGATCCTCTTTTCATGACAAACATAGACTCTGTCAAAATGAAGAGTAGAGACACTCGCCTCAGGATTGTCACCAAACACGAGGAGCACTGCTGCCCCGTTCTGACCCAAGCACAGAACTACAGAGCACACACTTTGTGCATTTCTTTTACTTCTATTGGAGTAATGATAAACAGTACTTTTACTCACACACTTACACCTGTGTTTTGTGTATTATCCACTAGGTTCAGGCAAATACAAGAACAATCTTACCCACATCTGACACAACAGCGTGTGTTAGAAATCATATTTTCTTCTGCCTTTCTCTCATGAGATAATGATGTAGGCACACACCAAAGAATAAAAAGAAAGGAGTCTGATTTATTGAAGTAACTGTGCACGTAATCACAGAACTATGTGTCCCTGACAGAGTCGTCTCTCCCTAAGATCGTAACATTCTCACATATGGGTAAAAAAATCACATATGACCTGCAGTGTGAACGAAGCCTCTGAGTGATCCAACGTGAGAGGGTGAGGAGCTAAGGTGCTTCCTCACCTGTTAGTCCGGTCGTGAATAATCAATTATTCTGGACACTTGTTTTCCTAAAATAAATCATATCAATTTGATCTATGCCCCAAAAAGTACCTTCCTCCTTTAAGTTTGTTTTTATCAGGCTGGTTATGCCTCTGTGTTCAGAACAATCAAAAAGCTGCAGGAATTATCACTTAGACTTAGACAAATGCTCACACATGTAATCATTTTGTAATAGCACATCATTATAAATAATCAATAAGGAATTGGCCTTGCTATGTGCGGTATGAGACAGGTGTGAAACCTGAGGAATTCTCTTCAAGGCCAATTCCTTATTCTTTATTAATAATGATGTGTTGTTATGAAATGATTACATGTGTGAGCATACCTCAGAGTCTCTCTTAACTTCACTTAATGCCTATACCAACACTGCCCTCTAGTGGATGTGTATTTGTGCATCTGTTTGTGAATTTTCAGTATTAAAAAGAAACCCCATATTTTCGATTTCTTAGTCAGACCTCAGTTTGTAAGTATTTGTCACTGAAAATATTCAACACAATTTGAGGACAACACTGTGATCGTCCTGACACAATAACTTTCTGAATAAAACTGTCTGTGATCACAATAACGGTTCAGGGGCATTCACATTGTTCATAGATGATCCCTACACCAGATGCCCTTCCGAACATATTCCTCTGTTTATTGATTCATTCATTCATGGATTTGAACCCCTGACCAACCAAGAGCCTCCTCATCCTCACATTAAGAGGCAGAGATTACAGTTTGTGGTTGGGATAGGCCTTGTACATTGGACCTTTCAGGTGCTCAGCTGCATGTTTCCTCCATCCACATGTGCAGTAAACCGACATTATTTTAAAAGACATATTCTATTTTAGCCATTGAAAAAATCTACAAAATGTAAAAATAAAAAAGATGTGTGTGAAAATGTGTGTCCTTCATTCTGGTTGTCCTGACACAAAAACACGGTGGTCTAAACTGTCCATTACAAAAGAGATGAAGGCGGGTAAGATTTATGTGGTAAAATGTCCTCCAGGGGGCGCCAGGTGAGCAGGAAAGTTTCCTCTAAGCCTCTCTCTGCTCTGGCCCCTTAGCTCGCTGCTTAAAAGGTCTCCAGAGATACAGGAAAAACAAACTGTCCAACCGTCCTGTACTTGTGTCCTTTGAACTGTCCCCGCTGCACTTTAGTTTAGAATTAAACAGCTCTACTTTACATTTATTCATGCTACACTTTAGTTTAGAATTAAACAGCTCTACTTTACATTTATTCATGCTACACTTTAGTTTAGAATTAAACAGCTCTACTTTACCTTTATTCATGATGCACTTTAGTTTAGAATTAAACAGCTCTACTTTACATTTATTCATGCTGCAAAATCCCATGATGTGAAAAACTGAGCTCCAAAAACAAACTTCCAAAAACTGCTCAGTGTGTGAGCCAGGCAGCCACAAGAGCAGCTCGCCCACTCTGTTGCCATGGCAGCATTATTGATGCTTTGCACTGCAGTGACGTCACATTTCCACTGGGGGTGTGACAGCCAAACAAAAACCTCAACAGCTTGAAAAAGCAAGAGAAGAACAGACAAAAGTTCCCCAAGATCACCACCGGCCACAAGTCAAACAAGTGTTTTCCTTATGACCTCTTGTATGGAACTGAGATGTTTTACTTATTACTGTATTTTTCTGACAATAAGTCACACTTTTATTCATGGTTTGGGTGGACCTGCGACTAGGGTTGCCACTGATTTCTGACAAAAAACCTAGACATTTTGGCAACCTAATGAACCGTTTTGCTGCTAAGCAAAGACGCCCTTCACACGTCTAACCCAGGACAGAAACTGTCCTTCTACAGTGAAAATGAACAAAACTTTGTGATGAAGCTGTATTAGTTTTGCTTTAAGTCGTTACTCTAGTTAAGGTCACAGGATGAGTTTATTATTATTGATAGGATCACTGAGAGGAGCCGAGGTGGCGGCAGATTTTTGTTGTTTGTTTGTTTGTACCAGAGCGAAACAGACGACTGAGTTCTGCTTGTTTTTACTCATGTGGAATGAAAAATCATTTATTCTTTATTTTCTAAGTTTTACATTTACAGACATCTCAGCTATTCCTGACTGAACCAGGTCTAAACCAGGTCTAATCCAGAACTAAACCAGGCCTAAACCTGGTCTAAACCAGGTCTAAACCTGGTCTAAAGCAGGACTAAACCAAGACTGAACCAGGTCTAAACTAGGTCTAAACTAGGACTGAACCAGGACTGAACCAGGACTGAGTATCGGGACGGCCCGGAGGTCTGTTGACCACAGTCCTCGTGGCCCCGGGCCCTGGAGCCAGCTGCGGGACTCAGTTGTTTTATGTAATAAATCCCCAGTCACTTTCTCGACCAGGAAAACACAGCACTCGCAGACCACAGCTGACGCCCTGGACACACGTCAAGTATTTTCTTCCAGTTTTGTCACGGTGTCTACAACGCGCATCGGGGGCATCTGAACTCAAATGCAAAGGGTCTAAACAGAGGTGTCCGGCGCGTTTTGGACGCTGCGGTGTGAACGGACTATAAAGGTTGGGTTGTCGGAATGAAGGGATGGACGCCGAAAACTTCATTCAGTGTCCCTGGGAGAATTTTTTTTCCCCCTGGGACAGACCATTAAAATCCAGGACAATCAGGTAAAACCGGGACAGGAGGCAACACTACCTGTGACTTATATATTAACATATACAATTTCACATGTTATTTTCACACTGACAGGGGGCGCTATAGGTTTGTGTGCCAGTATCTGCTGCACCTCATGCTCTTCCTCCACCACTGTCACTTCTGGCTCTACTGCACATGTCTCCTGCAGAAAGAGACTGTCCTGCTGCAAGTGAAATCTGGAGATGAAAACGGGAATCGAGCAGCAGAAAGAAAGTTTGGAGTGAACGAGAAACTTGTGTTTGATGGAGAGAAGTCGAACTGCATTAAAGAAAACAAAAGCTCATTGCGACTAAAAGCTGGATTTATCTGGAGTTGGAGGAGTTGCTCAGAAGTGACTCTGAGGATGAAGAATTCAGTGGATTTAGTGATCTGGAGTGAGATGGAGAGTTTGGTAAACTTGTTCTGTTGTTTCTGCTCTAGTTTTGTGAATAACTGTTCATATGTGACGTGAACACACCAGACACATGCTCAGCCTGTTCTTCTCTGTTCTAGTGTTATTTCTATAACTCACCTTTAAGAGGAAATGTCTCTTCCTGGAGTCTGATTTGATCAAATAAATTTCCCCTAAAAAGTGCGACTTACAGTATATATGTTTTTTCTTCTTCATTGTGCATTTTTTGGCTGGTGTGACTTATACAGTACATATTTTCTATTTGACTTTTACTTGTCCGTATACATTTATCTAATTATGTCTTATTTTACACCTGTCTCTTCCTATTTTTATTGCTACTTATTTAGATTTTATTATTGCATTTATATTTTTTTTACTCTTTCTTATTATAATATACAGTATTGTGATGTGTGAGCTGCTGTGTCCGAGTAAGGCCCCGTCCACACTCGTACGTATTCGAGTTTTTGTTGCGGATGCAGTGTTCGTCCACACTAATCCGATGGAAAACAGCTCCAGAAGCGGAACGATCTGGAGCTCCCACGTATTCGCCTGAGTACAGATCTGATCCGGCTGTGTGGACGAGTGAAAACGCTGAAAATGCTGCCGTTCTTATTGGACCACATCACTGTGTTCCTGATTCGCTGTGTTTGTGGCATCGGTCATGTGTCGCTATTGCGGAAATGTTTAAACAAACCCGAAACAAACGCGAAACATCGTTGAAAAGACTGTTTTCACGCTTTCCATCTTCCTCACCTTGAAATCAGCCGCTGCAACTTCCATAGAACTACGGAAATTTCAGATATGGTGCTCCACTCCTTGTTTTTACCGCACATATGGTGTCGTGACATCACGCCGACGTGATGCCAGCTGAATCATGTGACTGGCGTTTCTGGCAATCCAGACAAATTGTTTGCAATACACTGTTACTGTGATTCATTTCAGTGTAAACACCCTGTATTTCCCCTTGTGAATCAAAAGAGTTTGTCTAAGTCTAATGCAGTTTGCGTAGGATCAGCTGAGTGGAAATACATTTGTTGTTCTCCATTGTGTTTTTGCTGTGGTTGGCACCGTTGTGTTTTCTGTTCATTTGTTTTAAAATATCTTTGAGCTCAAATGAAGCAACACCCATACCTGGGAACGAGAGATTAGATTCACATCTAATTAAAGCTTTCCTAAGAAACATTTCATCACACAAAAGTAGTTTGTGTTTATCATTATCCTTATCTTGTGCCTACATCTAGTTTCCAGTTCACCCATGTGGGTCAGGCCACCTCAGTTTGGCACTTACAGGTTTAAGTGGATTTTCTCAAACTTCATCATTTCACATTTTAGTCGACCAAGTTCACTAAGAAAACCCTAAAGAAGCTACAGATTATTACGTAACGCACTTTTGGGCATCAATTCAAAACTGGTTGCTTTAAGTCGTTACTCTAGTTAAGGTCACCGGATGAGTTTATTATTATTGATAGGATCACTGAGAGGAGCCGAGGTAGCGGCAGATTTTTGTTGTTTGTTTGTTTGTACCAGAGCGAAACAGACGACTGAGTTCTGCTTGTTTTTACTCATGTGGAATGAAAAATCATTTATTCTTTATTTTCTAAGTTTTACATTTACAGACATCTCAGCTATTCCTGACTGAACCAGGTCTAAACCAGGTCTAATCCAGAACTAAACCAGGCCTAAACCTGGTCTAAACCAGGTCTAAACCTGGTCTAAAGCAGGACTAAACCAAGACTGAACCAGGTCTAAACTAGGTCTAAACTAGGATTAAACTAGGTCTAAACCAGGACTGAACCAGGACTGAGTATCGGTATCTGTTGACCACAGTCCTCGTGGCCCCAGGCCCTGGAGCCAGCTGTGGGACTCAGTTGTTTTATGTAATAAATCCCCAGTCACTTTCTCGACCAGGAAAACACAGCACTCGCAGACCACAGCTGACGCCCTGGACACACGTCAAGTATTTTCTTCCAGTTTTGTCACGGTGTCTACAACGCGCATCGGGGGCATCTGAACTCAAAT
Organism: Odontamblyopus lacepedii; assembly: GCA_034769755.1. Classification (NCBI taxonomy): domain Eukaryota; kingdom Metazoa; phylum Chordata; class Actinopteri; order Gobiiformes; family Gobiidae; genus Odontamblyopus; species Odontamblyopus lacepedii. The sequence continues at coordinate 8,487,153 of CM068346.1, read as the reverse complement.
GCAAAGGGTCTAAACAGAGGTGTCCGGCGCGTTTTGGACGCTGCGGTGTGAACGGACTATAAAGGTTGGGTTGTCGGAATGAAGGGATGGACGCCGAAAACTTCATTCAGTGTCCCTGGGAGAATTTTTTTTCCCCCTGGGACAGACCATTAAAATCCAGGACAATCAGGTAAAACCGGGACAGGAGGCAACACTACCTGTGACTTATATATTAACATATACAATTTCACATGTTATTTTCACACTGACAGGGGGCGCTATAGGTTTGTGTGCCAGTATCTGCTGCACCTCATGCTCTTCCTCCACCACTGTCACTTCTGGCTCTACTGCACATGTCTCCTGCAGAAAGAGACTGTCCTGCTGCAAGTGAAATCTGGAGATGAAAACGGGAATCGAGCAGCAGAAAGAAAGTTTGGAGTGAACGAGAAACTTGTGTTTGATGGAGAGAAGTCGAACTGCATTAAAGAAAACAAAAGCTCATTGCGACTAAAAGCTGGATTTATCTGGAGTTGGAGGAGTTGCTCAGAAGTGACTCTGAGGATGAAGAATTCAGTGGATTTAGTGATCTGGAGTGAGATGGAGAGTTTGGTAAACTTGTTCTGTTGTTTCTGCTCTAGTTTTGTGAATAACTGTTCATATGTGACGTGAACACACCAGACACATGTTCAGCCTGTTCTTCTCTGTTCTAGTGTTATTTCTATAACTCACCTTTAAGAGGAAATGTCTCTTCCTGGAGTCTGATTTGATCAAATAAATTTCCCCTAAAAAGTGCGACTTACAGTATATATGTTTTTTTTTCTTCATTGTGCATTTTTTGGCTGGTGTGACTTATACAGTACATATTTTCTATTTGACTTTTACTTGTCCGTATACATTTATCTAATTATGTCTTATTTTACACCTGTCTCTTCCTATTTTTATTGCTACTTATTTAGATTTTATTATTGCATTTATATTTTTTTTACTCTTTCTTATTATAATATACAGTATTGTGATGTGTGAGCTGCTGTGTCCGAGTAAGGCCCCGTCCACACTCGTACGTATTCGAGTTTTTGTTGCGGATGCAGTGTTCGTCCACACTAATCCGATGGAAAACAGCTCCAGAAGCGGAACGATCTGGAGCTCCCACGTATTCGCCTGAGTACAGATCTGATCCGGCTGTGTGGACGAGTGAAAACGCTGAAAATGCTGCCGTTCTTATTGGACCACATCACTGTGTTCCTGATTCGCTGTGTTTGTGGCATCGGTCATGTGTCGCTATTGCGGAAATGTTTAAACAAACCCGAAACAAACGCGAAACATCGTTGAAAAGACTGTTTTCACGCTTTCCATCTTCCTCACCTTGAAATCAGCCGCTGCAACTTCCATAGAACTACGGAAATTTCAGATATGGTGCTCCACTCCTTGTTTTTACCGCACATATGGTGTCGTGACATCACGCCGACGTGATGCCAGCTGAATCATGTGACTGGCGTTTCTGGCAATCCAGACAAATTGTTTGCAATACACTGTTACTGTGATTAATTTCAGTGTAAACACCCTGTATTCCCCTTGTGAATCAAAAGAGTTTGTCTAAGTCTAATGCAGTTTGCGTAGGATCAGCTGAGTGGAAATACATTTGTTGTTCTCCATTGTGTTTTTGCTGTGGTTGGCACCGTTGTGTTTTCTGTTCATTTGTTTTAAAATATCTTTGAGCTCAAATGAAGCAACACCCTTACCTGGGAACGAGATTAGATTCACATCTAATTAAAGCTTTCCTAAGAAACATTTCATCACACAAAAGTAGTTTGTGTTTATCATTATCCTTATCTTGTGCCTACATCTAGTTTCCAGTTCACCCATGTGGGTCAGGCCACCTCAGTTTGGCACTTACAGGTTTAAGTGGATTTTCTCAAACTTCATCATTTCACATTTTAGTCGACCAAGTTCACTAAGAAAACCCTAAAGAAGCTACAGATTATTACGTAACGCACTTTTGGGCATCAATTCAAAACTGGTTGCTTTAAGTCGTTACTCTAGTTAAGGTCACCGGATGAGTTTATTATTATTGATAGGATCACTGAGAGGAGCCGAGGTAGCGGCAGATTTTTGTTGTTTGTTTGTTTGTACCAGAGCGAAACAGGACGACTGAGTTCTGCTTGTTTTTACTCATGTGGAATGAAAAATCATTTATTCTTTATTTTCTAAGTTTTACATTTACAGACATCTCAGCTATTCCTGACTGAACCAGGTCTAAACCAGGTCTAATCCAGAACTAAACCAGGCCTAAACCTGGTCTAAACCAGGTCTAAACCTGGTCTAAAGCAGGACTAAACCAAGACTGAACCAGGTCTAAACTAGGTCTAAACTAGGATTAAACTAGGTCTAAACCAGGACTGAACCAGGACTGAGTATCGGTATCTGTTGACCACAGTCCTCGTGGCCCCAGGCCCTGGAGCCAGCTGTGGGACTCAGTTGTTTTATGTAATAAATCCCCAGTCACTTTCTCGACCAGGAAAACACAGCACTCGCAGACCACAGCTGACGCCCTGGACACACGTCAAGTATTTTCTTCCAGTTTTGTCACGGTGTCTACAACGCGCATCGGGTGCATCTGAACTCAAATGCAAAGGGTCTAAACAGAGGTGTCCGGCGCGTTTTGGGCCTTTGCGGTGTGAACGGACTATAAAGGTTGGGTTGTCGGAATGAAGGGATGGACGCCGAAAACTTCATTCAGTGTCCCTGGGAGAATTTTTTTTCCCCCTGGGACAGACCATTAAAATCCAGGACAATCAGGTAAAACCGGGACAGGAGGCAACACTACCTGTGACTTATATATTAACATATACAATTTCACATGTTATTTTCACACTGACAGGGGGCGCTATAGGTTTGTGTGCCAGTATCTGCTGCACCTCATGCTCTTCCTCCACCACTGTCACTTCTGGCTCTACTGCACATGTCTCCTGCAGAAAGAGACTGTCCTGCTGCAAGTGAAATCTGGAGATGAAAACGGGAATCGAGCAGCAGAAAGAAAGTTTGGAGTGAGCGAAACGTGTGTTTGAAGGAGAGAAGTCGAACTGCATTAAAGAAAACAAAAGCTCATTGCGACTAAAAGCTGGATTTATCTGGAGTTGGAGGAGTTGCTCAGAAGTGACTCTGAGGATGAAGAATTCAGTGGATTTAGTGATCTGGAGTGAGATGGAGAGTTTGGTAAACTTGTTCTGTTGTTTCTGCTCTAGTTTTGTGAATAACTGTTCATATGTGATGTGAACACACCAGACACATGCTCAGCCTGTTCTTCTCTGTTCTAGTGTTATTTCTATAACTCACCTTTAAGAGGAAATGTCTCTTCCTGGAGTCTGATTTGATCAAATAAATTTCCCCTAAAAAGTGCGACTTACAGTATATATGTTTTTCTTCTTCATTGTGCATTTTTTGGCTGGTGTGACTTATACAGTACATATTTTCTATTTGACTTTTACTTGTCCGTATACATTTATCTAATTATGTCTTATTTAACACCTGTCTCTTCCTATTTTTATTGCTACTTATTTAGATTTTATTATTGCATTTATATTTTTTTACTCTTTCTTATTATAATATACAGTATTGTGATGTGTGAGCTGCTGTGTCCGAGTAAGGCCCCGTCCACACTCGTACGTATTCGAGTTTTTGTTGCGGATGCAGTGTTCGTCCACACTAATCCGATGGAAAACAGCTCCAGAAGCGGAACGATCTGGAGCTCCCACGTATTCGCCTGAGTACAGATCTGATCCGGCTGTGTGGACGAGTGAAAACGCTGAAAATGCTGCCGTTCTTATTGGACCACATCACTGTGTTCCTGATTCGCTGTGTTTGTGGCATCGGTCATGTGTCGCTATTGCGGAAATGTTTAAACAAACCCGAAACAAACGCGAAACATCGTTGAAAAGACTGTTTTCACGCTTTCCATCTTCCTCACCTTGAAATCAGCCGCTGCAACTTCCATAGAACTACGGAAATTTCAGATATGGTGCTCCACTCCTTGTTTTTACCGCACATATGGTGTCGTGACATCGCGCCGACGTGATGCCAGCTGAATCATGTGACTGGCGTTTCTGGCAATCCAGACAAATTGTTTGCAATACACTGTTACTGTGATTCATTTCAGTGTAAACACCCTGTATTTCCCCTTGTGAATCAAAAGAGTTTGTCTAAGTCTAATGCAGTTTGTTTAGGATCAGCTGAGTGGAAATACATTTGTTGTTCTCCATTGTGTTTTTGCTGTGGTTGGCACCGTTGTGTTTTCTGTTCATTTGTTTTAAAATATCTTTGAGCTCAAATGAAGCAACACCCATACCTGGGAACGAGAGATTAGATTCACATGTAATTAAAGCTTTCCTAAGAAACATTTCATCACACAAAAGTAGTTTGTGTTTATCATTATCCTTATCTTGTGCCTACATCTAGTTTCCAGTTCACCCATGTGGGTCAGGCCACCTCAGTTTGGCACTTACAGGTTTAAGTGGATTTTCTCAAACTTCATCATTTCACATTTTAGTCGACCAAGTTCACTAAGGAAACCCTAAAGAAGCTACAGATTATTACGTAACGCACTTTTGGGCATCAATTCAAAACTGGTTGCTTTAAGTCGTTACTCTAGTTAAGGTCACCGGATGAGTTTATTATTATTGATAGGATCACTGAGAGGAGCCGAGGTAGCGGCAGATTTTTGTTGTTTGTTTGTTTGTACCAGAGCGAAACAGACGACTGAGTTCTGCTTGTTTTTACTCATGTGGAATGAAAAATCATTTATTCTTTATTTTCTAAGTTTTACATTTACAGACATCTCAGCTATTCCTGACTGAACCAGGTCTAAACCAGGTCTAATCCAGAACTAAACCAGGCCTAAACCTGGTCTAAACCAGGTCTAAACCAGGTCTAAAGCAGGTCTAAACCTGGTCTAAAGCAGGACTAAACCAAGACTGAACCAGGTCTAAACTAGGTCTAAACTAGGATTAAACCAGGTCTAAACCAGGACTGAACCAGGACTGAGTATCGGTATCTGTTGACCACAGTCCTCGTGGCCCCAGGCCCTGGAGCCAGCTGTGGGACTCAGTTGTTTTATGTAATAAATCCCCAGTCACTTTCTCGACCAGGAAAACACAGCACTCGCAGACCACAGCTGACGCCCTGGACGCACGTCAAGTATTTTCTTCCAGTTTTGTCACGGTGTCTACAACGCGCATCGGGGGCATCTGAACTCAAATGCAAAGGGTCTAAACAGAGGTGTCCGGCGCGTTTTGGACGCTGCGGTGTGAACGGACTATAAAGGTTGGGTTGTCGGAATGAAGGGATGGACGCCTTGAAAACTTCATTCAGTGTCCCTGGGAGAATTTTTTTTCCCCCTGGGACAGACCATTAAAATCCAGGACAATCAGGTAAAACCGGGACAGGAGGCAACACTACCTGTGACTTATATATTAACATATACAATTTCACATGTTATTTTCACACTGACAGGGGGCGCTATAGGTTTGTGTGCCAGTATCTGCTGCACCTCATGCTCTTCCTCCACCACTGTCACTTCTGGCTCTACTGCACATGTCTCCTGCAGAAAGAGACTGTCCTGCTGCAAGTGAAATCTGGAGATGAAAGCAGGAATCGAGCAGCAGAAAGAAAGTTTGGAGTGAGCGAGAAACTTGTGTTTGATGGAGAGAAGTCGAACTGCATTAAAGAAAACAAAAGCTCATTGCGACTAAAGCTGGATTTATCTGGAGTTGGAGGAGTTGCTCAGAAGTGACTCTGAGGATGAAGAATTCAGTGGATTTAGTGATCTGGAGTGAGATGGAGAGTTTGGTAAACTTGTTCTGTTGTTTCTGCTCTAGTTTTGTGAATAACTGTTCATATGTGACGTGAACACACCAGACACATGCTCAGCCTGTTCTTCTCTGTTCTAGTGTTATTTCTATAACTCACCTTTAAGAGGAAATGTCTCTTCCTGGAGTCTGATTTGATCAAATAAATTTCCCCTAAAAAGTGCGACTTACAGTATATATGTTTTCTTCTTCATTGTGCATTTTTTGGCTGGTGTGACTTATACAGTACATATTTTCTATTTGACTTTTACTTGTCCGTATACATTTATCTAATTATGTCTTATTTTACACCTGTCTCTTCCTATTTTTATTGCTACTTATTTAGATTTTATTATTGCATTTATATTTTTTTACTCTTTCTTATTATAATATACAGTATTGTGATGTGTGAGCTGCTGTGTCCGAGTAAGGCCCGTCCACACTCGTGCGTATTCGAGTTTTTGTTGCGGATGCAGTGTTCGTCCACACTAATCCGATGGAAAACAGCTCCAGAAGCGGAACGATCTGGAGCTCCCACGTATTCGCCTGAGTACAGATCTGATCCGGCTGTGTGGACGAGTGAAAACGCTGAAAATGCTGCCGTTCTTATTGGACCACATCACTGTGTTCCTGATTCGCTGTGTTTGTGGCATCGGTCATGTGTCGCTATTGTGGAAATGTTTAAACAAACCCGAAACAAACGCGAAACATCGTTGAAAAGACTGTTTTCACGCTTTCCATCTTCCTCACCTTGAAATCAGCCGCTGCAACTTCCATAGAACTACGGAAATTTCAGATATGGTGCTCCACTCCTTGTTTTTACCGCACATATGGTGTCGTGACATCGCGCCGACGTGATGCCAGCTGAATCATGTGACTGGCGTTTCTGGCAATCCAGACAAATTGTTTGCAATACACTGTTACTGTGATTCATTTCAGTGTAAACACCCTGTATTTCCCCTTGTGAATCAAAAGAGTTTGTCTAAGTCTAATGCAGTTTGTTTAGGATCAGCTGAGTGGAAATACATTTGTTGTTCTCCATTGTGTTTTTGCTGTGGTTGGCACCGTTGTGTTTTCTGTTCATTTGTTTTAAAATATCTTTGAGCTCAAATGAAGCAACACCCATACCTGGGAACGAGAGATTAGATTCACATGTAATTAAAGCTTTCCTAAGAAACATTTCATCACACAAAAGTAGTTTGTGTTTATCATTATCCTTATCTTGTGCCTACATCTAGTTTCCAGTTCACCCATGTGAGTCAGGCCACCTCAGTTTGGCACTTACAGGTTTAAAAGGATTTTCTCAAACTTCATCATTTCACATTTTAGTCGACCAAGTTCACTAAGGAAACCCTAAAGAAGCTACAGATTATTACGTAACGCACTTTTGGGCTTCAATTCAAAATTGGTTGAAGGAATTCAGAATCTCGATATTAGTCCTGTGAATAGAACTGCTGGAATTCAGAATAATCTCTCATCAAAATGAGTCAGCACCATTATTCAGATGGGAAAAGTGGTCATTTAAATTCATTAGACTGAACTATGTTTTGGTTTTATAGCTACAGATAATAATAAAGTGACTTTTACATTCCAAAAAATTCACAGCACTTTCCACCTTCAAGCCTCTACGCACTTTATTATTATCATTATAGTTTTTTCCCCCACTAAATTTGCTTATTGCGTATTGTCCACTGTCTTCCTTATTCTCTGTTTAACACAAAAATATAAATAATAATAATTAAGTCACTTTTAGATTCCAAAAAAAAAAGAAGAAGAAAAGAACAAAAAAGAAAACAGAACTAAGAAATATTTTACTTTAAGAAATGATTCTGGTACTTTCATTTTCTAATGTAACCCTTTTACCAACGGCTCGATATAGAAAGGACTGAACTATTCAGTTCAAATCTATTTTAAACTCCAATTATTACAACAGTCAAAGAGACATTCCAATGTATAAAACTTTTTGTCAAGGGTTAACATATGATTCTCACTCCTTACCAATTTAACTGAGATGTCCCAGAAATAATATTAACAAATTATATTCAAATAATGTAAATTTACCTTGATCTTAGTTTTATAGTGTTGTGATTTTACAGTGTACAAATGAGAGAGCGCACAGTAGATACGTTTTAGCTTTTTTGTATTGAAAATATAAAAGGTTCAACAAAATTAAATATACAAATGCCTTCTTTGATTCCCCCACAAATAAAGGTCAAATAAGTCCAGTGAGTACAAGAGTCATCCGAGTCAAGGAGTTAAGAGTTGTTAAGAGTGCACTCTAGTGTTTTATAAGAAACGTTGGCGCGCGTTGGAGCTCATATGTTCAGAGGAAAAACCTTTGGACAAATCCTACCAACTTCCTGGATAAACCTCCTTTTCTCACGGTCAAAGAGTAGGTGGATATGCACACACGGAGTCCTCGACGCAGGTGAATGGACCTCCGGAACCACACCTTCTCTCCCCCGTCTGGGTCTGAGGTAAGTAGGATAGACACGGCGATAGCAACTTTAGCTTAGCTTCTTCAGTCAGCGGCCTTGGAAAAACCAAGAAACTCACCCCATCGATCGTCCACGAGATCGCCGCAATCCTCTGGAACAAGGGGAAGAAATCCGGGAGTGCTGAAATGCGGCTTCAAGCCTTACTTTTTATTTTTACTGAACAAATGTCCTTTTTCAGCGCAACGCCATGCGGTTCATGTTCTCGTGCTCCTCGGGCGCGCTCCGTTTTTTTTCCTCTGACGTTACGTCATCACGTGACTGACGTTCCAAAAAAACTTAAAATGGGGATTTTTCTTAAACTAATATCAACAATGAATTTATTTATAAACAGTTTTTATATGCTTGTCTGAAATGTATTTAAACCTTTTTAACAAATTATTAATTTTACGAACCATATAAAATTATTATGAACACTAGAATGCATCGTTATGACGAAATGAAATACATTCCTAGGAATATAATATAAACAAAAATATACTGATATTGTAAATTATCAGGTTATTACAGTAACAACAGTATAAATTTATGCATTGAAGGCTGTACAGCAAAATATTTCAGCAGATTCCGATCTCTACATCCAGCAACTTCACTATATGACCACGTGAAGAATAAGTATAAGAATAAGACTACAAAAAGGCAGATGTTCTTATACCATTTTTGACACGGTTGTTTCCAGTTTACAGATTGCCTATATGCTCTTTCGTCACAAATTTAATATTTTTTATAGGCCTACTGTTTTTCCTGTTTTTCTGGTTACCTCTAAGGTATAAAACCACCTGTAATTGACTTGTGCTCCGCAGTCTATAAACGGCGTCTCTTCGGTCATTTTCTGAAATGAGCCACGGCGATGTTTCAAACAAGCTTCTAACACTTGACTAACACCTTTATCTTCAGCGCTGTCACATGTCAACGCTGCACATGAAGCATTTATACACGGACACGCACGTAAGGCTCAGTTTAACCCAGCAGTCATGGCTTTAGTCTACATTATGCACAAAACTGTGAGGATAAAACACCAAAACATCCAACAGTCGCCTACACAACAAAAGCACTTCTGTGGAAACTCAAACACCTGCTCGTAGCAGCTCTAAAGCCAGTAGAGATAAACAGAAACACAGAGAAAGCACTCGGCCGTGCAGAGTTAGCACGGTTAGCATAGTTAGCACGGTAGGCTGATTTTTCTCACCTGTAGAAGAGGCTTGTCTCATTTTGAGGTGAAACATCATCGATGATGTGCTACTGCTGTATTTGAACACTTTATCACACAAGGTAAGTAAGGTAAGGTAGCTCTATTTCTATAGTGCTTTACACAGACACATGTCCCCAAAGACGCTTTACACAGCATTATTAAAAGAGAATTATTCATTCACTCGAGACCCGGTGGTGATAAACTACTGTTGTAGCCACAGCTGCCCTGGGGCAGACTAAAGAGGCGCGGCTGCCAGGCCAACCAGCGCCAACAGTCCCTCCGACCACCATCACACACGCACACACCACTTTCACACCTACACTGCAGCACAGTGCACCTACAGTTTTGGGTTACATTTGACACCGTCATTCATCGTCATTGAAATGCTGCTGCACCAAACTTTTCTTTTGCTTAATCATCCGGGCTGTAACCTTGCGTCTTGAGTTCCATGTCCGTCACAGGAAAAGGGGCGTGTCAGTGCATGTTGCTCAGCAACGTCCTCGGACCAACAAGTCGAAAGGATAAACAAACACAAACACCTCGCAACACAAAAAATGTGCGTCTAGGCGATTGTATTGTCTGTGATTATTTAGGGCGACTCACACTCGGACTGTAGAAGCGTGTTGTCCTCAAACACGATTACATAGGGTTCCATTTAACTGACGGTCAAAAAATTTTGACTGGTTAACGTTGGTTCGGTCAGCCACTGGTCAAACGATTACGGTTAACACCCCTAACTCTGACACTCCCTGTGCCATTTCTGTATATGAACGTTCAGAATTCCAGATTAAGAACTACTCATGGTTGTATTAAATATATTTCTGCAATGTCAAAAAAAAAAAAAAAAACATTGAACATTAATAGCAAAGCTATAGTGTGTTTTTATTGTCCTGCCCAGACTTGTTCTGTCACATCATAATGATAATAAGAATAATAATACATAACACATAGTTCTTTTCACAATACTCAACAACCCTTTACATGAAGAGATAAAGGCAAACAAAAGAAATAAGAAAGTCGGTGAAAGGTGGTTTTAAAGAGTTGGGTTCAGGGCCTTTTTAAACACAGGAAGAGCGGAGGAGTCTGATGTGTTTGGGCAGGGAGTTCCAGAGGGTGGGGGCAGCAGGGGCCCAGTCATCCCAGGGCTCATGTTTAGTCCTGTAGGGGGAGACAGGAGGTTGGCGTCAGCTGATTGGAGGGCGCGAGTGGGGTGTGGTAGTGGAGGAGCTCAGAGAGGGAGGTGGGGGCCAGGTTATGGAGGGACGTGTACACAGTGGTGAGGAGTTTGTATTGGATGTGCTGGGGGATGGAGAACCAATAGAACTGGGCGATCCCCCAGATAAAAAACTCAATTCACGATTTGATTCGATTCAACGCTATAGGGAGCATCCAAAACTTTCCCCATGCTGTGAAAACCTCTTTTCTCCACCGAATAAATTGGAAGCATTTCATATGGTCCACAGTAGGGATGGGCGTTTGATTATATTTTCTTAATTGATCGCCGGGAGAATTAATAATCAATTATCGATTAATCATTAACGTTTTTATATTAAAAATGTCATCATTATTATTACTATTACTAATCTGCATAAATGAACTCAACTTTACAACATATAAACCATCACCACTCCAGAGCCACATCAGTGTGAGATTAGAATCTGTTTAATGCAGCTGTGGCACATTTGTTTTACAGAAACAAAACTTAAAACCTCATGGCTCATTTGCATAAACTGTAAACGCTTTTAGTCCAACGCTTCTGTTGGACTAAAGGACACGACTCAGTGGAATATGAGTGTTCTTTCTGTGGGGAAAAGTGGGAGTAGTGAAGGAAGTGCACTACGGAAAGCCTACAGGACGTCTTGGCGAATGCAAAATGTATGAGCTGTATAAAAAAAATCTTAAACATCAATAAAAATTTTTTTTAAAAACCCGAATCGATTTGACTTGCCAACTCAACAACACCAACCACCAACATTTTTATTTTGAATCGATTTTTGACCGAGGCGTAGGAACCAGTGGAAATCTCTGAGGACAGGGAGGAAGTGAGGAGGAGGTGAGGGTGAGGAGGAGGTGAGGAGGAGGAGGTGAGGGTGAAGAGGAGGTGAGGAGGAGGAGGTGAGGGTGAAAGGGAGGTGAGGGTGAAGAGGAGGTGAGGAGGAGGTGAAGGTGAGGAGGAGGTGAGGGTGAAGAGGAGGTGAGGAGGAGGAGGTGAGGGTGAAGAGGAGGTGAGGAGGAGGAGGTGAGGCTGAAAGGGAGGTGAGGAGGAGGTGAGGGTGAAGATGAGGTGAGGGTGAAGAGGAGGTGAGGGTGAGGAGGAAGTGAGGGTGAAGATGAGGTGAGGGTGAAAAGGAGGTGAGGAGGAAGTGAGGGTGAGGAGGAGGTGCAGGTGAGGAGGAGGTGAGGGTGAAGAGGAGGAGGAGGTGAGGGTGAAAGGGAGGTGAGGAGGAGGTGAGGGTGAAGATGAGGTGAGGAGGTGAGGGTGAAGAGGAGGTGAGGAGGAGGTGAGGGTGAGGAGGAGGTGCGGGTGAGGAGAAACTGCGGGTGAGGAGGAGGTGCGGGTGAGGAGGAGGTGAGGATGAGGAGTTGAGGGTGAGGAGGAGGTGCAGGTGAGGAGGAGGTGAGGATGAGGAGTTGAGGGTGAGGAGGAGGTGTGGGTGAGGAGGAGGTGAGGATGAGGAGTTGAGGGTGAGGAGTTGAGGGTGAGGAGGAGGTACAGGTGAGGAGGAGGTGAGGATGAGGAGTTGAGGGTGAGGAGGAGGTGTGGGTGAGGAGGAGGTGTGGGTGAGGAGGAGGTGAGGATGAGGAGTTGAGGGTGAGGAGGAGGTGTGGGTGAGGAGGAGGTGCGGGTGAGGAGGAGGTGTGGGTGAGGAGGAAGTGAGGATGAGGAGTTGAGGGTGAGGAGGAGGTGTGGGTGAGGAGGAGGTGCGGGTGAGGAGGAGGTGTGGGTGAGGAGGAGGTGAGGAGGAGGAGTTGAGGGTGAGGAGGAGGTGTGGGTGAGGAGGAGGTGCGGGTGAGGAGGAGGTGTGGGTGAGGAGGAAGTGAGGATGAGGAGTGGAGGGTGAGGAGGAGGTGAGGGTGAGGAGGAGGTGTTGGTGAGGAGGAGGTGAGGATGAGGAGTGGAGGGTGAGGAGGAGGTGTGGGTGAGGAGGAGGTGTAGGTGAGGAGGTGAGGATGAGGAGTTGTGGGTGAGGAGGAGGTGTAGGTGAGGAGGAGGTGAGGATGAGGAGTGGAGGGTGAGGAGGAGGTGTAGGTGAGGAGGAGGTGAGGGTGAGGAGGTGAGGGTGAGGAGTGGAGGGTGAGGAGGAGGTGTAGGTGAGGAGGAGGTGAGGGTGAGGAGGAGAGGAGGGTGAGGAGGAGGTGTAGGTGAGGAGGAGGTGAGGGTGAGGAGGAGAGGAGGGTGAGGAGGAGGTGAGGGTGAGGAGGTGAGGGTGAGGAGTGGAGGGTGAGGAGGAGGAGGTGTGTCTGCACTCTATTTAGTTCAGTAAAGACGGGCAGTTCCGGAGCTGAAATGATCCAAACGATTCTAGTGAAGGTGTATGGAGTTTAAAAACACAGTGGAGCACTTCCTGTATTACCAAATGACATCATAAAGTGGAAAAGAGTGTTTTCTGTTTGAGAAAAGAACTCAGTCAATCAAACTTTATTTATAGCTCCCCTTAGAACACTCAATGTGACCAAAGTGCTTCACGCAAGATAAACATATGTGAAATAATAAACAGTGAAAAAGAAAAAGTGCATCACTGAGATTACTGAGGGTTCAAAGCCAATACAGAAGTCAGTAAATACATAAGTGAGATAAATGAGCCTGGATTTGCTCAGGCCAAAGTCTGTGGGGGTGCGGATATCGGCCTCATTATCTCCAGGTATGTTTGCAATGAGGAAACGACATTAGAACAACATAAATCACAAAACAGTGTAATATGAGCCCTTTAATCTAAGTCCATACACACATTTGAGTGCCCACATTGTTATGAATACCTGCACACACCCTTTCTGTCACGCCGATCTGGGCCCGTCCATCCACTGCCGCTCCTGTCGCTCTGATGCCGTGTTGACAGATCCAAATGAGATCTCGAAAGCTTTTGTTTGCTCCAAGTCAAACATTACTTAAGACTACGAAATATTTCATGTCTTCCAAGGTAAATACTGGCTCAACAACAGAGTGTGTTAAAGTGTGAGAAAACCAAACGCAGTCATGCCTGTCCCTGTGTTCCTGGAGACCACAGACCAGACAGGCTCATCATGGCAGCGTTTTCATTTCACACTGAGCGAGTTAAGTGAGCGTGATGGTTCTTTTTTCGCACTTCACTTCTCTTCAGTACGACGCCTGTAAACACTCCACCGTGTGTCCAGCCTCAGTTCACTCCGACCCGGGGCAAATCCAACAAGTACACAGCAAAAAGGGGAGTGTTAAAATCGACTCTCACAGAATCAACTTGAACATTTTCTCTCTGAGTCCAATCTGTTCTAGAGTTAATTTAACATTTTTGGAGATGTTAATTAACACTGGACCAAAGTTCCTGTTTAACCCCGAAATCAAGTTATATTCATGTTTTGAGAGTAAACAGGTAACATTTTGTAGGGTTGTCCTGATTTAGCTAAACGACACACAGAGATGTTTTGCTTTTACACTTTAGTTTAGTTAATTTAAGATGAAATTCTGTACAAAACTGGTTCAAACTGGTCTTGTCTTGCAGGAGTTTGACGTTTTGGGTGGGACGTGCAAATTTAACACTAGCGGAAGCTGAATTGACTTCAACCATATCAACTCTGGCAAATACCCCCAATTCCAACCCCCGTTTAACTTTCAAATAGTTAAAATAACACTTTTTGTGCTAAAAACAACTCAAAATATAAAACAAAATATTTTAGCTTGAAATGTTAACCCTCCAGTTTTTGCTGTGTACAAGTTTGTTTAATCACATGATGCGTCAGCTACTTGAAGCCTGTTTTACACATCGCATCTTGGGCATAGCCTGCGTAAAGAAGTGAACCAGTCGAGTGTGACGTCACCCACAGAGTTCGGCTCCAGTCAAGTGAAGCACACCGAGGCCAGCAGTCATGGGGTGAACTTGGAGCCAGTTCCATATTAAGAACAGGAATTTATTTGCAAATATTTATTTACAAAATAGCAAAACAAACACGAGGATCATGTAGAGCGAGTTAATATGAACATTCTGACACCGCGTCAAACCAAACTCGTGACCGTGATTATTTATACACACACTCATACGATGATCACTTATTTCAATACTATTTTACACACGGGATCTTACCCACAGTCCAATTTTGGAAATAGGAATTAATTTACAGTTAAAATAGCTAAATAAAAACCCCAGGGTCAGGTAGAGCGAGTTATTACGAACGTTTTAAGACCACAAGGACAAGGCTCACAGCAGCAGTTACAGAGAGAGGGACGACACTTTTTCAATTAGAGCCAGAGACGCTGGAGTCAGCAGCGCCCCCATGCTCACTTCCTATTTGCAATTGGCGTTTCTATAAACAGACTATGGTCTTTCCTGTTGAGAATGGTGTTTAAGACGAGACACTGATGGCACTGTGCGTAGAAGCTTTCATGTGGAAACTATAAAACTGTCCACGCTGCACTGAAAGACTTCAACCATTCATATGTCACTGAATCCGTCTGCATTCATAGAGTTTATCTGAGGCATTTTAACTTCTAAAGCAATTTTATAAAAGTGCATTTTCTCCCATGGGGTCTTAAGGATCAGCTCTTAACCCTTTAAACGCCGGGCGCAAGTGTATATTTGATAAATAACTGCCGGTTCCAAATAAACGCTGAGTCTAAAGCAAATCAAGTAAGAAGACGTGAGCACTGACGCTGCACGTTTTTCTTCTTTGCCTGTTTTGTTTTGTTTTTACGTAGCTGATCGTGCTTTCTTTCAGTCCATCTTTAACCACATTGTTTGCCGTGGTTCCGCTGCAGTGCAAAAATCAACAATGTGACTTAAAATGTAAACTTTCTGCTGGAAAATAGCAGAGGAAAGAATATTACTTCCCTTTGGCAATTTGGAGGAAGCAGCAGTGTCATTGTTGCTTCTGTGGTGTAAGAGGAAAGTTGTGACAAAGGGGCGAGAAAAGGCAGAGGACGAGGCGGCAGGAATGGTGCTGACAAGGTAAAGGCAAAGTGTCACCAGGCCATCGTATAACGGTGTCGTCTCCTCCGAGGTGTGCCGTAAAAACTGTAAATTATAGTCATATGCCGCGGTGTCTGAACCCCGTGGTCTTAAAAGGGTTTTAAAGTAGCTCCTACACACACCAAACTTTTTGATCTAATTTCAAATCTGATTTATTAAAGTTTTAACTCTAAATAATGAGGTGAAATTGTATTTTTTGGGTAAATTTTCAGTCAGATCTGTTTTACTCAAATATTAAATAAGATATCTACTTCCCTTTGTGTATTTA
This sequence comes from Odontamblyopus lacepedii, assembly GCA_034769755.1. NCBI lineage: Eukaryota > Metazoa > Chordata > Actinopteri > Gobiiformes > Gobiidae > Odontamblyopus > Odontamblyopus lacepedii. Next base: position 8,471,221 of record CM068346.1, on the reverse strand, counting down.
ACATTATTAACAGAAGCAAGAAAAGACCAGAAGTGACCCCTAAATAGTGCCCCCTGTAGGGAATCGTGTGACATTCAGACACAGCCATAGACTCGTCCTAGATTCTCTCTGCAGATGTCAGTCTAACCGCACACACAGTTTTAAATCACAACTGCATCTGAAATTTGGTATAAACTTGACTTTATACATGTAGCCGTACTTGAGTTTTAAATCAGACCTCCTGTAAGATGGACTTTTCAGAGCGTGTAGCCATTCTGGCAGTTTCCCTTCACCGTTTCCTCACCTGACGTTGTATTTGGAGTGATTCATGCTGTTTGAGCAACTTTTAACCGTTTATTTTCAAGACATCATTGTTCATCACGTCCAAAGGTACACGCCCGCTGTGGCATATGCACTTCCTTCTGCACTTTGACTTTCGTAATCTGTGAAACACGTCGGATTCACCAGCTTCACGTCGTCATTTTAGTACAAAAGAAACAAACTAAACATAGCTATCCATCGCAGGCGCTGACAGCGACATGACTCTTTGTTGAAAACAGCTTTTTATGTTTTTCTATTTCTGTTTGGTTTGGTGAATTGTGCCTGTGCCTTAAATATAATGATGTGAGCTGTGGAAAAGCCTCCCTCCTGACTCATCTGTTTGGCTTATTCACTCCACTACAGCACCAGACCGTAGCTGCACTGCCCCATGTTTTACTGTTTTTAAAGGGCCCATATTACACTGCCTATATTGTATCACCACATGACATCACAAGGTGGTTTCTGTTTGAGAGGAGAACTCAGTCTAAATCTGCAGGTTTGTGTGTTAAACGTGTGAATGAAACAAAACTCAACTCCAGGTCTGTTTGTGATGAGGAAATGACATTAGGACAAAGTAATAATAGGCCCTTTAGATAATCTTAAAGCTCCAGAAATCAATCAATTTCTAATCAGATTTCATTGTGTGTGTGAACATAGCAAATGTCTTCTAAATTACACATCATTTAGAATATGTTAGAAGTTGTGTTTTAGAATTTAGTTAAAAAACAAACAAAAAAACTAAATCTAGACAAAGTGTGTAGTGTCAAAGACAGTTACTCCCAGACCTTCACCCTGGACACTTCCTCCAGCTCTTCCAGAGGCATCTCCAGGCCCAGAGACAGAGTCCCTCCAGCGTGTCCTGGGTCTTCCCCCGGGTCTCCTACCGACAAAACATGGCCGGAACACCTCCTGAGGGAGGCGTCCAGGAGGCATCAGAACAGATGCCCGATGTCACCTCATGTCACCTCAGCTGCTCTCGACGTGGAGAAGCAGCAGCTCTACTCTGAGCTCCTCCTGTGTAACCGAGCTCCTCCCCCTCTCTCTAAGGGAGCGCCTGGCCACTCTGCGGAGGAAACTCATTTCATCCGCTTGTATTGGCGATCTCTTTTTTCAGACTAAGAGTTTGTTTTCATCCCTGACAGTTTGGTCTGCTCCCTGCGCTCTTCCTTAGAGTCACGTGATGTTGCCGTGACGTGTCCACTCAGCCGATTTATACAGATTTTTGCGCTGTCTTCCTGCAGGTGAAGGTAGGACGACAGCGCCATCTGCAGTCTTCATTCTTCAGGACGGTATCTCAGATGTATGAGTAAAAAATCCCCTTCATCCTGGTTTATCGTCCTGTGGGCACGTCTCTGTATTTCGATTTCCTCTTAAATCAGAGCCGGTGTTCGTTTTCTTCTGTCCCAGTGATGTTTGCTCCATCCATAATGTGGTTCTCTCTTTTACTGTGGTCACAAATGGCCGATTTGTTCCTGTTCTGCTTTGTGTTTTGTTGCTTGTGTCTACACCTTTGCTGTGTCCTTCTCTTATTGTGTCCTGTGCTCATTTTTTCGTGTACTGAACGCCCTCCCTGTTTCCCTGATGTGTATGTGAAGTGCTTCACATAAAAATTGACAAAAACGGAAATATATATAACATAATACTAGGGAAACTGCAGTAAAACACCAAGATATCCTGTCTAGCTAGTACAGTGTTTCCCATACATAGACCAATCTGTGGCGCGGCTCCACAGAATGAAAACCGAGCGCCACAAATGGATTCTGCCTCTTTTTTTTTTTTTTTTCAAAGCAATTCTGTCATTTTTACTCACATGCACAGAGAGAGAGCGGCGTCTGATCAGGGGAGGTGCATCACACAAAGCTACTTGTTCGTCCACACTAATCTGATGGAAAATGGCTCCAGAGACCGAATGATCTGGAGCCGCCAGCTCCCACGAATTCAACTGAGCGCGGATCTGACCCCCCACCATGTGGACGAGTGAAAACTAGGGATGGCCATGTTTAGTCGATTAATCGATAATTGATCATTAAGAATTTCGTCGATCATGTTCATTTTAATCGACAAACCGAATGTAGGTTGCTGTGTGTAACGTAGCATAAGGAGTCGAGGCAGCGTCTCACAGCACAAACACTGGAGCTGTGGCCCCACAGTCCCACGTCTCGGCTCTGGCTCCTTGGAGATCACTATATCCCCCAAAGAGTGAGTTTACCTGCACATCAGTATCCCGGTTATGATCGGGATTTTTGAGTATCCCGGTTTTGCATGTTTACACAGCATCTCCAACCCGACATACACACAGAACAGACTCACCAGCCTCATTACATCCTCTGTCACAGAAAGAACACTCAGATTCCACTGAGTCGTGTCCTTTAGTCCAAGAAAGAGCTGCTTTTTTTCGCTTACACAAATGAGCCATGTGGTTTTAAGTTTCGTTTCTGTAAGACATAAACAAATGTGCCAAAGCTGCATGAAACACATTCTGATCTCACACGGGCTGATGTGGCTCTATAGTGGTGATGGTTTATATGTTGTAAAGTTGAGTTTATATTTAGATTAGTAATAATAATAATAATAATAATAATAATAATAATAATAATAATAATAATAATAATTTGAATATAAAATGTTAATGATTAATCGAAAATCTCGAGCTCTAGTTGCCGTCTTTATTGGACCACATCACTGTGACTCCTTCCTGATTCGCTGGGTTTGCGACATCGGGCATGCAACGCTATTGTGGAAAACATTTTAAACAAACCACAGACAAACACGAAACAGCATCGGTCCACGAAAAGACTGTTTTCACTCTTGCCATTTTTCTCAGCTCAAAATCGGCGATATGATGCCAGCCTAGTCATGTGACTAGCGTTTTAGGTGATCAGATCACATCACATCGCAAATAATTTCCAACACAGTGATACGGTGACAGGCTGATTAGTTTCTGTGTGAACGTAGTCTCAGTATTACAGTATTACATGCTAGAGAGAAAAGGTGACTTTTCGGTGTCGTCTTAAAGTGCGTCACAGACTGAGAGGATCTGACAGGTCACGGGCGTCAGGGTGGGGATAAGCATGTTTACTTAAATCTAAAACAGAAATAACACTTAGACAAAAACCCCAGCAGCTGCTGTGATGTAAGTGACAGGATTATTGATGGTTTTAATAATCCCTGTTACCTAACAACCAAATGCCAAATGTAATTAAACTAAACTGCACCAACTTACGAAGATTTGTCATCTTTTTAAATGAAATTATTATTGGTATTATTTTACTTAGTTTTGATCATATCTTCATCTACTTTTCACTCTGCATTTTTGACTCTAACCTTCAGGATCTTTATGTTTTATGTTTGTGTCTAAATGGTTGTATATACGGAATAAACACTGGGCTGGGGCTGCTGTTTTAATCTTTGTAATTCTCCTGAAAAGTGCCATACAAATAAAGTTTGATTGATAGATATGCATTTTAAAGGTGCTCTGTGTAACTTTTCTGGTCGAGAGTCTCTACCAGCTGGTCTCCATGGAGATGTTATTGCTTTGCCTGGAATGTTGCACAATATGTTCAGGGTTTAAGCTACAGCTCATATTCTTATTTTTACAATGACACCTTCGTAAAAAATGTTGGGCATTTGCCAGTTTGATCTCGTGTGGAGTGACAGCCATAAAACTACTATTCTAATGGTTAAAACATCTCTATAACAGTTAAACTACAGATATAAGTGTGCCATGTTAAAATGTCTCAGATTAAATGAGTTGTTATTATTATTATTGTTATTATACTTTTTATTTGTTTAGCACAATATAAATGAACACAATGAATAAAATAAAGCATAAAATAAAATAACACATAAAGTAAGTCAATACAAAAAAAAAAATTAGCAAAAGTAAAATAGACTCAATTCTCATGCTGGGTGTGGAACTTTCTGTGGTGGAAAATAGGCCGCATGGTTTCAGGGAAGTTAAAGCCACACTGCGGAATGTCAATGGACATAGATAGGTTTTATGTCATACTGTCGATTCTACATTCAAAGGAACAACATTTCCAGGGAACCCTTCTCCATGTGAAATAAGAGTCAAAGTAATTAAGTACAAGTATCTTTACTTTGCTCAATTTCTACTCGTGTAAAAGTAAAAAAAGTACTTTATTTAAAATGTAATTTGAGTAAAAGTTACTTAGTTACTTTCAGTTATTTGATGTAAAAGGATGAGTCATAAATCGAATCCAGCACAAGTCGTTTTAATCCACTTTTAGGTCATTTAGGAACTTTAACTGTCCATGAAGACCTCTGACTCAGCATCATCCAAGATGATCCAAGATCCAAATAACGTCCAAATAATTTCCCTTGTGGATCAATAAAGTTTGTCTTAGTCTAAGTGTAAGACACACTGACGGTTCTGCACAAAGACTCTACGTTCTACAGTGAAAATGCAGCGTGTTCACACCCGCACAGTTTCCCTTCATTTCCGGCAGATTGTTTGTTTTTTTCTCATTTAATTTTTTTTTTCTATCAGTCTGATTTTACTCAGTAATGAGGTGGATTCCAATGTAATGAAGTAAAATACTTGAAATGTACTCGAGTAAAAGTAAAATTACTCATTAAATTACTCATAAAAAACTACTCAATTACAGTAATGTAAGTAAGTCTAATTTGTTACTCTCCACCCTTGGTAAGAACACCTGTTTTTCTATGTTTTCCAGTAGAATAAACACATTCATAAAAAATAATAAAAAAGAAAATTAAAAAAGATATGTATATTTTTGTCTAGTTTTGCTAAAAGTGACATACTGGAGCTTTAAATACAACTTAAAAACACACAGCAGTGCCGAGTTTAGTTCAACAGTTCAAACAGATCATCACAAAAACGTGTTTTGTGTGTTTGCTGTGAGGAGGTGTTTACGTGTGATGTCTGTGGTTGGTGGCACATTTTCTAGGTCGTTTAGTTTATTAAAAGTCTAAATTTATTAATTATTGTTGAAACCAAACAGAAGAAACTGTCTGCGCTGGACTGGCTGAGCTGGATTTACAGCAGATTTTTGAATGACTCAGTTGCAGAACAGGTTTGAGATCATTACAATACAACATAATTAAACTATCACAGAATGCAACAATTGATTTATCAGGCACTTCTGTCGCCTGCCAATAGTGAACAAATACAAAAGCATTAATAGAGTTAAATGTGCACTGTGTACCTTTTCTGGTGTAGTATGGCATTAAACGTGACTTTTGCCATGACACTGTAATATTTAGATTATCAGAAAATCTGACCATTTTTGTCACAGCTGGAACTATAGAGATCTGGAAAACTCGAAAAGGGAAAAGAATAAATGAGACAGAAAGATGGTTTGTTGTAAGAAAAAGTAAAAATACAAATGCCTATTTTCACACTTACTCTACTGTGCCTTTCACGTACTATGTAATCTACTTATGTACTACACAATTACTACTTTTGTACTACATAATTACTACTTTTGTACTACATAATTACTACAATGACTGTGTAATCACACTTGAGCGTGGTATTACTTTATTGTCATAATACAGAAATGGACAGAACTAAACACACTAAACCTGTAGGCACAGACAAAGAAATGTGAGCTTCACATATTCTGGTGGAGGCTCTGCCAAATGCTTTTCTCCATGGAGATGTTATTGCTTTGTCTGGAATGTTCCACAGTATGGCATTAAACTGCTCTATCTTCATGAAAACCACACCTGACCAAGTTCCAGGTCAGATCTGTGGGGAGGCGACCCCGCTCACAGTCAGAACGCCTGTTTTTCTAGGTATTTTTGAGCTATAAAACCACCTGTAAGTAAATAAATGTTTAATGTCATACTGTGGAACATTCCAGGATGAGGAGTGACATCTCCATAGAAACAAGCAGGTGATAGATCCCCAACCAAAAAGTTACACAGTGCAGCTTTAAATACAGTAAACACATAAAGTGAAAGGTCCTGTATGAGGCAAAATGGAGGTTTGGGATTTGAGGGCGTTGAAAGTGGAAAAGCGCTGAATAAAAATGTGCCTTTGCCATGACACTGTAATATTTGGATAATCAGACAATTTGACTGGTTTTGTTACAGCTGGTACAATAGGGATTTAGAACACGCTCCTCTAAAGGGAAAAGAGGAGACAGAAAGATAGTTTGTGGTGAGTAAAAGTGCCTATTTTCACACTTACTCTACTGTGCCTTTCAAGTACTATATAATGTACTTATGTACTACACAATTACCATCATTAATGGTAATTATACTTGAGCATGGTATTATTTTATTATTGTCATAATACAGAAATGAGTAAGGCAAAATAAATTGCAGGACACACTAAACCTGTAGGCACAGGCTAAATAAAGTTCACATTTGACCCTCTGGAGGAAACTTTAAATCCTGCAGGTAAAGTACAATACATCTGTATTGTACTTTACCTGCCCTTGTGAGGGATGCCTGGCATTCCTCATTATTCACAGGTCAGCTGTCAATATTGTGAGATGAAAAATGATCACAATCTTTTGTATGCAAAATGTATTTGGGTGGACCGACCATTCATAATACCGAGGAGTGCCATGACACTGAGCCAAGAATGACAAACAGATATGTTTTTCTCTGCTTCTTTAGTCTGAACATAGCACGTCTATGTATCACACTGTGCGTCACTTACATTTAAGGATGACAACGGCCCAGATTTGAACCAATTCCTAAAGCTCTGGAGTCATATTTGAAATTCACCGCAGCACGTATAAGAACGCAGCATCAGAGTTTGGTACGTACTGCAACATTTCTTATCTTTTGTTTTTTATGATTTGATTATTGTGAATTACAGTAATCTTCAGATTTGGGAGTTTGGTTTGCATTCACTCAAATAAGTTTGGTGTTGAATCTGTTGAACTTGGTGCTAATTTTGGTTTCATGAGGATTGTCCCAGTAATTACAGAGATATTAACGATAAACCAGATCAACAAATCTGCAATCTGACAGATAATACCAGCTCTTCTCTGCCAAGACAAACACAACTAAGGTGAAGTACGTGTTTAGCTTTTTATTAGTAGGATTTATTTATTTATTTATTTATTTATTATTACTTTTTTTCTAATTTCTTTCTGAACAGCTTCAAACTCTGGTGGTATTATGTGCTGTATAATTTATTATTGTTATGTTTTATTGTTGCTGCTGAAAATTGAATTTCCTTCGGGATCAATAAAGTATTTATCTATCTTATCTTTATTTAAATATCTACTAAATGCTTTTACTTTGCTAAATAGAAAAAAGTAATAAAAAACAAGAGAACCTGAACAATTACCATCATTAATGATAATTATACAGGAGCACCTCTCCACAGATCTGACCTGTGATGTAGCGTAGTGCTGTGACCTGCTCGTCTCCCTCGTAATAGACAGGTTTTATCTAAACTGTGGAACATTCTAAACAAACAATCTCCATGGAGACAAGCAGGTGGCCAGAAACCTCCACCAGAAAAGTTGCGCAGTGAAGCTTTAAGATTGGGCACAAATCTGTAAAGGAAAATAGTTTGGGCTCGTCTTGACTGTAAAACGTGACGTTTTGGGAACCTTGAAACAATGGCCAGGAAACTGTGGACTTTGGCCTTTTGGGGTCTGTGTCTGGAGGTCGGTTGTGTTAGGAGTTAGTTAAAAGGTTCGTAATTTTGACTCATTTTGGTGGAATCATACCTGTTGTCAATATAAATTCTACTTTTGCACCAATTAAGAAGCAACACGAGAAGAAAAACTTAAAACATATGTTGAACATTACAGGAAGTAGAGAGCTCTACTTTAAAGACTTCCACACTGATGACATTACACTAGGCAGAATTCTGCCCAAAGGTTCTGCAGAATGTACACGTAAGAAATATATTTTTTCTGATACTTTAAATATTATTTCAACATGAACATGTTTTCTTATAATTTGATTGGTTAAGCCTATCAGATAATCATTTCTGTGTTGATTACAAGAGCATAAGTGGCCCATTGTACAGTGGCGTTCCCTAGTGTGATCTCATAATTTCCAATCAGGAAGGAAAATTGCCAAAACATAATAATGACTTTTAGTATAAATGAGTAGTCCAAGCTGTCATAGTCACTTCAGTAGATGAATCCTAGTAAAAAGTCAGTGTGTGGCTTCAGCTCACAGACGCTCACTGTGGAGCTGAAGCAGAGGCAGGGCACAGGGAGGCAGCAGACGGCCGGGGCTCCTCTGGATTTGGACACATGTCATTTGCAGCGTGTTGACAACACGGACTAAAGAAAGTGTTCTTTACTCACCCTATGTGAGTCTGGGAGACATGGCCTATAATCCGATGGCTAAATAACAGGAACTGATCACTTGGACTTGTCTGCAGTGTGTGAGCACCAAATAGGACGTATTCTGTCCTGCACTCATAAAAGATCAGTTTGTTTTTCTGTAAATAGTTCTGCCTTCTTGTATCTTATTCTAAACTGTATGTTAATAGGGTTTAGGTAAAGGTCTATAGAATAACTGTGTTATGCAGAATTTCTGTGTTAAATCATTGGAATAGGATTAATGGTTATGTTAACTGGCCATAGAAAATAAACTAACCTGTAAAACATTTGTTGATGTAAACTACACCAGACTAAAGGAAATGACATTCAGACTTGAATATTATGACCTGATGCACTAAAAGCGCTATGGCCTTCAGTCTGTGTTTAGGCCACAGCTCTGGTGAGGTGAGATCAGAGTCTGCGTCTTTAACTTGTCACATAAAACTTAGGGCCCCTCAAGGGTCAAGAGGCTGACGGGGCCAGTTTGTCAGAAGAGGAGCTCCAACAGTGGGAAATGAGTGAGAAGAGCATCATGAAAGAAATGTGGTGGTTTGAGTGAGGAGCGGTGACATTTGTTCAGTCCAGTTGGACGTGTCCCTTATGAAAAAACCAACAAGAGTCCAGTCAAGTAGTTTACATGTATTTATATGGCTCCTTTAACCAAAAAAGCAAACAAACAAACACACAAACAAACAAACAAACAAACAAACACACAAACAAACAAACAAACAAACAAACACACACACAAACAAACAAACACACAAACAAACAAACAAACAAACAAACAAACAAACAAACAAACAAACAAACACACAAACAAACACACAAACAAACAAACAAACACACAAACAAACAAACAAACAAACACACAAACAAACAAACAAACACACAAACAAACAAACACACAAACAAACAAACACACAAACAAACAAACACACAAACAAACAAACACACAAACACACAAACAAACAAACACACAAACAAACAAACAAACACACACACAAACAAACAAACACACAAACAAACAAACACACAAACAAACAAACAAACAAACAAACACACAAACAAACAAACAAACATGTAACTAAAAGAGAAATGAAAGAAATTCTCTGTGGGAAATAAGAGACATTCAGTGTTTTTACAAATGACTTTTTGTCATTTCAGGTGCAGTGGGAAACATGGGGAAACCCACCGTGTCCATGACACTTTTACTAATATTAACTGTGATTAAAACAACTACTGCAGCTGCAAATACAACAGCTCTAACTACTGTACCACCAACAACAGCACCAACCACAGCAGCTCCGACTACAGAAGTTCCTACTACTGTAGCACCAACTACTGCAGCTCAAACTACTGCAGCACCAACTACTGCAGCACCAACCACAACAGCTCCAACAACAGCTGCGCCAACTACAGCCGCACCAACCACAGCAGCACCAACTACTGCAGCACCAACCACAGCAGCACCAACCACAGCAGCACCGACTACAGCAGCACTGACTACAGCTGCACCAACTACTGCAGCACCAACTACAGCTGCACCAACCACAGCCGCACCTACAACAGCAGCCCAAACGACAGCTGCTCCAACTACAGCAGCACCAACCACAGCAGCCCCAACTACAGCAGCCCCAACAACAGCTGCACCAACCACAGCAGCACCAACCACAGCAGCACAAACTACAGCTGAACCAACCACCGCAGCTCCAACTACAACAGCTCCAACTACTGTAGCACCAACAACAGCAGCCCCAACTACAGCAGCACCAACCACAACAGCACCAACCACAGCAGCACCAACTACAGCAGCACCAACTACAACAGCTCCAACTACTGTAACACCAACCACAGCTGCCCCAACTACAGCGGCACCAACAACAGCAGCCCCAACTACAGCTGCACCAACCACAGCAGCACAAACTACAGCTGAACCAACCACCGCAGCTCCAACTACTGCAGCACCAACCACAACAGCAGCACCAACCACAGCAGCACCAACTACAACAGCTCAAACTACTGTAGCACCAACCACAGCTGCCCCAACTACAGCGGCACCAACAACAGCAGCCCCAACTACAGCTGCACCAACCACAGCAGCACCCACCACAGCAGCACCTACCACAGCTGCACCAACCACAGCAGCACCAACCACAGCTGCCCCAACTACAGCAGCACCAACCACAGCAGCCCCAACCACAGCAGCACCAACCACAGCAGCACCCACCACAGCAGCACCAACTACAGCGGCTCCAACCACAGCAGCACCCACTACAGCAGCACCCACTACAGCAGCACCAACTACAGCAGCACCGACTACAGCTGCACCAACTACTGCAGCACCAACTACAGCTGCACAAACTACAGCTGCACCAACCACAGCAGCACCAACCACAGCAGCTCCAACTACAGCGGCTCCAACCACAGCAGCACCAACTACAGCAGCGCCAACTACAGCAGCACTGACTACAGCTGCCCTAACTACTGCAGCACAAACTACAGCTGCACCAACCACAGCAGCACCTACAACAGCAGCCCCAACAACAGCTGCTCCAACTACAGCAGCACCAACCACAGCAGCCCCAACCACAGCAGCCCCAACCACAGCAGCACCAACCACAGCAGCCCCAACTACAGCGGCTCCAACCACAGCAGCACCAACTACAGCAGCACTGACTACAGCTGCCCCAACTACTGCAGCACAAACTACAGCTGCACCAACCACAGCAGCACCTACAACAGCAGCCCCAACGACAGCTGCTCCAACTACAGCAGCACCCACCACAGCAGCACCGACCACAGCTGCACCAACCACAGCAGCACCAACCACAGCTGCCCCAACTACAGCAGCACCAACCACAGCAGCCCCAACCACAGCAGCACCAACCACAGCAGCACCAACCACAGCAGCACCAACTACAGCAGCACCAACTGCAGCAGCACCAACTACAGCAGCACCGACTACAGCTGCACCAACCACAGCAGCACCAACCACAGCTGCCCCAACTACAGCAGCACCAACCACAGCAGCCCCAACCATAGCAGCACCAACCACAGCAGCACCCACCACAGCAGCACCAACTACAGCAGCACCAACTACAGCAGCACCGACTACAGCTGCACCAACTACTGCAGCACCAACTACAGCTGCACAAACTACAGCTGCACCAACCACAGCAGCACCTACAACAGCAGCCCCAACGACAGCTGCTCCAACTACAGCAGCACCAACCACAGCAGCCCCAACCACAGCAGCCCCAACCACAGCAGCACCAACCACAGCAGCTCCAACTACAGCGGCTCCAACCACAGCAGCACCAACTACAGCAGCGCCAACTACAGCAGCACTGACTACAGCTGCCCCAACTACAGCAGCACCAACCACAGCAGCACCTACAACAGCAGCCCCAACGACAGCTGCTCCAACTACAGCAGCACCAACCACAGCAGCCCCAACCACAGCAGCCCCAACCACAGCAGCACCAACCACAGCAGCTCCAACTACAGCGGCTCCAACCACAGCAGCACCAACTACAGCAGCGCCAACTACAGCAGCACTGACTACAGCTGTCCCAACTACAGCAGCACTGACTACAGCTGCCCCAACTACAGCAGCACCGACTACAGCTGCACCAACTACTGCAGCACCAACTACAGCTGCACAAACTACAGCTGCACCACCGACAGCAGCACCTACAACAGCAGCCCCAACGACAGCTGCTCCAACTACAGCAGCACCAACCACAGCAGCCCCAACCACAGCAGCCCCAACCACAGCAGCACCAACCACAGCAGCACCAACCACAGCAGCTCCAACTACAGCGGCTCCAACCACAGCAGCACCAATTACAGCAGCGCCAACTACAGCAGCACTGACTACAGCTGCCCCAACTACTGCAGCACAAACTACAGCTGCACCAACCACAGCAGCACCTACAACAGCAGCCCCAACGACAGCTGCTCCAACTACAGCAGCACCAACCACAGCAGCCCCAACTACAGCTGCACCAACTACAGCAGCACCGACTACAGCAGCACCAACCACAGCAGCACCCACCACAGCAGCACCTACCACAGCTGCACCAACCACAGCAGCACCAACCACAGCTGCCCCAACTACAGCAGCACCAACCACAGCAGCCCCAACCACAGCAGCACCCACCACAGCAGCACCCACTACAGCAGCACCCACTACAGCAGCACCAACTACAGCAGCACCGACTACAGCTGCACCAACTACTGCAGCACCAACTACAGCTGCACAAACTACAGCTGCACCAACCACAGCAGCACCAACCACAGCAGCTCCAACTACAGCGGCTCCAACCACAGCAGCACCAACTACAGCAGCGCCAACTACAGCAGCACTGACTACAGCTGCCCCAACTACTGCAGCACAAACTACAGCTGCACCAACCACAGCAGCACCTACAACAGCAGCCCCAACAACAGCTGCTCCAACTACAGCAGCACCAACCACAGCAGCCCCAACCACAGCAGCCCCAACCACAGCAGCACCAACCACAGCAGCTCCAACTACAGCGGCTCCAACCACAGCAGCACCAACTACAGCAGCACTGACTACAGCTGCCCCAACTACTGCAGCACAAACTACAGCTGCACCAACCACAGCAGCACCTACAACAGCAGCCCCAACAACAGCTGCTCCAACTACAGCAGCACCAACCACAGCAGCCCCAACCACAGCAGCCCCAACCACAGCAGCACCAACCACAGCAGCTCCAACTACAGCGGCTCCAACCACAGCAGCACCAACTACAGCAGCACTGACTACAGCTGCCCCAACTACTGCAGCACAAACTACAGCTGCACCAACCACAGCAGCACCTACAACAGCAGCCCCAACGACAGCTGCTCCAACTACAGCAGCACCCACCACAGCAGCACCGACCACAGCTGCACCAACCACAGCAGCACCAACCACAGCTGCCCCAACTACAGCAGCACCAACCACAGCAGCCCCAACCACAGCAGCACCAACCACAGCAGCACCAACTACAGCAGCACCAACTACAGCAGCACCAACTACAGCAGCACCAACTACAGCAGCACCGACTACAGCTGCACCAACCACAGCAGCACCAACCACAGCTGTCCCAACTACAGCAGCACCAACCACAGCAGCCCCAACCACAGCAGCACCAACCACAGCAGCACCCACCACAGCAGCACCAACTACAGCAGCACCAACTACAGCAGCACCGACTACAGCTGCACCAACTACTGCAGCACCAACTACAGCTGCACAAACTACAGCTGCACCAACCACAGCAGCACCTACAACAGCAGCCCCAACGACAGCTGCTCCAACTACAGCAGCACCAACCACAGCAGCCCCAACCACAGCAGCCCCAACCACAGCAGCACCAACCACAGCAGCTCCAACTACAGCGGCTCCAACCACAGCAGCACCAACTACAGCAGCGCCAACTACAGCAGCACTGACTACAGCTGCCCCAACTACAGCAGCACCAACCACAGCAGCACCTACAACAGCAGCCCCAACGACAGCTGCTCCAACTACAGCAGCACCAACCACAGCAGCCCCAACCACAGCAGCCCCAACCACAGCAGCACCAACCACAGCAGCTCCAACTACAGCGGCTCCAACCACAGCAGCACCAACTACAGCAGCGCCAACTACAGCAGCACTGACTACAGCTGTCCCAACTACAGCAGCACTGACTACAGCTGCCCCAACTACAGAAGCACCGACTACAGCTGCACCAACTACTGCAGCACCAACTACAGCTGCACAAACTACAGCTGCACCACCGACAGCAGCACCTACAACAGCAGCCCCAACGACAGCTGCTCCAACTACAGCAGCACCAACCACAGCAGCCCCAACCACAGCAGCCCCAACCACAGCAGCACCAACCACAGCAGCACCAACCACAGCAGCTCCAACTACAGCGGCTCCAACCACAGCAGCACCAACTACAGCAGCGCCAACTACAGCAGCACTGACTACAGCTGCCCCAACTACTGCAGCACAAACTACAGCTGCACCAACCACAGCAGCACCTACAACAGCAGCCCCAACGACAGCTGCTCCAACTACAGCAGCACCAACCACAGCAGCCCCAACTACAGCTGCACCAACTACAGCAGCACCGACTACAGCAGCACCAACCACAGCAGCACCCACCACAGCAGCACCTACCACAGCTGCACCAACCACAGCTGCCCCAACCACAGCTGCACCAACCACAGCAGCCCCAACCACAGCAGCACCAACCACAGCAGCACCCACCACAGCAGCACCCACTACAGCAGCACCCACTACAGCAGCACCAACTACAGCAGCACCGACTACAGCTGCACCAACTACTGCAGCACCAACTACAGCTGCACAAACTACAGCTGCACCAACCACAGCAGCACCAACCACAGCAGCTCCAACTACAGCGGCTCCAACCACAGCAGCACCAACTACAGCAGCGCCAACTACAGCAGCACTGACTACAGCTGCCCCAACTACTGCAGCACAAACTACAGCTGCACCAACCACAGCAGCACCTACAACAGCAGCCCCAACAACAGCTGCTCCAACTACAGCAGCACCAACCACAGCAGCCCCAACCACAGCAGCCCCAACCACAGCAGCACCAACCACAGCAGCTCCAACTACAGCGGCTCCAACCACAGCAGCACCAACTACAGCAGCACTGACTACAGCTGCCCCAACTACTGCAGCACAAACTACAGCTGCACCAACCACAGCAGCACCTACAACAGCAGCCCCAACGACAGCTGCTCCAACTACAGCAGCACCCACCACAGCAGCACCGACCACAGCTGCACCAACCACAGCAGCACCAACAACAGCTGCCCCAACTACAGCAGCACCAACCACAGCAGCCCCAACCACAGCAGCACCAACCACAGCAGCACCAACTACAGCAGCACCAACTACAGCAGCACCAACTACAGCAGCACCGACTACAGCTGCACCAACCACAGCAGCACCAACCACAGCTGCCCCAACTACAGCAGCACCAACCACAGCAGCCCCAACCACAGCAGCACCAACCACAGCAGCACCCACCACAGCAGCACCAACTACAGCAGCACCAACTACAGCAGCACCGACTACAGCTGCACCAACTACTGCAGCACCAACTACAGCTGCGCAAACTACAGCTGCACCAACCACAGCAGCACCTACAACAGCAGCCCCAACGACAGCTGCTCCAACTACAGCAGCACCAACCACAGCAGCCCCAACCACAGCAGCCCCAACCACAGCAGCACCAACCACAGCAGCTCCAACTACAGCGGCTCCAACCACAGCAGCACCAACTACAGCAGCGCCAACTACAGCAGCACTGACTACAGCTGCCCCAACTACAGCAGCACCAACCACAGCAGCACCTACAACAGCAGCCCCAACGACAGCTGCTCCAACTACAGCAGCACCAACCACAGCAGCCCCAACCACAGCAGCCCCAACCACAGCAGCACCAACCACAGCAGCTCCAACTACAGCGGCTCCAACCACAGCAGCACCAACTACAGCAGCGCCAACTACAGCAGCACTGACTACAGCTGCCCCAACTACAGCAGCACTGACTACAGCTGCCCCAACTACAGCAGCACCGACTACAGCTGCACCAACTACTGCAGCACCAACTACAGCTGCACAAACTACAGCTGCACCACCGACAGCAGCACCTACAACAGCAGCCCCAACGACAGATGCTCCAACTACAGCAGCACCAACCACAGCAGCCCCAACCACAGCAGCCCCAACCACAGCAGCACCAACCACAGCAGCTCCAACTACAGCGGCTCCAACCACAGCAGCACCAACTACAGCAGCGCCAACTACAGCAGCACTGACTACAGCTGCCCCAACTACTGCAGCACAAACTACAGCTGCACCAACCACAGCAGCACCTACAACAGCAGCCCCAACGACAGCTGCTCCAACTACAGCAGCACCAACCACAGCAGCCCCAACTACAGCTGCACCAACTACAGCAGCACCGACTACAGCAGCACCAACCACAGCAGCACCCACCACAGCAGCACCTACCACAGCTGCCCCAACCACAGCTGCACCAACCACAGCAGCCCCAACCACAGCAGCACCAACCACAGCAGCACCCACCACAGCAGCACCCACTACAGCAGCACCCACTACAGCAGCACCAACTACAGCAGCACCGACTACAGCTGCACCAACTACTGCAGCACCAACTACAGCTGCACAAACTACAGCTGCACCAACCACAGCAGCACCAACCACAGCAGCTCCAACTACAGCGGCTCCAACCACAGCAGCACCAACTACAGCAGCGCCAACTACAGCAGCACTGACTACAGCTGCCCCAACTACTGCAGCACAAACTACAGCTGCACCAACCACAGCAGCACCTACAACAGCAGCCCCAACAACAGCTGCTCCAACTACAGCAGCACCAACCACAGCAGCCCCAACCACAGCAGCCCCAACCACAGCAGCACCAACCACAGCAGCTCCAACTACAGCGGCTCCAACCACAGCAGCACCAACTACAGCAGCACTGACTACAGCTGCCCCAACTACTGCAGCACAAACTACAGCTGCATCAACCACAGCAGCACCTACAACAGCAGCCCCAACGACAGCTGCTCCAACTACAGCAGCACCAACCACAGCTGCACCAACCACAGCAGCACCAACCACAGCTGCCCCAACTACAGCAGCACCAACCACAGCAGCCCCAACCACAGCAGCACCAACCACAGCAGCACCAACTACAGCAGCACCAACTACAGCAGCACCAACTACAGCAGCACCGATTACAGCTGCACCAACTACTGCAGCACCAACTACAGCTGCACAAACTACAGCTGCACCACCCACAGCAGCACCAACCACAGCAGCTCCAACTACAGCGGCTCCAACCACAGCAGCGCCAACTACAGCAGCACTGACTACAGCTGTCCCAACTACTGCAGCACAAACTACAGCTGCACCAACCACAGCAGCACCTACAACAGCAGCCCCAACGACAGCTGCTCCAACTACAGCAGCACCAACCACAGCAGCCCCAACTACAGCTGCACCAACTACAGCAGCACCGACTACAGCAGCACCCACCACAGCAGCACCTACCACAGCTGCATCAACCACAGCAGCACCAACCACAGCTGCCCCAACTACAGCAGCACCAACCACAGCAGCCCCAACCACAGCAGCACCAACCACAGCAGCACCCACCACAGCAGCACCAACTACAGCAGCACCAACTACAGCAGCACCAACTACAGCAGCACCGACTACAGCTGCACCAACTACTGCAGCACCAACCACAGCAGCTCCAACTACAGCGGCTCCAACCACAGCAGCACCAACTACAGCAGCGCCAACTACAGCAGCACTGACTACAGCTGCCCCAACTACTGCAGCACAAACTACAGCTGCACCAACCACAGCAGCACCTACAACAGCAGCCCCAACGACAGCTGCTCCAACTACAGCTGCTCCAACTACAGCAGCACCAACCACAGCAGCCCCAACCACAGCAGCCCCAACCACAGCAGCACCAACCACAGCAGCTCCAACTACAGCGGCTCCAACCACAGCAGCACCAACTACAGCAGCGCCAACTACAGCAGCACTGACTACAGCTGCCCCAACTACTGCAGCACAAACTACAGCTGCACCAACCACAGCAGCACCTACAACAGCAGGCCCAACGACAGCTGCTCCAACTACAGCAGCACCAACCACAGCAGCCCCAACTACAGCTGCACCAACTACAGCAGCACCGACTACAGCAGCACCAACCACAGCAGCACCCACCACAGCCGCACCAACCACAGCAGCACCAACTTCAACAGCTCCAACTACTGTAGCACCAACCACAGCTGCACCAACTACGGTGGCACAAACTACAGCTGCACCAACTACAGCGGCACCCACCACAGCAGCACCCACCACAGCAGCACCTACCACAGCTGCACCAACCACAGCAGCACCAACCACAGCTGCCCCAACTACAGCAGCACCAACCACAGCAGCCCCAACCACAGCAGCACCAACCACAGCAGCACCCACCACAGCAGCACCAACTACAGCAGCACCAACTACAGCAGCACCAACTACAGCAGCACCGACTACAGCTGCACCAACTACTGCAGCACCAACTACAGCTGCACAAACTACAGCTGCACCAACCACAGCAGCACCTACAACAGCAGCCCCAACGACAGCTGATCCAACTACAGCAGCACCAACCACAGCAGCCCCAACTACAGCTGCACCAACTACAGCAGCACCGACTACAGCAGCACCAACCACAGCAGCACCCACCACAGCCGCACCAACTACGGTGGCACAAACTACAGCGGCACCAACTACAGCGGCACCAACAACAGCAGCCCCAACTACAGCTGCCCCAACTACAGCAGCACCAACCACAGCAGCCCCAACCACAGCAGCACCAACCACAGCAGCAACAACTACAGCAGCACCAACTACAGCAGCCCCAAGCACAGCAGCCCCAACTACAGCAGCACCAACCACAACAGCACCAACCACAGCAGCACCAACTACAGCAGCACAAACTACAGCTGCACCAACCACAGCAGCACCAACTACATCAGCACCAACTACAGCTGCACCAACTACAGCTGCACCAACTACAGCAGCACCAATTACAGCAGCACCAACTACAGCAGTACAAACTTCAACAGCTCCAACTACTGTAGCACCAACCACAGCTGCACCAACTACGGTGGCACAAACTACAGCGGCACCAACTACAGCGGCACCAACTACAGCGGCACCAACTACAGCAGCACCAACTACAGCGGCACCAACAACAGCAGCCTCAACTACAGCTGCCCCAACTACAGCAGCACCAACCACAGCAGCCCCAACTACAGCTGCCCCAACTACAGCTGCACCAACTACAGCAGCACCAACCACAGCAGCACCCACCACAGCAGCACCAACCACAGCAGCACCAACCACAGCTGCCCCAACTACAGCAGCACCAACCACAGCAGCCCCAACCACAGCAGCACCAACCACAGCAGCACCCACCACAGCAGCACCAACCACAGCAGCCCCAACTACAGCTGCACCAACTACAGCAGCACCAACCACAGCAGCACCCACCACAGCAGCACCAACCACAGCTGCCCCAACTACAGCAGCACCAACCACAGCAGCCCCAACCACAGCAGCACCCACCACAGCAGCACCCACCACAGCAGCACCAACTACAGCAGCACCAACTACAGCAGCACCGACTACAGCTGCACCAACTACTGCAGCACCAACTACAGCTGCACAAACTACAGCTGCACCAACGACAGCAGCACCTACAACAGCAGCCCCAACGACAGCTGCTCCAACTACAGCAGCACCAACCACAGCAGCCCCAACCACAGCAGCCCCAACCACAGCAGCACCAACCACAGCAGCACCGACTACAGCAGCACCAACCACAGCAGCACCCACCACAGCCGCACCAACCACAGCAGCACCAACTTCAACAGCTCCAACTACTGTAGCACCAACCACAGCAGCACCAGCCACAGCTGCACCAACTACGGTGGCACAAACTACAGTGGCACCAACTACAGCGGCACCAACAACAGCAGCCCCAACTACAGCTGCCCCAACTACAGCAGCACCAACCACAGCACCCCCAAGCACAGCAGCACCAACCACAGCAGCACCCACCACAGCAGCACCAACTACAGCAGCACCGACTACAGCAGCACCGACTACAGCTGCACCAACTACTGCAGCACCAACTACAGCTGCACAAACTACAGCTGCACCAACAACAGCACCACCTACAACAGCAGCCCCAACGACAGCTGCTCCAACTACAGCAGCACCAACTACAGCAACACCAACCACAGCAGCCCCAACCACAGCAGCCCCAACCACAGCAGCACCAACCACAGCAGCTCCAACTACAGCGGCTCCAACCACAGCAGCGCCAACTACAGCAGCACTGACTACAGCTGCCCCAACTACTGCAGCACAAACTACAGCTGCACCAACCACAGCAGCACCTACAACAGCAGCCCCAACGACAGCAGCCCCAACGACAGCTGCTCCAACTACAGCAGCACCAACCACAGCAGCCCCAACTACAGGTGCACCAACCACCGCAGCACCAACCACAGCTGCCCCAACTACAGCAGCACCAACCACAGCAGCCCCAACCACAGCAGCACCAACCACAGCAGCACCCACCACAGCAGCACCAACTACAGCAGCACCAACTACAGCAGCACTGACTACAGCTGCCCCAACTACTGCAGCACAAACTACAGCTGCACCAACCACAGCAGCACCTACAACAGCAGCCCCAACGACAGCTGCTCCAACTACAGCTGCTCCAACTACAGCAGCACCAACCACAGCAGCCCCAACCACAGCAGCCCCAACCACAGCAGCACCAACCACAGCAGCTCCAACTACAGCGGCTCCAACCACAGCAGCACCAACTACAGCAGCGCCAACTACAGCAGCACTGACTACAGCTGCCCCAACTACTGCAGCACAAACTACAGCTGCACCAACCACAGCAGCACCTACAACAGCAGGCCCAACGACAGCTGCTCCAACTACAGCAGCACCAACCACAGCAGCCCCAACTACAGCTGCACCAACTACAGCAGCACCGACTACAGCAGCACCAACCACAGCAGCACCCACCACAGCCGCACCAACCACAGCAGCACCAACTTCAACAGCTCCAACTACTGTAGCACCAACCACAGCTGCACCAACTACGGTGGCACAAACTACAGCGGCACCAACTACAGCGGCACCCACCACAGCAGCACCCACCACAGCAGCACCTACCACAGCTGCACCAACCACAGCAGCACCAACCACAGCTGCCCCAACTACAGCAGCACCAACCACAGCAGCCCCAACCACAGCAGCACCAACCACAGCAGCACCCACCACAGCAGCACCAACTACAGCAGCACCAACTACAGCAGCACCAACTACAGCAGCACCGACTACAGCTGCACCAACTACTGCAGCACCAACTACAGCTGCACAAACTACAGCTGCACCAACCACAGCAGCACCTACAACAGCAGCCCCAACGACAGCTGATCCAACTACAGCAGCACCAACCACAGCAGCCCCAACTACAGCTGCACCAACTACAGCAGCACCGACTACAGCAGCACCAACCACAGCAGCACCCACCACAGCCGCACCAACTACGGTGGCACAAACTACAGCGGCACCAACTACAGCGGCACCAACAACAGCAGCCCCAACTACAGCTGCCCCAACTACAGCAGCACCAACCACAGCAGCCCCAACCACAGCAGCACCAACCACAGCAGCAACAACTACAGCAGCACCAACTACAGCAGCCCCAAGCACAGCAGCCCCAACTACAGCAGCACCAACCACAACAGCACCAACCACAGCAGCACCAACTACAGCAGCACAAACTACAGCTGCACCAACCACAGCAGCACCAACTACATCAGCACCAACTACAGCTGCACCAACTACAGCTGCACCAACTACAGCTGCACCAACTACAGCAGCACCAATTACAGCAGCACCAACTACAGCAGTACAAACTTCAACAGCTCCAACTACTGTAGCACCAACCACAGCTGCACCAACTACGGTGGCACAAACTACAGCGGCACCAACTACAGCGGCACCAACTACAGCAGCACCAACTACAGCGGCACCAACAACAGCAGCCTCAACTACAGCTGCCCCAACTACAGCAGCACCAACCACAGCAGCCCCAACTACAGCTGCCCCAACTACAGCTGCACCAACTACAGCAGCACCAACCACAGCAGCACCCACCACAGCAGCACCAACCACAGCAGCACCAACCACAGCTGCCCCAACTACAGCAGCACCAACCACAGCAGCCCCAACCACAGCAGCACCAACCACAGCAGCACCCACCACACCAGCACCAACCACAGCAGCCCCAACTACAGCTGCACCAACTACAGCAGCACCAACCACAGCAGCACCCACCACAGCAGCACCAACCACAGCTGCCCCAACTACAGCAGCACCAACCACAGCAGCCCCAACCACAGCAGCACCCACCACAGCAGCACCCACCACAGCAGCACCAACTACAGCAGCACCAACTACAGCAGCACCGACTACAGCTGCACCAACTACTGCAGCACCAACTACAGCTGCACAAACTACAGCTGCACCAACCACAGCAGCACCTACAACAGCAGCCCCAACGACAGCTGCTCCAACTACAGCAGCACCAACCACAGCAGCCCCAACCACAGCAGCCCCAACCACAGCAGCACCAACCACAGCAGCACCGACTACAGCAGCACCAACCACAGCAGCACCCACCACAGCCGCACCAACCACAGCAGCACCAACTTCAACAGCTCCAACTACTGTAGCACCAACCACAGCAGCACCAACCACAGCTGCACCAACTACGGTGGCACAAACTACAGTGGCACCAACTACAGCGGCACCAACAACAGCAGCCCCAACTACAGCTGCCCCAACTACAGCAGCACCAACCACAGCACCCCCAAGCACAGCAGCACCAACCACAGCAGCACCCACCACAGCAGCACCAACTACAGCAGCACCGACTACAGCAGCACCGACTACAGCTGCACAAACTACAGCTGCACCAACAACAGCACCACCTACAACAGCAGCCCCAACGACAGCTGCTCCAACTACAGCAGCACCAACTACAGCAGCACCAACCACAGCAGCCCCAACCACAGCAGCCCCAACCACAGCAGCACCAACCACAGCAGCTCCAACTACAGCGGCTCCAACCACAGCAGCGCCAACTACAGCAGCACTGACTACAGCTGCCCCAACTACTGCAGCACAAACTACAGCTGCACCAACCACAGCAGCACCTACAACAGCAGCCCCAACGACAGCAGCCCCAACGACAGCTGCTCCAACTACAGCAGCACCAACCACAGCAGCCCCAACTACAGGTGCACCAACTACAGCAGCACCGACTACAGCAGCACCCACCACAGCAGCACCCACCACAGCAGCACCGACCACAGCTGCACCAACCACAGCAGCACCAACCACAGCTGCCCCAACTACAGCAGCACCAACCACAGCAGCCCCAACCACAGCAGCACCAACCACAGCAGCACCCACCACAGCAGCACCAACTACAGCAGCACCAACTACAGCAGCACCAACTACAGCAGCACCAACTACAGCTGCACCAACTACTGCGGCACCAACTACAGCTGCACAAACTACAGCTGCACCAACCACAGCAGCACCAACCACAGCAGCTCCAACTACAGTGGCTCCAACCACAGCAGCACCAACTACAGCAGCGCCAACTACAGCAGCACTGACTACAGCTGCCCCGACTACTGCAGCACAAACTACAGCTGCACCAACCACAGCAGCACCTACAACAGCAGCCCCAACCACAGCTGCACCAACTACGGTGGCACAAACTACAGTGGCACCAACTACAGCGGCACCAACAACAGCAGCCCCAACTACAGCTGCCCCAACTACAGCAGCACCAACCACAGCACCCCCAAGCACAGCAGCACCAACCACAGCAGCACCAACCACAGCAGCACCCACCACAGCAGCACCAACTACAGCAGCACCAACTACAGCAGCACCGACTACAGCTGCACCAACTACTGCAGCACCAACTACAGCTGCACAAACTACAGCTGCACCAACAACAGCAGCACCTACAACAGCAGCCCCAACGACAGCTGCTCCAACTACAGCAGCACCAACTACAGCAGCACCAACCACAGCAGCCCCAACCACAGCAGCCCCAACCACAGCAGCACCAACCACAGCAGCTCCAACTACAGCGGCTCCAACCACAGCAGCACCAACTACAGCAGCGCCAACTACAGCAGCACTGACTACAGCTGCCCCAACTACTGCAGCACAAACTACAGCTGCACCAACCACAGCAGCACCTACAACAGCAGCCCCAACGACAGCAGCCCCAACGACAGCTGCTCCAACTACAGCAGCACCAACCACAGCAGCCCCAACTACAGGTGCACCAACTACAGCAGCACCGACTACAGCAGCACCCACCACAGCAGCACCGACCACAGCTGCACCAACCACAGCAGCACCAACCACAGCTGCCCCAACTACAGCAGCACCAACCACAGCAGCCCCAACCACAGCAGCACCAACCACAGCAGCACCCACCACAGCAGCACCAACTACAGCAGCACCAACTACAGCAGCACCAACTACAGCAGCACCAACTACAGCTGCACCAACCACAGCAGCCCCAACTACAGGTGCACAAACTACAGCTGCACCAACCACAGCAGCACCAACCACAGCAGCTCCAACTACAGCGGCTCCAACCACAGCAGCACCAACTACAGCAGCCCCGACTACTGCAGCACAAACTACAGCTGCACCAACCACAGCAGCACCTACAACAGCAGCCCCAACGACAGCTGCTCCAACTACAGCAGCACCAACCACAGCAGCCCGAACCACAGCAGCCCCAACCACAGCAGCACCAACCACAGCTGCACCAACCACAGCAGCACCTACAACAGCAGCCCCAACGACAGCTGCTCCAACTACAGCAGCACCAACCACAGCAGCCCGAACCACAGCAGCCCCAACCACAGCAGCACCAACCACAGCAGCTCCAACTACTGCGGCTCCAACCACAGCAGCACCAACTACAGCAGCGCCAACTACAGCAGCGCTGACTACAGCTGCCCCAACTACAGCAGCACCAACCACAGCAGCACCCACCACAGCAGCACCTACCACAGCTGCACCAACCACAGCAGCACCAACCACAGCTGCCCCAACTACAGCAGCACCAACCACAGCAGCCCCAACCACAGCAGCACCAACCACAGCAGCACCCACCACAGCAGCACCAACTACAGCAGCACCAACTACAGCAGCACCAACTACAGCAGCACCGACTACAGCTGCACCAACTACTACAGCACCAACTACAGCTGCACAAACTACAGCTGCACCAACCACAGCAGCACCAACCACAGCAGCTCCAACTACAGCGGCTCCAACCACAGCAGCACCAACTACAGCAGCGCCAACTACAGCAGCACTGACTACAGCTGCCCCAACTACTGCAGCACAAACTACAGCTGCACCAACCACAGCAGCACCTACAACAGCAGCCCCAACGACAGCTGCTCCAACTACAGCAGCACCAACCACAGCAGCCCCAACCACAGCAGCCCCAACCACAGCAGCCCCAACCACAGCAGCACCAACCACAGCAGCTCCAACTACAGCGGCTCCAACCACAGCAGCACCAACTACAGCAGCGCCAACTACAGCAGCACTGACTACAGCTGCCCCAACTACTGCAGCACAAACTACAGCTGCACCAACCACAGCAGCACCTACAACAGCAGCCCCAACGACAGCTGCTCCAACTACAGCAGCACCAACCACAGCAGCCCCAACTACAGCTGCAACAACTACAGCAGCACCGACTACAGCAGCACCAACCACAGCAGCACCCACCACAGCCGCACCAACCACAGCAGCACCAACTTCAACAGCTCCAACTACTGTAGCACCAACCACAGCTGCACCAACTACGGTGGCACAAACTACAGCGGCACCAACTACAGCGGCTCCAACCACAGCAGCACCAACTACAGCAGCGCCAACTACAGCAGCACTGACTACAGCTGCCCCAACTACAGCAGCACCAACCACAGCAGCACCCACCACAGCAGCACCTACCACAGCTGCACCAACCACAGCAGCACCAACCACAGCTGCCCCAACTACAGCAGCACCAACCACAGCAGCCCCAACCACAGCAGCACCAACGACAGCAGCACCCACCACAGCAGCACCAACTACAGCAGCACCAACTACAGCAGCACCGACTACAGCTGCACCAACTACTACAGCACCAACTACAGCTGCACAAACTACAGCTGCACCAACCACAGCAGCACCAACCACAGCAGCTCCAACTACAGCGGCTCCAACCACAGCAGCACCAACTACAGCAGCGCCAACTACAGCAGCACTGACTACAGCTGCCCCAACTACTGCAGCACAAACTACAGCTGCACCAACCACAGCAGCACCTACAACAGCAGCCCCAACGACAGCTGCTCCAACTACAGCAGCCCCAACCACAGCAGCCCCAACCACAGCAGCACCAACCACAGCGGCTCCAACTACAGCGGCTCCAACCACAGCAGCACCAACTACAGCAGCACCAACCACAGTAGCCCCAACCACAGCAGCAACAACTACAGCAGCACCAACTACAGCAGCAACAAGCACAGCAGCCCCAACTACAGCAGCACCCACTACAGCAGCACCCACCACAACAGCACCCACCACAGCCGCACCAACCACAGCAGCACCAACTTCAACAGCTCCAACTACTGTAGCACCAACCACAGCTGCACCAACTACGGTGGCACAAACTACAGCGGCACCAACTACAGCGGCACCAACAACAGCAGCCCCAACTACAGCTGCCCCAACTACAGCAGCACCAACTACAGCAGCACCAACCACAGCAGCACCCACCACAGCAGCACCAACTACAGCAGCACCAACTACAGCAGTACAAACTTCAACAGCTCCAACTACTGTAACACCAACCACAGCTGCACCAACTACGGTGGCACAAACTACAGCGGCACCAACAACAGCAGCCCCAACTACAGCTGCCCCAACTACAGCAGCACCAACCACAGCAGCACCAACCACAGCAGCCCCAACCACAGCAGCCCCAACTACAGCTGCACCAACTACAGCAGCACCAACAACAGCAGCACCAATTACAGCAGCACCAACTACAGCAGTACAAACTTCAACAGCTCCAACTACTGTAGCACCAACCACAGCTGCACCAACTACGGTGGCACAAACTACAGCGGCACCAACTACAGTGGCACCAACAACAGCAGCCCCAACTACAGCAGCACCAACCACAGCAGCCCCAACCACAGCAGCACCAACCACAGCAGCACACACCACAGCAGCACCAACCACAGCAGCCCCAACTACAGCTGCACCAACTACAGCAGCACCGACTACAGCAGCACCAACCACAGCAGCACCCACCACAGCAGCACCTACCACAGCTGTACCAACCACAGCAGCACCAACCACAGCTGCCCCAACTACAGCAGCACCAACCACAGCAGCACCAACCACAGCAGCCCCAACCACAGCAGCACCCACCACAGCAGCACCAACTACAGCAGCACCAACTACAGCAGCACCAACCACAGCAGCACCCACCACAGCAGCACCAACTACAGCAGCACCAACTACAGCAGCACCAACTACAGCAGCACCGACTACAGCTGCACCGACTACTGCAGCACCAACTACAGCTGCACAAACTACAGCTGCACCAACCACAGCAGCACCTACAACAGCAGCCCCAACGACAGCTGCTCCAACTACAGCAGCACCAACCACAGCAGCCCCAACTACAGCTCCACCAACTACAGCAGCACCGACTACAGCAGCACCAACCACAGCAGCACCCACCACAGCCGCACCAACCACAGCAGCACCAACTTCAACAGCTCCAACTACAGCAGCACCAACTACAGCAGCACCGACTACAGCAGCACCGACTACAGCTGCACCAACTACTGCAGCACCAACTACAGCTGCACAAACTACAGCTGCACCAACCACAGCAGCACCTACAACAGCAGCCCCAATGACAGCAGCACCAACCACAGCAGCCCCAACCACAGCAGCCCCAACCACAGCAGCCCCAACCACAGCAGCACCAACCACAGCAGCACCAACCACAGCAGCTCCAACTACAGCGGCTCCAACCACAGCAGCACCAACTACAGCAGCGCCAACCACAGCAGCACCTACAACAGCAGCACCAACTACAGCAGCACCAACTACAGCAGCACAAACTACAGCTGCACCAACCACAGCAGCACCAACTACATCAGCACCAACTACAGCTGCACCAACTACAGCAGCACCAACAACAGCAGCACCAACTACAGCAGTACAAACTTCAACAGCTCCAACTACTGTAACACCAACCACAGCTGCACCAACTATGGTGGCACAAACTACAGCGGCACCAACTACAGCGGCACCAACAACAGCAGCCCCAACTACAGCAGCACCAACCACAGCAGCACCAACCACAGCAGCACACACCACAGCAGCACCAACCACAGCAGCCCCAACTACAGCTGCACCAACTACAGCAGCACCAACAACAGCAGCACCAATTACAGCAGCACCAACTACAGCAGTACAAACTTCAACAGCTCCAACTACTGTAGCACCAACCACAGCTGCACCAACTACGGTGGCACAAACTACAGCGGCACCAACTACAGCGGCACCAACTACAGCAGCCCCAACTACAGCAGCCCCAACTACAGCTGCCCCAACTACAGCAGCACCAACCACAGCAGCCCCAACCACAGCAGCACCAACCACAGCAGCACACACCACAGCAGCACCAACCACAGCAGCCCCAACCACAGCAGCCCCAACTACAGCAGCACCGACTACAGCAGCACCAACCACAGCAGCACCCACCACAGCAGCACCTACCACAGCAGCACCAACCACAGCTGCACCAACCACAGCTGCCCCAACTACAGCAGCCCCAACCACAGTAGCCCCAACCACAGCAGCACCAACAACAGCAGCACCCACCACAGCAGCACGAACTACAGCAGCACCAACTACAGCAGCACCAACCACAGCAGCACCCACCACAGCAGCACCAACTACAGCAGCACCAACTACAGCAGCACCGACTACAGCTGCATCAACTACTGCAGCACCAACTACAGCTGCACAAACTACAGCTGCACCAACCACAGCAGCACCTACAACAGCAGCCCCAACGACAGCAGCTCCAACTACAGCAGCTCCAACTACAGCAGCACCAACCACAGCAGCCCCAACCACAGCAGCACCAACCACAGCAGCACCAACCACAGCAGCACCAACCACAGCAGCTCCAACTACAGCGGCTCCAACCACAGCAGCACCAACTACAGCAGCGCCAACTACAGCAGCACTGACTACAGCTGCCCCAACTACTGCAGCACAAACTACAGCTGCACCAACCACAGCAGCACCTACAACCGCAGCCCCAACGACAGCTGCTCCAACTACAGCAGCACCAACCACAGCAGCCCCAACCACAGCAGCCCCAACCACAGCAGCACCAACCACAGCAGCTCCAACTACAGCGGCTCCAACCACAGCAGCACCAACTACAGCAGCGCCAACTACAGCAGCACTGACTACAGCTGCCCCAACTACTGCAGCACAAACTACAGCTGCACCAACCACAGCAGCACCTACAACAGCAGCCCCAACGACAGCTGCTCCAACTACAGCAGCACCAACCACAGCAGCCCCAACTACAGCTGCACCAACTACAGCAGCACCGACTACAGCAGCACCAACCACAGCAGCACCCACCACAGCCGCACCAACCACAGCAGCACCAACTTCAACAGCTCCAACTACTGTAGTACCAACCACAGAAGCACCAACTACGGTGGCACAAACTACAGTGGCACCAACTACAGCGGCACCAACAACAGCAGCCCCAACTACAGCTGCCCCAACTACAGCAGCACCAACCACAGCAGCCCCAACCACAGCAGCACCAACCACAGCAGCAACAACTACAGCAGCACCAACTACAGCAGCACCAAGCACAGCAGCCCCAACTACAGCAGCACCAACCACAACAGCACCAACCACAGCAGCACCAACTACAGCAGCACCAACTACAGCAGCACAAACTACAGCTGCACCAACCACAGCAGCACCAACTACATCAGCACCAACTACAGCTGCACCAACTACAGCAGCACCAACCACAGCAGCACCAACTACATCAGCACCAACTACAGCAGCACCAATTACAGCAGCACCAACTACAGCAGTACAAACTTCAACAGCTCCAACTACTGTAGCACCAACCACAGCTGCACCAACTACGGTGGCACAAACTACAGCGGCACCAACTACAGCGGCACCAACAACAGCAGCCCCAACTACAGCTGCCCCAACCACAGCAGCACCAACCACAGCAGCCCCAACCACAGCAGCACCCACCACAGCAGCACCCACCACAGCAGCACCAACTACAGCAGCACAAACTACAGCAGCACCGACTACAGCTGCACCAACTACTGCAGCACCAACTACAGCTGCACAAACTACAGCTGCACCAACCACAGCAGCACCTACAACAGCAGCCCCAACTACAGCGGCTCCAACCACAGCAGCCCCAACCACAGCAGCCCCAACTACAGCTGCACCAACTACACCAGCACAAACTACAGCAGCACCGACTACAGCTGCACAAACTACAGCTGCACCAACCACAGCAGCACCTACAACAGCAGCCCCAATGACAGCTGCTCCAACTACAGCAGCACCAACCACAGCAGCCCCAACTACAGCTGCACCAACTACAGCAGCACCGACTACAGCAGCACCAACCACAGCAGCACCCACCACAGCTGCCCCAACTACAGCAGCACCAACTACAGCAGCACTGACTACAGCTGCACCAACTACAGCAGCACTAACTACAGATGCACAAACTACAGCTGCACCAACCACAGCAGCACCTACAACAGCAGCCCCAACGACAGCTGCTCCAACTACAGCAGCACCAACCACAGCAGCCCCAACTACAGCTGCACCCACCACAGCAGCACCCACCACAGCTGCACCAACCACAGGAGCACCAACCACAGCAGCACAAACTACAGCTGAACCAACCACCGCAGCTCCAACTACAGCAGCTCCAACTACTGCAGCACCAACCACAACAGCTGCACCAACCACAACAGCACCAACCACAGCAGCAACAACTACAGCAGCACCAACTACAGCAGCACCAAGCACAGCAGCCCCAACTACAGCAGCACCAACCACAACAGCACCAACCACAGCAGCACCAACTACATCAGCACCAACTACAGCTGCACCAACTACAGCAGCACCAACTACAGCAGCACCAACAACAGCAGCACCAATTACAGCAGCACCAACTACAGCAGTACAAACTTCAACAGCTCCAACTACTGTAGCACCAACCACAGCTGCACCAACTACGGTGGCACAAACTACAGCGGCACCAACTACAGCGGCACCAACAACAGCAGCCCCAACTACAGCTGCCCCAACCACAGCAGCACCAACCACAGCAGCCCCAACCACAGCAGCACCCACCACAGCAGCACCCACCACAGCAGCACCAACTACAGCAGCACAAACTACAGCAGCACCGACTACAGCTGCACCAACTACTGCAGCACCAACTACAGCTGCACAAACTACAGCTGCACCAACCACAGCAGCACCTACAACAGCAGCCCCAACTACAGCGGCTCCAACCACAGCAGCCCCAACCACAGCAGCCCCAACTACAGCTGCACCAACTACACCAGCACAAACTACAGCAGCACCGACTACAGCTGCACAAACTACAGCTGCACCAACCACAGCAGCACCTACAACAGCAGCCCCAATGACAGCTGCTCCAACTACAGCAGCACCAACCACAGCAGCCCCAACTACAGCTGCACCAACTACAGCAGCACCGACTACAGCAGCACCAACCACAGCAGCACCCACCACAGCTGCCCCAACTACAGCAGCACCAACTACAGCAGCACTGACTACAGCTGCACCAACTACAGCAGCACTAACTACAGATGCACAAACTACAGCTGCACCAACCACAGCAGCACCTACAACAGCAGCCCCAACGACAGCTGCTCCAACTACAGCAGCACCAACCACAGCAGCCCCAACTACAGCTGCACCCACCACAGCAGCACCCACCACAGCTGCACCAACCACAGGAGCACCAACCACAGCAGCACAAACTACAGCTGAACCAACCACCGCAGCTCCAACTACAGCAGCTCCAACTACTGCAGCACCAACCACAACAGCTGCACCAACCACAACAGCACCAACCACAGCAGCAACAACTACAGCAGCACCAACTACAGCAGCACCAAGCACAGCAGCCCCAACTACAGCAGCACCAACCACAACAGCACCAACCACAGCAGCACCAACTACAGCAGCACCAACTACAACAGCTCCAACTACTGTAGCACCAACCACAGCTGCCCCAACTACAGCGGCACCAACAACAGCAGCCCCAACTACAGCTGCACCAACCACAGCAGCACCAACTACAACAGCTCCAACTACTGTAGCACCAACCACAGCTGCACCAACTACGGTGGCACAAACTACAGCAGCCCCAACTACAGCTGCCCCAACTACTGCAGCACCAACCACAGCAGCCCCAACCACAGCGGCTCCAACCACAGCAGCACCAACTACAGCAGCACCAACTACAGCAGCACCAACTACAGCAGCACCGACCACAGCTGCACCAACTACTGCAGCACCAACTACAGCTGCACAAACTTCAGCTGCACCAACCACAGCGGCACCTACAACAGCAGCCCCAACGACAGCTGCTCCAACTACAGCAGCACCAACCACAGCAGCCCCAACCACAGCAGCCCCAACCACAGCAGCCCCAACTACAGCGGCTCCAACCACAGCAGCACCAACTACAGCAGCACCAACTACAGCAGCGCCAACTACAGCAGCACTGACTACAGCTGCACCAACTACTGCAGCACCAACTACAGCTGCACAAACCACAGCTGCACCAACCACAGCAGCACCTACAACAGCAGCCCCAACGACAGCTGCTCCAACTACAGCAGCACCAACCACAGCAGCACCAACTACAGCAGCACCAACTACAGCTGCACCAACCACAGCAGCACCAACCACAGCAGCACCAACCACAGCAGCACCCACCACAGCAGCACCCACCACAGCAGCACCAACTACATCAGCACCAACTACAGCTGCACCAACAACAGCAGCACAAACTACAGCAGCACAAACTACAGCAGCACAAACTACAGCAGCACCAACAACAGCAGCCCCAACAACAGCAGCCCCAACTACAGCTGCCCCAACTACAGCTGCACCAACCACAGGAGCACAAACTACAGCTGCACCAACCACAGCAGCACCAACGACAGCAGCTCCAACTACAGCGGCTCCAACTACAGCAGCACAAACTACAGCAGCACCAACTACTGCGGCACCAACCACAGCAGCCCCAACTACAGCTGCACCAACCACAGCAGCACCAACTATAACAACTCCAACTACTGTAGCACCAACCACAGCTGCCCCAACTACGATGGCACAAACTACAGTGGGACCACCTACCGGAGCACCAACTACTGTGGCAGCAACCACAGTAGCCCCAACTACAGCTGCAACAACCACAGCAGCCCCAACTACAGCTGCAACAACCACCGGAGCACAAACTACAGCTGCACCAACCACAGCAGCACCAACCACAGCAGCACCAACTACAGCGGCTCCAACTACAGCAGCACAAACTACAGCAGCACCAACTACTGCGGCACCAACCACAGCAGCCCCAACTACAGCAGCACCAACCACAGCAGCCCCAACTACAACAGCCCCGACTACTGTAGCACCAACCACAGCTGCACCAACTACGGTGGCACAAACTACAGCGGCACCAACTACAGCAGCACCAACAACTGCAGCCCCAACTACAGCAGCACCAACCACAGCAGCCCCAACTACAGCTGCACCAACAACA
Organism: Odontamblyopus lacepedii; assembly: GCA_034769755.1. Classification (NCBI taxonomy): domain Eukaryota; kingdom Metazoa; phylum Chordata; class Actinopteri; order Gobiiformes; family Gobiidae; genus Odontamblyopus; species Odontamblyopus lacepedii. Next base: position 8,436,933 of record CM068346.1, on the reverse strand, counting down.
GCAGCAACAACCACAGCAGCTCCAACCACAGCGGCTCCAACTACAACAGCACCAACTACAGCAGCACCAACAACTGCAGCCCCAACTACAGCTGCCCCAACTACAGCTGCACCAACCACAGCAGCAACAACCTCAGCAGCTCCAACTACAGCTGCACCAACCACAGCTGCACCAACTACAGCAGCACCAACTACAGCAGCACCAACTACAGCTGACCCAACTACAGCAGGTCCGTCATACTCCATTGATCTTTCATTAGATGAACCCTATGTGCCTGAACTTGCGGACAAAAACAGCCGCCAGTACAAAGACCTTGAGAAGAGATGTATACAAACTGTAAGTGTGACTTGTCCCAGTATATGTACAATCATATGCATAATTATTTTTATTCATGAAACTTTTGTCCTTGTAGTGTCGTTTCATTTTCAAAACACATCCATGGTTTAGCAATTGCAGAGTTAAGAAATTCAAGTGAGTCTCACAAATGAAACCATAGTGACATATAAAGTGCAGTTGTATATTACAGTTTTATGCCCTTCTTTTTTCAGGGAAATTAAGCCAAAGAACAACGCAAGTACTGTTGATGTGGAACTGGTGGTTGAGTCAAAACAAAATACACCAGCAAGCACACTTCCTTCAGATGCATCTATTGTCAAGGCTTTTACAGATGCTTCCAACAGCACAGCGACCAGTGTGGCTATAAGCTCTGCCGCAGTTGTGGGTAAGAGGACACCCAAAATTTGTGTTTATTTAACAATAATAATATGGTATTCATTTGATTCTGAAAGTTCACTGTTTAAACTGTTGTGTAACAGAAAATAATTATCTTTTTAAACACATTTACAGAAAGCCCACATACAACTACTACTACCACGACTACTACTACTACTACTACTACTACTACCACTACTATAACCTCCCAGCCAACTACTAAAACCACAGCTGCAACATGTAAGTAAAATAATCACTTTTAAAAATCCATGTCCACATTGTATTCCAGGATTTTCAAAGTACAATATTTGATTGTGTATTTATTTTTTTGTACAGCCTCAAGTGGAGCACCTAAAAAGATGAGCGTGGTTCCTGCACTCTTCCTGATGGTTTTGTCCTGGGTCCTGTCCAGCTAATCATGAGCTTTAAATGCACATTATATGGACTGTTTGGCCAGTGGCGTATATATAATGAGATAACTACTGCTAAATGTTTTAATAATCGATATTGACAATATTTATTTATCCAATATATAAAATCCTGCACATATTTATGTTCTACTTAATTCAGCATCTTATGCACTTTTTTCATGAATGAAGGAAATAGATTTTAATTGTTCTTGCCTCTATCATAATATATCTTTCTTTTAACCAGTGTGTGTTTATGAAATAAGATATTAGTTTCACATCTATTTCAACTGATGGGTCCAAATGCATTGTCTTACAACAAGAAAAATGTTTTATTTATATTATTGTGGTGCCATCAGATGGCAAGTTAACATTCCAAGAACACAGTGCACTGGTGCTATTTATTTAAGACTTGGAAATGACTTGGACACAGTAGCTCACACATCACACTATAATAATAAAGATGTGTCACCGCAGTAACAAGGGCCCCTGTGGAGAGCACTGGAGCCGACACATTCTGAAGCTGTCACTAGTCTATTATACCAAGTAGACTTGTACCAAACAACTCCACTCATAAACATTATTGCACATTATAACACTGAAACATTATAGCAATGAAAATATACAATTTATATAACTTAGTGCATTATTAGAGTAATAATATTTTAAAACTACAGATATTTTGTGCTTATGAGTACTCCTGATTGTTCATAGGATTTTCAGTTAAAATTCACAGTTTGTGAATGCCAGAAATGTTCATAAGAAGGCCTTAACACTTAATAAATGAGGCCCAATTCCCTTAATATCAGAACACAATAGATTTATGAAAGACTCACTTTGTCATCCCATCAGGGTAAACCTTAACGCAGTAGTCAGTAGGTACTGTCTAACTGCAATTTATAATGCATTTATTTTATTTCTACACATTTTCTTCTCATGGTGTAACTTTCATTAACTCTCTGGTCACAACTTTACACACTTTATGGGTTAAGGGGGCAGATGTTACCTACAAGTCTATACTTCTTTCTGCTCCTTTTCATTCACATTGATGTATGAAACATAATTATTTTATGTTCATCTTAAATGAATAAAACACATGAAAAATGAAAAATTAAATGTGTTTTGCAGATATTTTTTAATGGATTGTAACATAAGTAATATGTGGATTGTTTTCATGGACACAAATAGCTTCCTTACTGCTACTGTTAGGCTAGTCTATTGTGTTTTATCCCAGTCATCTCAGTTCTCCATAAGCACCACAGGCACTGCTTACACATGTGACAAGCAGCAGTTATCCGCAGGTACGTGTAGGTTTGGATCATCTTCCCTCCCTTCCCTCTCTTCCCCTTCCTCAACTTAATATTAATATTCAGCCCTGTTCTCAGCGTAACATTGTGCGCCTGCTACTTTCTGCCACAAAGTGGTTCATCTGGTCATGTTTGAAAGTTGGACCAGTTTCATTTGGTGTGGACTAACAAACAAGCAGACTCCAGCGCGATTCGCTTGTGTGAGGCCGTGACAAGACATACGAAGAGGAGGAAATTAATGACTGCTGTTATTTCACATAATTAGAAAAAAAAATCACAGTTTTTAGGACTGATCATGAAAAAACAGTGGAGTTAAGGCTAATCAGTTGCAAGAACTCATAAAGAGCTGTGGCTAATCCTCACAACATTTACATGGATTTATTCTGGTATAATGCTCTGGTGTCCTGTACACTCGTGTTACCTTGAGCTGCATCTTTATCCTGCAGCTGTCACGTCCCTGAAGTCACTTTCTCTGTGACGCACTGTCAGCGCCCCCTAATGGTCCGGTGTGCAACGCATTGTCCCATATATCTGAAAAATCCAAATGTGAAATCCAGACATCACTAAAATCTGATGCCTCTTCACTTTTGTTGACAGGTAACAGGCGGGGACTTTCCTCTGGCCAATGGGCTAGTGTGGTTCCTACCTTATTGTTGTTTCTGCTCTAGGTAGAATCTTTAAATAAATGAGTCCATATATTGCAGAATTAAGGTGAAATCTACACATGATATCCTCTTTAAAATCACTAGTGCCAGGTAAGGGTCACTCATGTTTAATATGATTCATTTTAAGATACATTATTGTCTACAATTTCATTTAATGATAAAAAAAAAAAAACCTCCAAAAGTGACATTCCCATTCATTACCACTCATCCACCACTGCCACATGGCGTCCCTGTTACATGTAGTCTTGCGGGTGCAGGAGCTCTATAGTACACACACACACACACACACAGTGTTTTCAGGCGCCCTCACCTCGCCTGCTCCCTGCTGCTCTGCAGTTGCTCATCCACATGAGGCTGTTTACAGCTCTGTCCTAAAGGGTGTTTTTGTCTCTTCCTCTGTCTGCAGTCCTAATGCTGCAGTGTTTCTTCATCAGGCTCTATATGAAAGACAGGACACCGTGTGGAGTCACCGTGTGGAGCTTCACTTCTGTGACAAATAAATAAATACTCATATGAATATGTCTTCACACATATCAGGCACACTGGTGCCCTCTGCAGTTTCTAACGTGCAACTCAGGAGAGGGGGGCTTACAGTCACATGGCTGTGTTATTACTATGATCTTACACAGGATTTACAAATCATGTGACTCTCAATGAAATACATCATGTATGAATAATAAAACTATTTTACATTTACATTAGCAGCAGTAGTGATTACTTGAAGAGACAAACACACAATTTATAACATTTCACATAAAGAAATTAAATAAAAAAAAATACCTTTGACATAAATACTCCATTAGTGTCTTCACACATGAGGCTGCCTCCTGTAAAAGTGAGATCAGCACCCTGAGTTGGCTGCTCATTTTCACCACATTCAGTACTATGTTATATTATTGAGCTAACTTGAAAATTCTGTCATCAACTTTATTCCTTAACAAAAAATAATCCTATTGTGCCGCTTTGGTTAGTTAGTTTGTCACCAGTTCTATCAGAACTGCCGCTCTACACAGAGCGGGAGACACAGGAAGACACAGGGAGACACAGGAAGACACAGGGAGACACAGGGAGACACAGAGAGACACAAGGAGACACAGAGAGACACAAGAAGAAACAGGGAGACACAAGGAGACACAGAGAGACACAAGGAGAAACAGGGAGACACAAGGAGACACAGAGAGACACAAGGAGACACAGAGAGACACAAGAAGAAACAGGGAGACACAAGGAGACACAGAGAGACACAAGGAGAAACAGGGAGACACAAGGAGACACAGAGAGACACAAGGAGAAACAGGGAGACACAAGGAGACACAGAGACACAAGGAGAAACAGGGAGACACAAGGAGACACAGAGAGACACAAGGAGAAACAGGGAGACACAAGGAGACACAGGGAGATACAAGGAGACACAAGGAGAAACAGGGAGACACAAGGAGAAACAGGGAGACACAGGGAGACACAGGGACAAGGAGACACAGAGAGACACAAGGAGAAACAGGGAGACACAAGGAGACACAGGGAGATACAAGGAGACACAAGGAGAAACAGGGAGACACAAGGAGACACAGAGAGACACAGGGAGACACAAGGAGACACAGGGAG
>CM068346.1:8382238-8427238 GCA_034769755.1 Odontamblyopus lacepedii | reverse complement strand
GAAATAGTCCTGGTTTAGACCTGAAATAGACCTGGTTTAGACCTGAAATAGTCCTGGTTTAGACCTGAAATAGACCTGGTTTAGACCTGAAATAGACCTGGTTTAGACCTGAAATAGTCCTGGTTTAGACCTGAAATAGACCTGGTTTAGACCTGAAATAGTCCTGGTTTAGACCTGAAATAGACACGGTTTAGACCTGAAATAGTCTTGGTTTAGACCTGAAATAGACCTAGTTTAGACCTGAAATAGACATGGTTTAGACCTGAAATAGACCTGGTTTAGACCTGAAATAGTCCTGGTTTAGACCTGAAATAGTCTTGGTTTAGACCTGAAATAGACATGGTTTAGACCTGAAATAGTCCTGATTTAGACCTGAAGTAGACCTGGTTTAGACCTGAAATAGACATGGTTTAGACCTGAAATAGTCTTGGTTTAGACCTGAAAAAGACCTGGTTTAGACGTGAAATAGACATGGTTTAGACCTGAAATAGTCTTGGTTTAGACCTGAAAAGACCTGGTTTAGACGTGAAATAGACATGGTTTAGACCTGAAATAGTCTTGGTTTAGACCTGAAATAGTCCTGGTTTAGACCTGAAATAGACCTGGTTTAGACCTGAAATAGACCGGGTTTAGACCTGAAATAGTCCTGGTTTAGACCTGAAATAGTCTTGGTTTAGACCTGAAATAGACATGGTTTAGACCTGAAATAGTCCTGATTTAGACCTGAAGTAGACCTGGTTTAGACCTGAAATAGATATGGTTTAGACCTGAAATAGACATGGTTTAGACCTGAAATAGTCCTGGTTTAGACCTGAAATAGTCTTGGTTTAGACCTGAAATAGACCTGGTTTAGACCTGAAATAGTCCTGATTTAGACCTGAAGTAGACCTGGTTTAGACCTGAAATAGATATGGTTTAGACCTGAAATAGACATGGTTTAGACCTGAAATAGTCTTGGTTTAGACCTGAAAAAGACCTGGTTTAGACCTGAAATAGACATGGTGTAGACCTGAAATAGACCTGGTTTAGACCTGAAATAGTCCTGGTTTAGACCTGAAATAGTCTTGGTTTAGACCTGAAATAGACCTGGTTTAGACCTGAAATAGACATGGTTTAGACCTGAAATAGACCTGGTTTAGACCTGAAATAGTCCTGGTTTAGACCTGAAATAGTCTTGGTTTAGACCTGAAATAGACATGGTTTAGACCTGAAATAGTCCTGATTTAGACCTGAAGTAGACCTGGTTTAGACCTGAAATAGTCTTGGTTTAGACCTGAAAAAGACCTGGTTTAGACGTGAAATAGACATGGTTTAGACCTGAAATAGTCTTGGTTTAGACCTGAAATAGTCCTGGTTTAGACGTGAAATAGACATGGTTTAGACCTGAAATAGTCTTGGTTTAGACCTGAAAAAGACCTGGTTTAGACCTGGTCGGTTTGACTGGTAGCAGATGTCCTGGCCTTACCCTGGTCCTTTCTCTTACAGCTGCTGGGCTGGAGTGTATGACCTGTGCAGACTTCACTTGTTCTTCACAGAATCCACAGAACTGCTCCTCCTGGCAGACTCTGTGTTACACAAGTGCCCTCAATGGTAACTGCACTCTCAACTCGTTATATCCAAAACTACAGCAGGATTAAGGACCTTGTCACAGCACAAACCATGCACTGAAAAGTCAGTGCACATTCCACATTCAGTAACAGCCTGCTAGGCACATGTGTCAATCATTTCTCCCACAGGTTCTCGAATATTACCAAGTTCATCATGGAGGCTAAACAGCTACAAATATCCATAAAACGACTGTATTAAGTCCTAAAAGAACACTTAAAACACAAGATTCTGCAGAACATTGTAACTTTACAGAGACAGATTTAACATGATATTATAGGTCTTGTGCTCATTAGTTACCAGTAGCTAATTAGGCCAGAGCTTTAAAAATTTTAATGTACATTTTTTCAGAAAGTCTAAAAGGAATGAATGGGAAATCTAGTTGTGGAACCGGGTGGTGGGCGGTCACTGTCAAACTAAGCCAGAGTAAATTCCCAGTGTTTCTAGGCGCACATTTGAGTAAACTTTTTTATTAGTCTGTCTCCAACTGTTCCACTGTGTGATGTCATGGAGTAGTCATTTTCTACTACTTTTTACTTTTTGTTCAATAAAGATCGGCAATTCCAGGGCACAAGATGATGTGGTTCCATTTAAGAGAAGAGTTCAGCCTAAATCTGCAGAGTTTGTGTGTTACATGTGTGAATAAAACAAAACACTCCGACTATATTTGTGATGAAGAACATGGATCAGAAAATACCTTCATATGGGCCCTTTAAGATAGGATTGGCCTATAGAATGTATTGGTGTCTGTAGGTTTATTCTGTTACCGTTGCAGACTCTGGGAGAATCACCATCATTAAAGGCTGCACGTCTACAGACAACCGGGCGTGTACTGATGGAGGCATCTTCTACTCGTACAACTACAGCTCCTTCTCGCGCCTCCACAACCACATGTGCTGTGACTCAGACCGGTGTAACTCCGCCCAGCTCCCCAGTGAGTGACCCTGGCCAGACTCACCACGCTCCCACATCACAGAGGGTTCATGCCTTAACCTGTGTTGTGTTTCAGTCCCTGCGCCCCCTGCTGGCTCTCTGCAGTGCTACGGCTGTGACCCTCATACCTACGACTGTAGAACAAATGTGACCTGTAACGTTCAGGAGGTGTGCGCAGGATTTGGTCAGTGTGTTCAATAAGTGGTTGAAACTCTTTTTCTAGCAAACACATCTGGGATCAGTTATTATTATTATTAGGCAAATAAATCATTCATCCCTGAGGAGGGGAAAGTCTAGGAACACAGTCTAGCACACTGTGAATGTCCTCCACAACAATCACAAACCTACACATGAAGATCACACTACAGAAATATCAAAGTTACTGACAATAACAATGAGGTGCGCATTAGTCAGACCTTATGGCGGCTGGGCTTCTCCTCTGGGCTGACAATGCCATACAGCATCATGCTCCTCATACAGCTCCCCTTCCAACAGCTCCACCTCCAGCTGCTCCACCTCCAGCAGCTCCACCTCCAGCAGCTCCACCTCCAGCAGCTCCACCTCCAGCAGCTCCACCTCCAGCAGCTCCACCTCCACACTAGTCTACCTGTGATTGTCTCGTCATAGCATTTCCCAGCCCACTACACCAAAAACACAGCATTTTGACTCACGCGACAGTGTTTTTATTTGTGAAAAATTACAATGTGGTTTTCCATAACTCACACAAGTAGCTGGAGAATTCCTCTTCTTGAACAGGTCAGAGGAGTTCAAGGCACTTTCTGAGCGCTCGTGTCCCAAATTCCAGACAAAACAGGATCATTGAAACATGCATAAATCACTCAAAATACAATTGTGAGTAAGCTAAAGAAATGAGGTGAAACCATTGTGACCAAAAATGTACTAAAGTAAATGTGATCTTATTACAAAATTATATTACTCAGGTGGAAGTACAAAGCAATAATAAGAAAAAGTAAAACTACTTCTGAAGTAAGAGTCACTGTTCGCACTGCATGTGGTTGTCGTTGTTGCCAGTGTTGTTGTTGTTGTTATTATTATTGTTATTGTTGTTTTTATTGTTTTTATTATTATTTTGTTGTTATTCTTGTTGTTAGTGATGTCGGACGTCCAGCCTTTCTATGGCTGTGTCTCTGAGAACATCTGTAACAGCAGTCTGGTGTTCCCGGGCCAGTCCCCTGTGTGCTGCAACACGTCCCACTGCAACATCCCAGGTCTGTCCCACATGTGTCTGTCCCATATGTGTCTGTCCCACATGTGTCTGTCCCACATGTGTCTGTCCCACATGAGTCTGTCCCACATGTGTCCGCCCAGGTCTGTCCCACATGTGTCTGTCCCACATGTGTCCGCCCAGGTCTGTCCCACATGAGTCTGTCCCACCCATGTCCACTCAGGTCTGTCCCACCCGTGTCCAAAAGTGCTCCCACATCCACCTCCACTCTCCAAAGTATTTCTAAGGTCTCAGTTCTGGGTCCCTCTCTCCTCAGTGTTTCTCAGATATGTCCACTGAAGTCCTAAAGATGTCCAAGATTTTTCCTACTCTGTGAAATCTGACCAATGTCCCGAGTGTGTGTGAATAGGCTCTGTGCCCCGCAGCACCACTGTGTCTTAAAGCTTTTATGAAAATCAGAAAACATAAAATAAACAAGCCATTCAAATTCAAATGAATTCAAAGAAAGTCTGTGCCATTATTTTTTGTGTAGAATACTTCAGTTTGCAGCGTTGTAATTTTTATTATGCCTCAACATTAGCGTTAGCATTGAGACACAAATGTTTCTGTTTCTAAAAGTGTCTTCCACTGAAATATTAATTTTAAGTTGAAAAAGCCGAGGCACTTTATTACCACATGGCTGATACAGTTCATATCACACCAGTCACGAGGTCACATGGTCACAGTTGAGCTGGAACACAGTTACCTGATGCACGATGGGACATGTACTCATTTTATTTGTGTACTTTTTAACATGTTGTCAGTGACATCCGCCCACAGCTCCCTATTCACTGCCTTATTGATTCATTTTAGCACGACTCTGCAAAGACCTCATTGAGACAAAAGTGGACAGGAAGTAGTGATGCTAACAGTGAGGTTTCCAGGGCTCTTGTTCATGTGGAGTCTTTTGTCCTAAATGTGTCTGGTCTCCCAGATGTGTCCCCACATGTGGTCCTCGTCTCAGGTCTTCACACTGAACAGGCTGTTTCTGTCACAGAGCTGGGGGTGCAGTGCTCCAGCTGTGAGGACCAAGCATGCTCCAAAGAGCGCCCAGTGAGATGCTTCAGAAACTCACCCTGTTACACCCACACCTACATAGGTAAGGTGTTTATTTGCCTATGTCCAAATATCGATATGTTCAAATGTCCCAAGTATTGTCTTTTGTAGTACCTGTGTAGTGGGTGTGTAGTTCCCACACTTTCTGTTGATTAAAGATGGGGTATTATGCAAAATTGACTGTTGAACTCTCTATTATAGAGTTCCTTCAACAGTAAACATGCCTGAAGTGTTTTATATGGTCATTCATGCATGTCTGAGTAATCTAGCAAATCTCTCTCGTGCCCTGTTCAAACCCTCCTTATGGGTGGTAGAATGTTTCTGTCGAATGCACCACCCACAAACCTACATGACCTATGCTCCTGGCAGTTCTCTATAAATATACACACTAAAACCTGACAAAAAACCTGATGAGATGTGCAGATGTTTCATTAGCGGGACACATGACTGTGTTGTGATAGTGCTCTGGTGATCTACATGGTGAACTAAATATGTTATGTGTTAGCAATAATATAATAATACCAGAAAGACGTGTAATACCTCTTCTTTCAGCATGATCCCTCTAATTAATATTAATGGAACAGGTTTATGTAGCTCTTTTTCGTACACTGAAACACGCTTTACAGAGCATTATTCTTTCAGAGGGGCAGACTGATGGAAGCGAGGCTCCCAGTCTGCTCCATCGGTGCCTCCAACCATTTCCAATACTCACACACACCACCTTCATACCAGGCAATGTGGGTGAAGTGCCTTGTCTGTCCACATTTTTTTACCCTTGTGCCCCACTGTGGCATCAGATTTTGGACTTCAAATGTGTCGGAGTTCCCCTTTAATTGATTATCTGTGGGGCAGATGAACAGGAAATTTACTTCTGGACTGTGGGCAGTAAATAGTGAAGTGGAAAATAAAGCCATTTCTCGCTCTGGTCAAAAATTCTTGTCTTGTTGTTTGGTCAGTGGTATGCACCTGTCATTGTGATTGGTCAGTATTCTCCTCTCTCTCCTCTGATTGGTTGTTGTATGTTCCTGGTTCTCAGTAATCTACAATGACGGTACAAACTCCACTTCAGTGACAAAAGGCTGCATCAATGAGAACATGTGCTCCATAGCCCAACCTGAGCTCTTCTCCTTCAATACGGGCCAGTACATAGAGACGCTCTTCTGCTGCGGCTCGGACGGATGCAATGCGCTCCCTCAACCAAGTGAGTCTCTGATATTTCAATCTTTAGAACTATTAAAACAAGAAGAAATCTTGCACATTGTGTATTCTTGCAAAAGATTTAGAGAGAACTATTTAGCCAATCTCATCCTATGCACCCAGTCACATGTAAAGACTTAAATATTAGATTAAAGCCACACTATGTCACTTTTAGCCAATAAATAGGCTAAGATAATTCCATGAAAAGAAGGAGCGAGCAAATGCATGGGGGAATCTGGTAGAAATATTGTGTATGTATAAAAAAAGGTTAGGTGCTCATCAAGCACCTTAGGCCACAGCCTGAGATAGTAAAAAGAGACTTGCAAAACTCTTTTCTAATGGGAATATACTATAATATAATATACTAATGCAAAATACAGTCAAAAATACATCTGAGGCACTCTTTACCTTTTGAGTCCAGCCTACATGTCTCCACACACAGTGTCTTAAGGTCTAATTACATATTTTAGCATTCTAAAAAGTTTTGTAAGTCTCCTTTAACTATCCCATAAGATAAAACCATGTTTTTCTCATATTGGTTGATTCTCCACAAACCTGACTCTTACCTGGCCCCGAGGCCTCCTCCTGCTTGTTTCCATGGAAATGTTGGTAATTTTTCTATAATCATCCAGAGTATGTGGCTGTATCTAAGGGTGGCATTTTACAGATCTAACATTTATCCAATAACAGGTGTTTTATCACAAAAAAAATAAAATAAAAAATAAATAAAAAACTGGGCGAGGGTACACTTCTCCACAGATCTGACCTGTAATATAGACTGGTGTCATCACATGCTTATTATAGCAATCATAACTGTGGAACAATCCAGTCAAAGGATTAACATCTCCATGCAGACTTTAAATGTCTCTTTTAGCAGATTGCGCTCTTATTATCAGTCAGCATCACCTGAAGTGTGTCTTATAAGCCTGTGTCTTTCCTCTTAGCGCCCCCTGCTGGCTCTCTGCAGTGCTATGGCTGTGAATATTGGAGAGAAAACTGTACGTACATGAGCTGTGATGCAGGACAGAGCTGCACCAACATTTCAAGTATGTATCCGGTGTCTAAGTGCCTAAACACTCCTGTCTTTATCCAACTACCTCCAGTCAAGTGAATTGTTGCTGTGTGAAATCTTGGTGACTGTTTTGACAGATTATGGGCGTTTCATGTTCGGCTGTGTGTCCAACAATCTGTGCAACACTCGAATGCTTCAGCTGCAGATGAGCCCAGACGACTCTGTGTCCTGCTGCAACACCACCCACTGCAACCACCCAGGTAATGTCTCAAGTGCTCCACACACCTGCTCCACACACCTCCACACACCTGCTCCACTCACCTGTTCCACACACCTGCTCCACACACCTCCACACACCTGCTCCACACACCTCCACTCACCTGCTCCACACACCTGTTAAACACACCTGCTCCACACACCTCCACTCACCTGTTCCACTCACCTGCTCCACACACCTGCTCCACACACCTGGTCCACACACCTGTTCCACACACCTGCTCCACTCACCTGTTCCACATACATCCACTCACCTGCTCCACTCACCTGTTCCACATACATCCACTCACCTGCTCCACACACCTGTTCCACACACCTGCTCCACACACCTGCTCCACACACCTGCTCCACACACCTACTCCACACCCCTCCACTCACCTGCTCCACTCACCTGTTCCACACACCTGCTCCACACATCTCCACTCACCTGCTCCACTCACCTGTTCCCCTCACCTGCTCCACTCACCTGTTCCACATACCTCCACTCACCTGCTCCACACACCTGCTCCACACACCTCCACTCACCTGCTCCACACACCTGTTCCACACACCTGCTCCACACACCTGCTCCACACACCTGTTCCACACACCTGCTCCACACACCTGTTCCACTCACCTGTTCCACATACATCCACTCACCTGCTCCACTCACCTGTTCCACATACATCCACTCACCTGCTCCACACACCTGCTCCACACACCTGTTCCACACACCTGCTCCACACACCTGTTCCACACACCTGCTCCACTCACCTGTTCCACATACATCCACTCACCTGCTCCACTCACCTGTTCCACATACATCCACTCACCTGCTCCACACACCTGCTCCACACACCTGTTCCACACACCTGTCCCACACACCTGCTCCACACACCTGCTCCACACCCCTCCACACACCTGCTCCACACCCCTCCACACACCTGCTCCACACCCCTCCACACACCTGCTCCACACACCTGCTCCACACACCTGCTCCACACACCTGCTCCACACACCTGTTCCACATACCTCCACTCACCTGCTCCACACACCTGCTCCACACCCCTCCACACACCTGCTCCACACCCCTCCACACACCTGCTCCACAACCCTCCACACACCTGCTCCACACCCCTCCACACACCTGCTCCACACACCTGCTCCACACACCTGCTCCACACACCTGCTCCACTCACCTGCTCCACACACCTGCTCCACACACCTGCTCCACACACCTGCTCCACACACCTGCTCCACACACCTGCTCCACACACCTGCTCCACACACCTCCACTCACCTGCTCCACACACCTGCTCCACACACCTGCTCCACACCCCTCCACACACCTGCTCCACACACCTGTTCCACATACCTCCACTCACCTGCTCCACACACCTGCTCCACACCCCTCCACACACCTGTTCCACACACCTGCTCCACACACCTGCTCCACACCCCTCCACACACCTGCTCCACACACCTGCTCCACACACCTGCTCCACACACCTGTTCCACACACCTGCTCCACACACCTGCTCCACACACCTGTTCCACACACCTGCTCCACTCACCTGCTCCACACACCTGCTCCACACCCCTCCACACACCCCTCCACACACCTGCTCCACACACCTGCTCCACACACCTGTTCCACACAACTGCTCCACTCACCTGCTCCACACACCTGTTCCACACACCTGCTCCACACACCTGCTCCACACACCTGTTCCACACACCTGCTCCACATACCTCCACTCACCTGCTCCACACACCTGCTCCACACCCCTCCACACACCTGTTCCACACACCTGCTCCACACACCTGCTCCACACCCCTCCACACACCTGCTCCACACACCTGCTCCACACACCTGTTCCACACACCTGCTCCACACACCTGTTCCACACACCTGCTCCACTCATCTGCTCCACACACCTGCTCCACACCCCTCCACACACCTGTTCCACACACCTGCTCCACACACCTGCTCCACACAACTGCTCCACACACCTGTTCCACACACCTGCTCCACACACCTGTTCCACACACCTGCTCCACACACCTGCTCCACACACCTGCTCCACACACCTGTTCCACACACCTGCTCCACACACCTGCTCCACAAACCTCCACACACCTGCTCCACACACCTGCTCCACACACCTGCTCCACTCACCTGCTCCACACACCTGTTCCACACACCTGCTCCACAAACCTCCACACACCTGCTCCACACACCTGTTCCACACACCTGCTCCACACACCTGCTCCACACACCTGCTCCACTCACCTGCTCCACACACCTGCTCCACTCACCTTCACATGCCTGCTCCACACACCTGCTCCACACCCCTCCACACTCCTCCTCCACACACCTGCTCCACACCCCTCCACACCCCACCTCCACACTCCCTCCACACACCTGCTGCTCCACTGTCTCCTGTGCCGTTTGGTTTAGTCCTGTTTAGACCTATTTTAGGCCTGATTAAGACCAAGTTCTTTTTTCATCTTTAGCAGCTAGTGCATCCCTAAGTACAACAACTACAACTGCTACTACTACTACTACTGCAGCTACTATTCCTGCCATTCCAACTTCTACTGCAGCCCCAACTACTACCACAACTGGTAAGTCCAAAATATGTTTACAACTTTAAACAACCGCACATGCAGCATACAGAAATAGTGAATATGGTATGTATACTACTACTACTACTACTACTACTACTACTACTACTACTACTACTACTCCTATTACTAGTACTAGTACTACTACTACTACTATTACTACTACTGGTTCTATGTCTGATGCTTCTAATACTAGTAGTACTACAGCCATGTCTGTCTGCCTTACAGTTATTCTTGATTTGATTTTTGCCCAGATTCCGGCTCAGTTGTCTTCATGAAGATGTGGGTGGATTCTCTCGGCGCAGTGAGCAACACGACAATGTCTGAAGCTATCACCCAGGTGAGACGCGAACAGGCTTTGAACCATGGAACTAGTCAAACAACTGGAGAGGGTACGGCTATCTTAGTGCTGTTTCAAGTTGGCTTAGAGGCCCATCACCTTCTTGTTTCTATGGATACATCATCTCTGCCTGGAATGTTCCACAGTGTGACATTAAACAGCTCTACTTTGGCGTTGCGGCTCAAAAATTCCTAAAAAAAAACAGACATTGTGACTGTGAGCGGGGTAACTTCTCTGCAGATCTGACCTGGAACTTATTGTGGTTTGGTCTCCATGAAGATAGAAAGATTTAATAGCATACTGTGGGACATTCCAGACACAACAATAACATCTCCATGAAGACAAGAATTTGACAGACCCTCCACCAGAAAATGCATCTTGTAAAAACACAATTAATAATACCCAAAATACCCAATTATTTGTATAGACAGAATACTTCACTTTGTGGGGTCGTTTAATCTTTATTATGCCTCAACATTAGCATTAGCATTGAGACACAAACATCCGCTGAAATATTTGTTTTATTTGTGTACTTATTTGAGATGTTTTCAGTGACACCCAAACACCACTATCTTTATCTTTAAATATTTATTCATTTTTGTGCAAATCTGCAAAAACCACACAGAGATAAAAGTGGACAGGAAGTAGTGATGCTAACAGTGAGGATTCAGAATCAAATGTTTTTCTCTTTGTTCCAGTTTCTCCGAGAGCAGCTCAACAGTACAGATTTCGTCGTCACAGTGAAGAAGATCATTGAGACTAAAACTGAAACCAACCTCACAGCCTCTGCTCCACCCCCCAAATGAAGAACTGGCCCGGATGCCCTACCACTGCACTCCATCCCTGCCTCTTTCTCACATGTTCAGTTCAATTTCACGACTGCATCAGCGTATATTAGAAAAAATAACTAAAGTGGGAAAGACCACTCCCATGTCATCACAATGTTCATAATTCTGGAATGGAGGCGACTGGAGGCAAAGTGAATCAGTGATTACCTGATTAACAGGTCTAAATGTGAATGCTTTTAACAACTTTGAATTTCCAAATTACAAATATGAATTAATTTGTGTGGAAAAATTAAAATGTCTAACCTCAACATTGCATTTGATCTTCACAAAAACTAAATTTGACATGTTTGATATATCTGTACATGAAGTGGGAAACTGTAGTGTGCTTAACTTCTCTGTGAGGATTTATCCAGTAAAACCTAAAAATCTGGATTTTTTCCTTTGCCAAAAATGTTTAGTGTCACAGTTCACTGTGCAGCACAGTTGTAAATGTTTTAAACGGGGCTCAGACATCACTCACATGGTTTTCATTTGCTGCACAGATCATGTTTAAAGATGGTAGTATGCTTTCATATTCGCGCAAAGATTTTTTGTTTGATAAGAATAAAATGTGATTTTATTCTTATCTAAAGAGGGGAATTGTTTCATGTGGTCATAAATGTTATGCAATGGTGATGGTTAATGTTATGTGATGTTCCCATGACCCTTTGCCTCTTGTGTCTTAACTCTGAGTCCAAGATTCTTACCTTAACTTTAGCGCTTATCCTGTAATAGAATCACCTGTTCTTGGGCTGATTGAAAAAGTCCAGCTGGTTTCACCCTCGTGTGGGCCCCGTCTGTGGAGCATACTCACACTCTGTGTTCACCGTCATGTTACGATCTTAGGGAGAGACGACTCTGTGGACACATAGTTCTGTGATTAGGTGCACAGTTACTTCAATAAATCAGACTCCTTGATTCAAGACAAAACTTTTCACTTCTTTTTATTCTTTGATGTTCATATCTCATTAGAGAAAGTCAATAGAATATATATATATATATATATATATATATATATATATATATATATATATATATATATATATATATATATATATATATATATTCACCTTCCACAGTGGTTGGTCTCTCACCCTTATCAGCTCGGGTCAGACCTGGGAGCTTGAGAGGTCTGCGCAGTATCTTTGCTGTCCCCAGTACTGCGGTTTCTGGATTGAGATGTCCGTTGTCCTTCTGCTGGTTGGCCTCTCTCACCCTCATCAGCTCGGGTCCTCTTGAGTTTGCAATGAAAGCCCTTAGAGTCCTGTTGATATTGTACAGTTCCAGGCACTCAGTGATCCATGTGTGTGGGTTCTGCAGTCATGGGCGACTGTTTGGTCAACCAGGAGTTGGTGTTTGGCTCCCCTGGTGTTTTTGCCGATGCCCTTCTGTGCTGCGCTCATGTTTTGATCCATGTTCCCACTTATCTTAGCTGATATGAGCTTCCATGTTGTGGAAGAGACAGGTGGTGAGACAGGTTATTGGCCGATAGTTGGATGGGACTGTACCCTTTGAGGGATCCTTCAGGATCAGGATCGTACGCCCTTGGGTTAGCCATTCAGGGTGAGTCCCCCAGAGCAGTGAGCTTCTTTAGCCAGTATGCGTGGATCATGTCAGGGCCTGGTGCTGTCCAACTTTTCATGCCTGAGAGTCTTTTGGATGTCTGCCAGTTGTTACCCTGCTTCTCTACACTTCAAAAGTTGTGTTGCGAACAGGCGGTTTATTTGTCTGGCTTCATTCTCTCGCGTGTACCTCTTTAGGTAGTAATGTGTAAGAAAAATATGCCTTACACCAAAATATGTAGTGTTTTCATGTGGGTTATTCTTTGAGTATAGGAAGAATTCCTATACTCAAAGAATGTGGTAATTGAATTGGATTGATTGGAATTTGATTTTGCTGCTTTTTGCGGATGATGTTGTCCTGTTGGCTCCATCGAGCCAGGACCTGCAGCGTGCACTGGGGCGGTTTGCAGCCGAGTGTGAAGCGGCCGGGATGAGAATCAGCTGTTCCAAATCCGAGGCCATGGTTCTCGACCGGAAAAAGGTGGATTGCCCTCTCCGGGTGGGTGGGGAGTCTCTGCCTCAAGTGGAGGAGTTCAAGTATCTCGGGGTCTTGTTCACGAGTGAGGGGAGGATGGAGCGTGAGATTGACAGGCGGATCGGTGCGGCGTCGGCAGTGATGCAGTCGCTGTATCGGACCGTTGTGGTGAAGAGGGAGCTGAGCCGAAACGCGAAGCTCTCGATTTACCGGTCAATCTACGTTCCTACCCTCACCTATGGTCATGAGCTCTGGGTAATGACCGAAAGGACAAGATCGCGGATACAAGCGGCCGAAATGAGTTTCCTCTGCAGAGTGGCCGGGCGCTCACTTAGAGATAAAGTGAGGAGCTCGGTCACACGGGAGGAGCTCGGAGTAGAGTCGCTGCTCCTCCACGTCGAGAGGAGCCAGCTGAGGTGGCTCGGGCATCTGGTCCGGATGCCTCCTAGACGCCTCCCTCGGGAGGTGTTCCGGGCATGTCCCACCGGTAGGAGGAGACTGCTGCCCCCGCGACCCGGCCCCGGATAAGCGGAAGAAGATGGATGGATGGATGGATGGAATTTGATTTTTCTGAGCTCAGCAGCACCACGTCGCCTTTGTGGTTCTGGCTTTACTAGAATTTAGAGTTTGGGGCACCACTCAACTAATGTTGAGAAAATATTACCAATACAATTACTTATTTTAATTAATTAATTAATTAATTAAACATTTTTGATCTGAAGGTTCATTAAGTTCTTTGACATGACAAAAATCTGAAGTAAAAAACATCACATTGATTGAGTAAAACTGTGGTTTATGAATATTTATTGACCAAGTTAAACAGCATTTAAATATTAAATTATGCAAATGAGTTTAGAATGAGTAAAATGAGGCTGATAGGGACAAAGGATTTGTATAAAGGTCTTAAGAGTTATTTAAAACTATGTGTTGAGTCTGCATTGATAAGTAAGCCTTTCTGTGACATGCGCATACGACCAGTAGAGGAGATGTCCGTTCGGTGTGGTCCTTCGGGCGGTTTCGATGGAGTTCGAAGTCTTCAGGGCGTCGGATCTGAAGAATCAAACTTGTTGAGATGGAGGCCACAGAACGAGACAGTCTGAAAACACTTTATCCTCAGAAGAGGAGTGGGGACACTTTCTTAGTGTCTGTGAGGTCTCAGTAGCGCTGTCAGATTGGTCAGATTGAGCTACAGCTGTAAAAACGCATCAAAAAAAGGGCAGAAATTAAAGGAGGAGAGAGAACTTCATTGTTGTCTCTCCTTCGGAGGAGTCGGGAAAAAACCTGGGGAGAACTAGGCGTTGTCCCCCTGGCAGCTGCTTTGTGAGCACTGTCATGCCCTTGGTGAGGGCTCGGGCAGAACTCTGGAAGCAGACTGCACTCTGGCAGGGCTGGAAAAGAACTGGAGCACAACTGCTGGAGAAGCTGCAGTCTATATGCTGATAAGTCTGTTCTTTCCCTCCCCCCCTTTGACTCTTGGCGCCAAAGCTGAGCAGGGAAGAAGTGAGATGGGTTACCTTCTCATGTTACACATGAACCATTAACAGTTTAAACATATTAGTATTCACATTTACATTCAGTATTAGAACACAATCAGTGATTCAGAGATTTGAATAGCTCACAGAATGTTCAAGTTCATTCCATCTTTCTCTAGGGAAAGTCCATTGACTTGAGAATGGAGAGAAATGTAAAAGTGCCCTTTTATTTGTCTCAGTTATTTATTTAATATATTTTATTTGAATTACATCAATCAGTGTGGTTTCTTCTTCATTTAGAAGTTTTTGTTCTTTGTTTGGATATTCCTTGAGTTTGTGAGTTAAACCAACCCCCTTGTGAAGTGGAGCTGCAGGCAAAGGTCAGGCCGAGGTCAGGACATTCCTCGGGGTAATGAAGTGATTTGATTGAATTGACTGATTTTATTTAATTGACTTACAATGCACTTTAGTGCTCGGCCATGGAGAGACTTGTATATATGCAGAGTCGCTTTAAAATCTCTGAGCCACAGGGGGCAGTGCAGAGACCTGAGCACAGGACGCATGTGCTCAGATGTGCTGGATGTTCTGCAGCTCTCACAGTGAGAGGCCATTACAGGATCTAACCTACTGGAGACAAACACATGGATAAGTCCCTCCAAGTCTGCTTTAAACAGAACACCTGTGATGTTTAATGTTTTTTAGATGGTAAAACGCTGCAAATTGATTTGATGTGGATGTGAAAGTTCAAGTCTGAGTCCATTGTTACCCTGAGATTTCTCGCCTAATTTGAAGGCTTTAGAGAGACTGGAGGCTGCTGACACTGTCTCTTTGTTTCCATGGCCAAAGACTCTGACACCACAATGTGACGTTTCAGGTCCTTCAGACTGGAAGAAGGGCACATTGTGGCGGCACTGAAATAAAAATTTGGGAGCTTCAAAGAACTGCAGTGCAGAACTCTTTCTCCAGCTCCAGGCCTTCACAGGGACAGGCATGACTGCGTTTGGACTGACACCAGTCTACAGCTACTGAGCTCTAGAAGTAAGTGGAGATGGCTGCTGCTGACAGTGCAGTTTTCTCACACTTTAACTCGCTCTGTTGTTGAGCCAGTATTTACCTTGGGACTCATGAGATGTCTCAGAGAATGGCTGTTCTCGCAGTTTTCTTTAAATTGTTTATTTTGCGGATTCGGATTCCTTTGTGTGGAAGGAGTTTTTTCTCAGATGAGTGACAGCTATTTGTAGTCTTTGAGATGAAGCAAACAAAAGCTTTCATTATTTCAGTTGGATCTGTGAACACATTATCAGAGGGACCGGAGCGGCTGTGGGCGGACGGACCCAGGTCAGTGTGACGCACTTGGATTAAAGGGCTCATATTACACTATTTTCTGATCTATGTTGTTCTAATGTTGTTTCCTCATTGCAAACATACCTGGAGTCGTGCTTTGTTTCATTCACACATGTTTAACACACAAACCCTGAAGTTTTTTTTTTTTAAATTTCTTTTCTTTCCAAAATTAGACCCTATCTCCCCACATTTCCTTTGTCATCAATTTGCATCAGATTTTATCCCCATTTCTCCCAATTTGGTCATCAGTTACACCCAACCTATTATCCAGTAGCAGTGGACTACATACGTAATGTAGTGTTTAGTTAAGTCTGGGAGCATCGGGCCCCGGGAACACAGGGCTGACCCCTTCCAACACCACTACTCCAACATAGGGTTGAATGAGGAACCCTTACACTGAAATTATCATCTCATCTCCATGAGTCAGGGCAATTTCGACACAGCACACCATTACCTTTCTAGAATTCTTTAATGAACATTACACATTCAAACAATCTAAATAAGCAAAATGTTTCACGATTTATTCAGTTCACTGAAAACTGGAAAGGCTTCCAGGACTTTTCAACCTTTTATGTGCCAGGAACAGGCAATCTGGAACATAGGAATAAAGGAACATAGGGCCTAATTTTCAAAATTTTCTGTGAAACAAAAAAACTCTTAGAAATGAGGGAACATAAGGCTGACCCCATGAGGCTGATATCCGCACCCTCACAGACTTTGGCCTGCCTAAATCCAGGCTCATTTATCTGACTTATCTATTCACACTGGCTTTAAACACTCAGTAATGTAGTGGCACTTTACACAATGTGTTTTCTTTCACTTTTTGTTGTTTTACATATTTTTATATTGCATTGATTTTAGTGTGAAACACTTTGGCCACCATGAGTGTTGTAAAGGGAGCTATAAATAAAGTTTGATTGATTCACTGAGTGCGGGGGCAGTGGTCCATCTGTTTAAGAAGGGGGACCAGAGGGTGGGTTCCAGCTACAGGGGAATCACAGTCCTCAGCCTCCTCAGTAAGGTCTATGCCAGGGGACTGGAGAGGAGAGTCCAGCCGACAGTCGAACCTTGGATCCAGGAGGAGCAGTGTGGTTTTTGGCCTGGTCGTGGAACACTGGACCAGCTCTACACCCTCCATCAAGTGCTCGAGGGTTCATGGGAGTTTGCTCAACCAGTCCACATGTGTGTGGTGAGTGAGGTGTGTTATATGTACTACTTTTCACTGAAATTCACACTTATCACATTTCTGCATAATTTCCTACTTGAATATTATGCTTGTGAACTCACTTGGAAACACTATCTGCTGACTATTGCAATGACTAAGTGAATGATGCTTTTTATGAAACTTATTAGCGAGGTTTTCTTTCAGGATTCAAGTAATTTCATACTATCTTTTAACATGATTTAAACATGTTCTCATTTTTTCATGCCCAGCTGCTCATTTTCTTTAAGGGGACGAGAACAAGATATGTCAAGCTGCACAAGAAAAAATCAGGCCAGACAACTTTTCGATTGACAGAGAGGGACCAGTTCATTCTTTCTAACTTCACATTCCTCGGAGATCATATTCAGAACACAAGTTCTAGGCAGACTTCCCACACCAAGGTATGTACTATGAATAGGTGTAACCTTACTTATCCATGGATAGAGGATATGAAAAACAAGAAACAACTCATGTTACGTTATATAATGAACAATTGTATTGACATACAAGTACATGTACAAGCTATTACTCATAGGTCAACAGACAAATTTCAAAAGTCCAATAAGAAACTATTTCAAGTTCCATATTAAATTAATTCTTCGACATAACTTAAATAGCACTATCCCTAGACTTGAATGACGAATAGACGTGTTATAACCAATAAATGGAATGTCAGGTATTAACTGATTACTGAATTACTGAATATTGTGAAGTTAATGAAGTCCATAATCTCTATACATGTCTGTGGGTCTCTTCTGGTTTTCATATCTTCTGTGATATCCAATGATGACAGTTCAGGCCAGCCCTTGGGATATTACATCGCTCAACATTGTCTGCAAAGAAGAACAGAGTATAATATTAGTTGCAGGAAAGAAAGTAATGCATAATATCCAATAGCATAAAAATATTTAAAAAAATTTCAGTTTGGGTCGTTCGCAGAATCCTTGGAGCAAGAGGCCGATGAAGATGGAGAGGGATTCTCCGACCTCGAGGCAGATGAACATTCCTCTTTCTATTTCCAGCTCATCACGTGTGCAAACACTCTGAACCAGGTCCAAACCTTCATCATCTCCACATTATTAAACCCACACTGTGCTGTTTCTATCATTATTAAACCCACGCTGTGCTGTTTCTATCATTATTAAACACACACTGTGCTGTTTCTATCATTATTAAACACACACTGTGCTGTTTCTATCATTATTAAACCCACACTGTGCTGTTTCTATCATTATTAAACACACACTGTGCTGTTTCTATCATTATTAAACCCACACTGTTCTGTTTCTATCATTATTAAACCCACACTGTGCTGTTTCTATCATTATTAAACCCACACTGTTCTGTTTCTATCATTATTAAACTCACACTGTTCTGTTTCTATCATTATTAAACCCACACTGTTCTGTTTCTATCATTATTAAACTCACACTGTTCTGTTTCTATCATTATTAAACCCACACTGTTCTGTTTCTATCATTATTAAACCCACACTGTTCTGTTTCTATCATTGTTAAACCCACACTGTTCTGTTTCTATCATTATTAAACACACACTGTTCTGTTTCTATCATTATTAAACCCACACTGTGCTGTTTCTATCATTATTAAACACACACTGTGCTGTTTCTATCATTATTAAACCCACACTGTTCTGTTTCTATCATTATTAAACCCACACTGTTCTGTTTCTATCATTATTAAACACACACTGTGCTGTTTCTATCATTATTAAACCCACACTGTGCTGTTTCTATCATTATTAAACACACACTGTGCTGTTTCTATCATTATTAAACCCACACTGTTCTGTTTCTATCATTATTAAACACACACTGTTCTGTTTCTATCATTATTAAACCCACACTGTTCTGTTTCTATCATTATTAAACACACATTGTGCTGTTTCTAAAAGCATAATGAGCGTTTGTGGTTTGTGTGAGACACAAAGAGTACAGGTCATGGTTTAACCAGCACCAAGATAATCCCCAAATGAGAGGCAGGATGTACTCAAACCACAGCTCATTTCACTGACAGGTCATAATAAAAATAAGGATATCACATAATACTCATATTACAAATAATACTAAATCAACTCTTCAGTTATTACACAAAATTCACTCATGATTGACTAATCCTTATTATTAATCTGTCAACATCTCCAAAGCTCATAATGCTCTGCTCCACCTTGTGATGTCATGAAGCAGCAGTTTAAGTTAACAGCTCCTTTTACCTATTGTTCTATTGTTCATTAGAGATTGGCAAATCCAGGGCTGAAATGATGTAAATGACTGGTGAAGGTGTGTGGAGTTTAAAAACACAGTGGAGCACTTCCTGTATTACCACATGATGACATTGTTATGACCCACCTCCTATAGGGGCTGGGAAGTAATTTAATTAACAGGGATGTACAAGGTAAATTAACTAAAATGGGATATAAAATATTTACAGCAAACAATATTTAGACAGTTTAAACAAAAAGCGTAACAAAGGGCAAAATAAACTAAGCAAACAAAGTACACAAAGAACTAAACAAACAAACACAAGGTCAGTGCCTCAGAAAACACAGAGTCACCACAGTGACAGAACAAGAGGCACTTTAACTAAATGAACATATTAAATACAAAACTAATGCCTCTTTCCCAGAGTCTAGTGCAAACTTGACACAACACAAAATGGCACACTGGCAGCCCCATAAAGGTGAAGCAGGATGGGCCAATCAGGGACCAGGGGCCTCGCAGCAGAATACATGGGACAAAAATAAATAAATAAAACACACAAAAAACAAATCAAAGAACTAGAGGTCTAAGGTGGAACAGAGTGTTTTCACTTTGAGAGAAGAACTCAGTCTAAATATGCAGGATTTGTGTGTTAAACATTTGTGAAAAGACTTAGACAAACTTTATTGTTGAACCACAAGGGAAATTACTTGGACACAGGAGCTCGCACATCACATTATATTATAACAAAGAGTAAAAGAATAAATATATAATTATATAAATGTATATGTACAAGTCAAAATAAAATAGAAAAATAAGTAATACAAATATAATAATATAAATAAATATAAATAGCTCAGATGATTAACAGGGCATGGAGCTGTCTGTTACATAAGGGTGAGTTGTACAGTTGTAGGGAGTATTATCTGTCCCTCTATAGTCTGGTGCAGTGGGGGAGTTGTTGTACAGTTGTAGGGAGTATTATCTGTCCCTCTATAGTCTGGTGCAGTGGGGGAGTTGTTGTACAGTTGTAGGGAGTATTATCTGTCCCTCTATAGTCTGGTGCAGTGGGGGAGTTGTTGTACAGTTGTAGGGAGTATTATCTGTCCCTCTATAGTCTGGTGCAGTGGGGGAGTTGTTGTACAGTTGTAGGGAGTATTATCTGTCCCTCTATAGTCTGGTGCAGTGGGGGAGCAGGAATGTCCATGGTGGAGAGCAGTTTGTCCAGTGTCCTCGTGTCCCTCACTGTGACACATGTCTCCAGCTCACAGACGATCAAGTGTCCAGTTTTACGGATCAGTTTGTCAATCTTCCAAATGTCCCTTTTACTGGAGCTGCTCCCTCAGCAGACCTCAGTAGAGAACAGGGGCCTCCACAGATTGGGTGAAGATCTCCAGGAACTTCTGCACACATTGAAAAACCAGAGCTTTCTCAGGAGGTAGAGTCTCCTCATGCTCTTCTTATACACAGCATTACAGTTGTCCCTCCAGTCCAGCCTGTTGTCACATGGACACAAAGGTACTTGTAGCAGTCACTATTTCCACATCATGGCCCTGGATGGTGATGGGCTCCACTGGTGTCCTCTTCCTCCTGAAATCAATCACCAGTTCCTTGGGTTTATCATCGTTCAGGGGCAGTAGGTTTGCCTGGGGCCACTCCGCAAAATTTACCATCAGTGTCCTGTCCTCTGTGTGTTTGTGATGAGGAAACATTTCATTGCTCAGAAAATAGACAAATATGTGCCCTGGTTGATTTTGATGTGGTCGTCTCTGGTCCCTTTCAGGAGTGGTGTTGCTTTGGTGTTACAGAAATATTGGAGAGCTGGAGACATTTGTCACAGTGAGAGAGGGACAGGAGGACACTGGGCTGCCCCATGTGGACTGGGCTGGTACTACATGAGGTGAATACAGACGTTAATTCACTCTGTTACATAAGTTGTTTGTATTGGGTTAGTCCTTTAGCCCTAACATAATCGGCTACAGCAGCTCAGAGTTCCCACCACATGAGAAGGTGTGACAGATCTTTACACAACAGAGTCAGTGCAGAAGTTATTTAAAGCCACTGTACAAAACTTTAATCCAGAAAACAAAGCACAATGGTCCAGTGTCAGATTAAGAAGTCATTTGTGGGTGTGTGTCCAAGCCCAGATAAACCCGGCTAATGCTCCTCTTGAATCTCTTAATTAAAGGATCAGTTTAGTGCCTTTGACTCACATTCATAGCAATGACAATAATCTTTATTTAAATAGCACAGAATTTACAGAGTGCTTCACAACAAAATAAAAGCACAATCCACACAGAGAACATTAATCACGAAACAGAAAATACAAAGAAAAGATGAACACATAAAATAGATTCAAGCCTGTCAATAAAATTGGGTGATTTAAAAGATGACAGTGATGGTGTTAGCCTTATCTCCTCAGACCGAGAAGGCTCCATCAACCCCATCCAGTGTCTAAACTCAAGGCTCTAAGGCCTATTTTGAGCTTTGGCAATGTAGACAGACTAATAATGATGAATAACTCAAACGTGTGAATGAAACAAACACCACTCCAGCTCTGTTTTTGAGAAAACAACATTATAACATGGTCTAAAGCTCACAAGAGTCTGTTTTGCGAAATATATGTGAATGGTGAGGAGGAGAATTTGGAGTGAGGTGATGAAGGCTGAGGAGACATAAACGCTGGAGAAGAGTGAAGTAGACAGGAGCAAAGTTATGTCTTCCAGTCTGAACTTACGCTTGCTCCATTAATCATGTTATTGTGAATTCTGGGTGGTTACAAGAGGCAAGGCCAGTTTATTTGTGCAGCTCAATTCATACACGTCATTTACAGAATAAAAAAGACATTCAAATCACAGTACAAACAAATAATCATCATGTTTATGTTCCAGGCAAAGCAATAACATCTCCATGGAGACGAGTACAAGACAAGACCCTCGACCAGAAAAGTTGTCCACCTTTAAGTAAAGTAATAGGTTATATAGAGGATTTTCCAAGGAAAGAGAAATACAGCGACTTTGTTCTTTTTCAAATGTTGCAGATGCATGACACCTCCCCCCTCCTCCACAGCTCCCTAAGTAAAAATGCCTCCTCACACATCCTCCTTACACTAGAAATCATGCTTGTTTACAGCCGGTGTGCGTTCAGAATCACTGAACAAACTGTTGTTGAAGTTTCCTGTCCAGAAGTAATTTAACGACCGACGTGTCAGTCTTTAGACACTTCGTCTGCTACAGTCGTGCCATCGCTGGAAGGACGGTCCAAGAATCACCTTAGATTGGCTTTGGTCCTTTTCCTCTTCTCTTCTTCTTTCAGCGACCTCAAAAACGGACTTTTTTTTGCGGCGAACTGGTCATGGATTGTTTTCGGCCATTGCAATGAACTTTGTGCAAACTGCGAGGAACAATTCCGAAAAAGCTGCTGAGAACTGCTGCATTGGTCAGGGGTACATCTTGAGTATGTGAAATGTTGTGAGACTAACGTAAATCACGTAATCCCAGTGCCCCGGCGAGTCAGTTACACTAGAAATGTAGGGAATTTGATTGACCTAAGACCTAAACAAGCTTTAACCTCCTGAGACCCTGTGGCCCCACACGAGGACATTACATTTTTGCCTCTTAGCACCATGATTTTCAATTATTTTAAACTTTCACCTGTAATCAACTAAAAACCTCTACAGCAGCTCCCGAAAGTAAAAAAAACTGCATGGTAAAGTTTAGATGCAAAATGTATGAATAAAACCAATGTATTTATGTACAATAATGTCTCTTCATGTATCTTAATGTCTCTTCATTTGGCATTAAAATCTGACACATTTTATTGACCACAGCAGACGAGAGCCTCAGGAAATGTCATGTCCTCGTTTGACGACATTGGGACTATGTTATATTATTGATTGTACATGTTGTTAGGTAAACTTGGGAATATTTAGATGAGTTTACAGTTATAAATTGCTGGACGTTTCTGCTGCTATAGGGAAACTGCTGCCTGTCTCCACTTTTTGCGCCTCTACTTTTTTTGTAACGATCGAAAACCAGAAAAAATTAAAACTGTGGACCACATTTTCAGGCCTTTTTGTGTGTTTTTAACCTCACTCACTGAACCCCAACCTGCTCACGGTCGACCTACGTCACATTTGGCAGGTTTAGGGCTTGAAATAAACAGCTAATTGCTGTTTGTTTGTTTTTTGTAATTTATTTATACATTTTAATGTTTTTACATTTTTTAACCAATGGTGTCATACAGAAGACTTACTTAGTAGGTCCTACTTATCCCAAATAGCAAGAAGAAATGAAAAATGGACACCAGACAAAAGCTCGGGTCTCAGGAGGTTAAAAGAGATCAGTAAATCTTAAAAGTAAGTCTAAAACACACAGGCAGCCGGAGAAAGGAAGCTCACACAGGGGGAATGTGATGATGTCTGTTCAACCCTCGAGGAGCAGAGCTGCTGCTTCTGAACCAGCTGGAGGCAGGAGATGGATTTGGAGTTGAGGTCGGAGAGGAGGGAGTTGCAATAATCTAGATGGGAGAAGATGAGCATCTGGATGACTTTTTCATGGTCAGAGCAGGAGAGGTTTGATTGTACTAATTGTGCAGAGGTGGAGAAAACAGGATTGGGTGAGGTTTTTGATGTGAAAGTGGAAGTTGAGGAGAGAGTCAAAAATTACACCAAGGTTTCTGGCAGCAGAGGTGACGTTTGGAACGAGAGGGCCAAGACTATTACTGATATGGGAGGTGAACTGGGGGGAATTTATTTAAATGATTTCAGATTTGGTGCTGTTGAGTTGTAGGAAGTTCTGTCCCATCCAACTGTTCACATCACTGAAGCAGTTTGAAGGGTGGTTTGGTCTGAGCGGGAGGTCAATCTGTGTGTCATCTACATAGCAGGAGAAGGACACATTATGGTGGGCTATAATGTGTACTACAGCTGCTCTATGGATTTACTAGGTTGAAACCATGATTAATATAAAAAGTGGCTGTTGATACAAAATCTAAAATCTGTGGAGAAGTGAAATTACTTTAGGAGGAACTCAGTTTACAAAGATTCTTATGGGAGAATGCACAAGTGTCCTGTCCCAACATGGTGGACGTTCAGTCAGAACGCTCTCCAGGAGGTAGCTGGAGGACACTTTTGGACTTGGTCTTTCCCACAGTCCAGCTCCGCCCACTCCAGGGGAAGATAAGCAGCAGGTCTGTGGACCCCCGGCCGGTGAGCTGGATCACAGACTCTCCAACAGACAAACCAGCGTTTGTCCAGATGGAGCCTAAAATTCTCCACACTGACCTGCAGCACTGGAGCTCCTCAGGGCACAGTGCTATGGCCACTCCTCTCCACCCTTTACACCACTGACCTCCACACAGCTCACACTCTGGACACGTGCACAGGTTCTGACACGACTTTTTTGACACGCATCAAGGAGGGTGAAGCAGTAAGAGCACAAAAATCAACACAACCACACACACACACCACACACACACACGCACACACAGGCACACACACTCACACACGCACACACACACAGACGCGCACACACACACACACATACACACGCGCACACACACACACACACATACACACACACACCTACACACACATACACACACACACCCATACACACACACGCACACACACACACACACACACACTTAACTGTTACAGTGTTTTATGATCCAAAACTAATACAGAGTTCAAATATAGGATGCCATTGGAGGCGTCATTGCTCTGCCTGACGTGTTCCACAGTGTGACATTAAACAGATCTACTATTAAATTACAGCTGGGTTTACAGCTCAACATGAAAAAAAGAAAAAAAAAAAAAAAAAAAAAAAACATTCTGACTGTGAGCGGGGTCGCCTCTCCACAGATCTGACTCGTAACTTGGTCTGGTTTGGTCTCCATGAAGATGGGAAGGTTTAATGCCATACTGTGGAACATTCCAGACAGTCTTAGTGGATACTGAGCTGAGTGAATGTTAATGGAGTTTTGTGTAAAAGTGACTATGAACTGTATGTCCATCTGTAGGATTGTGCAGTTGATGAGTATGAAAAATTGTATATAAGGTCTAATCATTGTTTAATGTAAATTTTATTGTTGTTACTGGTGTATTTCTGACCCCTGTGACCCTGACCCGTGGGACTACAGATGGAAATGAGTCTTTTGGCTACAATCCAGCATGTTTACATTTATGCATTTTGTCATGTCTGTTCATTAACATGCTTTGTCCCAATCACATAAACAAATAAATAAAAATAATACACAAAGCAATAAAATCTCCATGGAGAAAAGCGTTTGACAGACTTTCCACCAGAAAAGTTACACAATACACCTTTAATGCATTTAAAGATGATAATAACCAGTGAAGTTGATCCTCCACTGACAGACTGACCATCAGGCTGCACAATGCTGCCCCCTAAAGGACGGGCAGGAGCAGGACAGGATGTAAAATCAGCACAATAACACAGCGTCTTCTATTACACACAATTGTGAGCTTTACTTCATCTTAGAATGTGATGACCTCCTCACAAACACACCTGGAGTTGTGTTTTGTTTCATTCACACTTGTTTGAATAAACCTTTATTATTAGTCTGTCCACATCTCCAACTTTCTGTATGTGCGTTTGTTATTTTCAGCCTAAAAGCTCTAGCTGCCAGAGCAGAACTAGCGCAGGCGGGACGAGGCTAAAGATCTTACAAATCTAACTTAGGCACATTGACAATTTAAAAATTCCAAATTCATATTGTATAAGGTAAGGTTTTATTTATATAGTGCTTTACACAGACACATGTCCCCAAAGCGCTTTACACAGCATTTACAGAGCATTTTTCATTCACTCCATACCTGGTGGTGGTAAGCTACTGTTGTAGCCATAGCTGCCCTGGGACAGACTGATGGAGGCACGGCTGCCAGGCCAACCGGCGCCATGGGTCCCTCCGTCCACCACCAACACTCACTCACACAACTTTCACACATGTTTTGAGTTGATGGGGGAAACCTCCTGTGGGGTCACCACCTGCAGAGGGGTTCATGGGGGAAGGTCAGGTGCTATGAGGATTGGGCAGCAAGATGCCCCCGCGACCCAGCTGGATTAAGCAGGAGAAGATGGATGGATGGATGGATGGGGAAACCGGAGTGCCCGGAGGAAACCCATCCAGACACAGGCAGAACATGCAAACTCCACACTGAAAGGGACCCGGGGATCGAACCCGCAACCTTCTTGCTGTGAGGCATGAGTGCTAGTCACTCAGCCACCGTGCTGCCAAAAAAGTACAGAAGACTCCCAACAAATATGCCCTGTCAACCGAACACCAGTGATTTCACCATAAATATATTGTGTTCTGTGGTCGGGTACACTAACACTGACCCTATGTTACATTGTGTTCTGTGGTCGGGTACACTGACACTGACCCTGTTACATTGTGTTCTGTGGTCGGGTACACTGACACTGACCCTGTTACATTGTGTTCTGTGGTCGGGTACACTGACACTGACCCTGTTACATTGTGTTCTGTGGTCGGGTACACTAACACTGACCCTCTGTTACATTGTGTTCTGTGGTCGGGTACACTAACACTGACCCTCTGTTACATTGTGTTCTGTGGTCGGGTACACTAACACTGAACCTCTGTTACATTGTGTTCTGTGGTCGGGTACACTAACACTGACCCTCTGTTACATTGTGTTCTGTGGTCGGGTACACTAACACTGACCCTCTGTTACATTGTGTTCTGTGGTCGGGTACACTAACACTGACCCTCTGTTACATTGTGTTCTGTGGTCGGGTACACTAACACTGACCCTCTGTTACATTGTGTTCTGTGGTCGGGTACACTAACACTGAACCTCTGTTACATTGTGTTCTGTGGGAGAATTGTTTCTGGGCTCCCAGTAGCTGCAGTACTTGTCCCAGCCTCTAGTCGATCTCTCACATGGACAGAGGGGGAGTGTCTTATCCAGTTCTTATTATGGGTCCATGAGGCACACGGGCTGTCTATGTGGTGGGCGGGGCTACAGGTGAGGCTGTGGTCTGATTGGTTGGAGCCGGGTGTGGGAGGGACAGAGCAGAGGATGTTTGAGGACTCTTCTCCACACTGAGCACACACCCCGTTCCATTGAGCATCTCTTGGAAAAACTGCAAGAGAGAAACATGAGCATGTGGAATCAAACAACCCTTTAGGATGTGGAATAAAACGCCCCTTTAGGATGTGTAATCACATGCCCCTTTAGGATGTAGAGTGAAACGCCCCAGAGGGCATTAAAAATCAGTTTGAGAATTGACGAAAACAGACGAAATAGAACAACAAACGGACAAACGTGGAGGCATTTCATATTTTAGATTGCATCTTTTGAGGAGAGAGAAGCATTTATTTGTTTTGCAGCATTTAGCTTCCACTGTTGAGCTGTGTTCACTGCTGCCCCCAGTGGCCAGCTCATGTACTGCTCTGTTGTTAAGATTCCACATGTTCTAAGGAGATAGACCAAATGACAGAACAACATAGAGGATGGACAGGAGTCTCTATCTGTATCCATCTAAAATGCACAGTATAAATGAGCCTTTAGCATGTGGAATCAAATGGCCCTATTATTATTATTATTGTTATTATTAGGCCCGAGCGCCTAGGCGGCGTAGGGCCTATTGTGATTGTTCAGCAGTGCGAAGCACTGCTGCGCTGATCTTGTGAGCTGGCGGAAGCTGCGGCTAAGCGTGACGCTCTCCCTTTCAAGCACACTGGCATCACCATGTCACTGACTGGTGCCCGCTGACCTGGCACGCGGTGGCATCGCCATGGCGCGCCAGCCGTATAATTATGTCGTTCACCCAAAGCGTAGAGCGCACATGACATCATGCACGAAGTGCATGATGTCAAAAACGAGCGCGGCGCTCGCCCCCTTATCAAACACTCAATGCCACTCATCAGTGACACTCATGGCATCCAGTAGTACAGACTGGCACTGCCCATTGCCGTGACAGCGGCATAATTGTAATCGTTAACGCAGGCAAGCGCCAAAACGTGCACTGGGTATGTGAGAAACCGAAGAGGTCAATGGCGGCGCGCCTTCGTCATTGACATTGACTTACCATTGACCCCAGGTGCGTTACTGGGCCGAGTGCTTTAAAATGATATGTGCCCCCATTCCTGGCGCTATATTGTTATTGTTATTTTGGGATTTTCTTATTATTATTATTATTATTTTCTCCGCCCCGAACACAGTTAATAACTTCCGCCGACGAAAACTCACGAAATTTTGCACAAAATTCAAGAACGCCAAAGTAGGAATTTACAAATACTCCACATCCAAAAATTCAAAAAAGTGGCGCGACAGCGCCCCCTGCAAAATCAAAATACATTGCGCCTATGGCTATACCCGAAAAATGAACTTTGTTGTAGACAAACGAAATTCGGGTGGTGGATGGGTCTTGTCGTTCCAAACCAAAAAATATATTACGCGGTTGCTAGGCAACCAACAGGAAGTCGGCCATATTGGACCGATCGTGCGACCTGGCGTCGAAGGCGCATTTTCATGTCATCGTACTTTAACGAACTCGTCCTAGGGTTTTTGACGTAGAGTCACCAGAATCATTCTGTGTCATCTCGACGAGTGGGACATTAAAAGTTGTTAAAAGCTTTTAAAAAAATTTAACGGTGTTGCCGTGACAACGGCTCAAATTTCGGGTACGTTTTTGCGGCTCGCCATCAAATTTCGAAGAGCGATAATTCGTACAAATGTTGGCCGATTTTATTCAAACTTTAAGCGTTGGTGGACACCCCGACCCTGAACAGAATGATATAAGAAAATCTCAAATGGGCACTATAGCGCCCCCTAGGGAGATTGCATGGAACAGCTAAAATTTACTTTGTCGTAGACATATAAAATTTGGTACACACGTTCGTGACCTGGTCTCGATCAAAAAAGTCAATGACGCCCTCATGCCATTCGCCATCGTGTTGCCATGGCAACAGCCCAAACATCTGTCCTCGTCAATAGGACGCCCGACAAAAACTTTGGCGTAAGCGAGCAAATTTGGTACACAGATGCATCATGGGAATAGCAACAAAAAAAGTATATTATGCGGTTGCTAGGCAACCAACAGGAAGTCGGCCATATTGGATAGACCGTGCGACCTGGCGTCGAAGGCGCATTTTCATGTCATCGTGCTTTAACGAACTTCGTCCAAGGGTTTTTGGCGCAGCTTCACCAGAGTCATTCTGTGTCATCTCAAGCGAGTGGGACATTAAAAAGTTGTTAAAAGCTTTTTAAAAAATTAGCAGTGTTGCCGTGACAGCGGCTCAAATTACGATTTCGTTTTTGTAGCTCGTCATCAAACTTCAACAACCAATAGTCGCATAAACTTTGGCCGATTTCCTCAAACTTGAAGCGTTGGTGGACACCCGACCCTGAACAGAATGATATAAGAAAAATCTCAAATGGGCACTATAGCGCCCCTAGGGAATTGCATGGAACAGCAAAAATTTACTTTATCGTAGACATATAAATTTTGGTACATATGTTCATGACAGGGTCTCGATCAAAAAAGTCAATGATGCCCCACGCCATTTCCCATCGTGTTGCCATGGTAACAGGGCAAACATCTGTCCTCGCAAATAGGACAGGCGACAAAAACTTTAGCGTGGCAGACAAATTCTGTACACAGATGCATCATGTAAATAGGAACAAAAAGTATATTACGCGGTTGCTAGGCACCCAACAGGAAGTCAGCCATATTGGATAGACCGTGTAACCTGGTGGCAAAGGCGCATTTTCCTGTAGTCATACTTTAGAACTCGTCCTAGGGTTTTGGCATTAGAGTCACCAGAATCATTCTGTGTCATCTCGGCCGAGTGGGACATTAAAAGTTGTTAAAAGCTTTTAAAATTTAACTTGGTGTTGCCGTGACAACGGCTCAAATTCAAGTTCATTTTTGCGGATCGCCATCAAATTTGAAGAAGCGATAATTCGTACAAATGTTCGCTGATTTTATTCAAACTTTAATCGTTGGTGGACACCTGACCCTGAACAGATTTTATTAGAAAATCTCAAATGGGCACTATAGCGCCCCTAGGGAGATTGCATGGAACAGCTAAAATGTACTTTGTCGTAGACATATAAAATTTAGTACACACGTTTGTGACCTGGTCTCAATCAAAAAGTCAAGGGCGCCCCACACCATTTCTTATTGTGTTGCCATGGCAACAGCCCAAACATCTGTCCTTGTCAATAGGGCGCACAACAAAAACTTTGGCGTGCATCCGAACCAAATTTGGTACACTGATGCATCATGGCAATATCTGAACATAAAAATATATTGTGACCACGCCCCCGCCAAACCGGAAGTCCGCCATCTTGGATTAAACGTCATAATGTAATCCTATGTAGAGATTTAATTCTGCCACATTTTCATTTATGAAACTGTAAAAACAACTACAACCTCAAATGTGGGCGCATCTTCAAAAGAACCCCCAACTGGTCAAAGTTGAGACTGACATAAAAATTAAATAAATAATAAATAATAGACAAAATAACACTGCACAACAAAAAATCACCATAGCCAAATTGGCCTAAAAGGGGAGAAATAGGCGCGTTAGCAGCCCTGAGTTCTGCGAGAGCTAGCGAGGGCCGATCATCGCCGCTTGCGGCTATATTTATTATTATTATTATTATTATTATTATTATTATTATTATAATACTACTACTAATAATAATAATACTTACTATTATTATTATTATTATTATTATTATTATTATTATTATTATTATTAATAATTCCACTTTCTGAATATTTATAAAGGGAAAAAATCTCCCCACTTTTGCTAAGAAATTGTAAACATGACAAATGTTAAGCCTCAAAATATATTATTCCAGTTTTCATATATTGAACAATAAGTAAATATCATGCCAGGCTCTCTGTGGTGTCTCAGATTGTTGCTCCTCATCATTCTAGCTCAGATAAAAAGGTGAACGTGGACTTTACCTGTTTGACTGTTTCGCTGACAGAGCTGCTGTTGGCAGATGAAACTATCGCCATTTGAAGAAAGGTGATTGTGTTTGAAACTGTTACAACATAAACACACATATGAAAATTAGAATTTAAAATAGAAAAAACAAATATAGAACTATACAGGAGGATTGTATGTTTTAATTTTTTTAGCTCAGTTTTTCAGCACGCAGCTCAAGGGTCATGAGTGAGGCGCTGTTAGCTTGGGTTAAATGAGCTATTTGGTTTTCCTGTGTCTATGGAGATTATGCAAGAGGCTAGCTAAGGAGCTAAGGACCTTTAAGATACTACAAGGTTTTTACACCAAATGTGGCCTTCCAGAGGAAGTGCACAGAGGGAATATCCCATCTCATCACCAACAGAAGCACCATTGAGTGCCAAAGGCACATGGCCGACGGTCAGATGACAGGACGACAAAGTCGAACATCAACCTCTGGCCTAGGGTGTCCTAATGCACTGATGGACCCTTGTGCTCGAACATGGTGTTTGTTATGGACAAACTGTGACTAGCACAGAAGTCCAGTAACAGAACACTGCTCGGGTTCAGATCATGGAGGCCGTTCTTCCCGATCACCCCACTTCAGGTGTCACTGGCGCTGTCCACATGGGCGTTGAAGTCTCCCAGTAGAACAATGGAGTCCCCGGTTGGTGCACTGTCTTGTACCACTCCCAGGGACTACAAGAAGGCTGGGTACACTTCGGCCCACAGTTCGGCCCATAGACCGACACCACAGTGAGAGACCTGTCCCCGACACGAAGGCACAGGGACGCGACCCTCTCATCCCCGGGGTGAACTCCAACACGTGGCAGCTGAGCTGCGGGGCTATAAGCAAGCCCACATCTTCTCACCGCCGCTCTCTGCGGGCAATGCCAGAAATATGAAGGGTCCAACTCTTTCCGAGAAGTTGGATACCAAAGCCCAAGCTGTGCATGGAGGTGAGCCTGACTATTGCTAGAGAGTACCTCTCAATATCCTTTACAAGCTCAGGCTCCTTCCCTCCAACGAGGTGACGTTCCATATCCCTACAGCCAGGTTCTGTGCCTGTGGACTAGGTTGTCGAGGCCTCTGAACTCTGTCTCTTGCAGCTGGTGAGCCCACAGGAGGGCAGATCCACTTCTCCTTAGCTTGTCCTTGCCTTGTGGGCAAAGGCCCAGCGACCAAGTGCTTACCTTTGAGTCCCAGTCCTGGCTCCAGGGTGGGACCCTGGCTGCACATACCAGGCGACGTCATGATCCTTGATATCAGACCATTCATAATGGTTCATGAACTGCTCTTAGTCTCTCTAAGTGCTACTCTGCTCTTAGACTCTTTGCACTGCATTGTCCCCTTTCAAATAAATAAACCAAATCAAATCAAATCCGTCACCTAGGACTTGCTTGCCGCTACCAAAGGTATGATGCCCCGGGCAACATAGCTCCTGGGATCATTCAGGTACGCAACCTCCTCCACCATGGTAAGGTGGCAGTTAAAAGGGGAGACAGGTGGATTGGTGCATTGTTTGCAGTGATTCTGCCAATGTTTTGGCCTTTTGTGGTGAAGAGGGAGCTGAGCCAATAAGCAAAGCTCTTGATTTAGTGGTCGCTCTACGTTTCTACCCTCACCTATGGTCATGAGCTTTTGGTACTGACTGAAAGGACAAGATCGTGGACACAAGTGGGTGAAATGAGTTCCCTTCGCAGAGTGGCGGGGCGTTCCCTTAGAGACAAGGTGAGGAGCTCAGTCACACAGGAGCCACTGCTCCTCCACATTGAGGTTGAGGAATCTGTTCTGGAGGTGTTCTGGGTACTTCTCACCAGGAGGGGGCTCTGGTGAAGACACAGGACACGCTGGAGAGACTATATCTTTGGATTGGCCTGAGAAAGCCTCAAGATACCCCAGGAAAAGCTGGAGGAAGTGTGTGTGGAAAGGGAAGTCTGGGCCTCCTTGTTCACACTGCTTCTCCCACAAGGCCTCGGATACAGCAGAAGGAAATGGATGGATGGAACTGTGTTATTGCCTCACCTGTGGGAGTACGAGAGGTTGGTGGTGACGTACTAGTTGAGGCTGCAGTAGTAGTAGCTGGTGCTGCAGTAGTAGTAGTGGTAGGTGGGGCTGCAGTAGTTGGTGCAGCCGTAGTTGGTGCTGCTGCAGTTGGTGCAACTGTAGGTGGAGCTGCAGCAGTTGCTGGTGCTGTAGTTGGTGCTGCAGTAGTTGGTGATGTGGTAGTTGGTGCAGCTGTAGTTGGTGCTGCTGTAGTTGGTGTAGCTAAAGTTGGATCTGATGTAGTTGGTGCTGCTATGGTTGGAGCTGCAGTAGTTGGGGCTGCTGTAGATGGTGCTGCTGTGGTTGGAGTTGCAGTAGTTGGTGCTCCTGTAGTTGGTGCTGCTGTAGTTGGTGCTGCTGTAGTTGGTGCTGCAGTAGTTGGTGCAGCTGTAGTTGGTGCTGCTGTAGTTGGTGCTGCTGTAGTTGGTGCTGCTGTGGTTGGTGCTGTAGTAGTTAGTGCTGCTGTAGTTGGTGCAGCTGTAAGTGGTGCTGCAGTAGTTGGTGCTGCTGTGGTTGGAGCTGCAGTCGTTGGTGCAGCTGTAGTTGGTGATGCAGTATTTGGTGCAGCTGTAGTTGGTGCAGCTGTAGTTGGTGCTGCTGTAGTTGGTGCTGCTGTAGTTGGTGCTGCTGTGGTTGGTGCTGCAGTAGTTGGTGCAGCTGTAGTTGGTGCAGCTGTAGTTGGTGCGGGTGTAGGTGGTACTGCTGTGGTTGGAGCTGCAGTAGTTGGTGCTGCTATAGTTGGAACTGTAGTAGTTGGTGCTGCTGTAGTTGGTGCAGCTGTAGTTGGTGCTGCAGTAATTGGTGCTGCAGTGGTTTGTGCTGTTGTAGTTGGTGCTGCTGTAGTTGGTGCTGCTGTGGTTGGTGCTGTTGTGGTTGTTGTGGTTGGTGCTGCTGTAGTTGGAGTTGCAGTAGCTGGACCTGCAGTAGTTGGTGCTACTGTAGTTGGTGCTGCTATAGTTGGTGCTGCTGTGGTTGGTGCTGCTGTAGTTGGAACTCGTGAAGTTGGAGCAGTTTTAGTTGGAGCAGATGTGGTTGGTGTTGCTGTGGTTGGTGCTCCTGTAGTTGGTGCTGCTGTGGTTGGTGCTGCTGTGGTTGGATCAGCTGTAGTTGGTGCTGCTGTCGTTGGAGCTGCTGTGGTTGGTGCTGCTGTGGTTGGTGCTGCAGGAGTTGGTGCTGCTGTGGTTGGTGCTGCAGGAGTTGGTGCTGCAGTAGTTGGTGCTGCTGTGGTTGGTGCTGCTGTAGTTGGTGCTGCTGTGGTTGGTGCTGCAGTGGTTGGTGCTGCAGTAGTTGGTGCTGCTGTGGTTGGTGCTGCAGTGGTTGGTGCTGCTGTAGTTGGTACTGCTGTAGTTGGTACTGCTGTGGTTGGTGCTGCAGTAGTTGGTGCTGCTGTGGTTGGTGCTGCTGTAGTTGGTACTGCTGTGGTTGGTGCTGTTGTGGTTGGTGCTGTTGTGGTTGGTGCTGTTGGAGTTGCAGTAGCTGGACCTGCAGTAGTTGGTGCAGCTGTAGTTGGTGCTGCTGTGGTTGGAGCTGCAGTCGTTGGTGCTGCAGTAGTTGGAGCAGCTGTAGTTGGTGCTGCTGTGGTTATAGCTGCAGTAGTTGGTGCTGCTGTAGTTGGTGCTGCAGTCGTTGGTGCAGCTGTAGTTGGTGCTGCTGTGGTTGGAGCTGCAGTAGTTGGTGCTGCAGTAGTTGATGCTGCTGTAGTTGGTGCAGCTGTAGTTGGTGCAGCTGTGGTTGGTGCTGCTGTGGTTGGTGCTGCAGGAGTTGGTGCTGCAGTAGTTGGTGCTGCTGTGGTTGGTGCTGCTGTGGTTGGTGCTGCTGTGGTTGGTGCTGCAGTAGTTGGTGCTGCTGTGGTTGGTGCTGCAGTAGTTGGTGCTGCTGTGGTTGGTGCTGCAGTAGTTGGTGCTGCTGTGGTTGGTGCTGCAGTAGTTGGTGCTGCTGTAGTTGGTGCTGCTGTGGTTGGTGCTGCTGTAGTTGGTGCTGCTGTGGTTGGTGCTGCTGTGGTTGGTGCTGTTGTGGTTGGTGCTGTTGGAGTTGCAGTAGCTGGACCTGCAGTAGTTGGTGCAGCTGTAGTTGGAGCTACTGTAGTTGGTGCTGCTGTGATTGGTGCTGCTGTAGTTGGAACTCGTGAAGTTGGAGCAGATTTAGTTGGAGCAGATGTGGTTGGTGTTGCTGTGGTTGGAGCTGCAGTAGTTGGTGCTCCTGTACTTGGAGCTGCAGTAGTTGGTGCTGCAGTGGTTGGTGCTGCTGTGGTTGGATCAGCTGTAGTTGGTGCTGCTGTCGTTGGAGCTGCAGTAGTTGGAACAGATGTCGTTGGAGCAACTGTAGTTGGTGCCGCTGTGGTTGGAGCTGCAGTAGTTGGTGCTGCTGTAGTTGGTGCTGCAGTAGTTGGTGCTTCTGTTGTTGGAGCTGCAGTAGTTGGTGCTGCAGTAGTTGGTGCTGCTGTGGTTGGAGCAGCTGTAGTTGGTGCTGCTGTAGTTGGTGCTGCTGTGGTTGGAGCTGCAGTAGTTGGTGCTGCTGTGGTTGGAGCTGCAGTAGTTGGGGCTGCTGTGGTTGGTGCTGCTGTGGTTGGAGCTGCAGTAGTTGGTACAGCTGTAGTTGTTGTGGGTGTAGTTGGTGCTGCTGTGGTTGGAGCTGCAGTCGTTGGTGCTGCAGTAGTTGGAGCAGCTGTAGTTGGTGCTGCTGTGGTTGGTGCTGTAGTAGTTAGTGCTGCTGTAGTTGGTGCAGCTGTAGTTGGTGTAGCTGTAGGTGGAGCAGCTGTAGGTGGAGCAGCTGTAGTTGGTGCTGCAGTAGTTGGTGCTGCAGTAGTTGGTGCTGCTGTAGTTGGTGCTGCTGTGGTTGGTGCTGCTGTGGTTGGTGCTGCTGTAGTTGGTGCTGCTGTAGTTGGTGCTGCTGTAGTTGGTGCTGCTGTGGTTGGTGCTGCAGTAGTTGGTGCTGCTGTAGTTGGTGCTGCTGTAGTTGGTGCTGCTGTAGTTGGTGCTGCTGTGGTTGGTGCTGCTGTGGTTGGTGCTGTTGTGGTTGGTGCTGTTGGAGTTGCAGTAGCTGGACCTGCAGTAGTTGGTGCAGCTGTAGTTGGTGCTGCTGTGATTGGTGCTGCTGTGATTGGTGCTGCTGTAGTTGGTGCTGCTGTGATTGGTGCTGCTGTAGTTGGAACTCGTGAAGTTGGAGCAGATGTGGTTGGAGCTGCAGTAGTTGGTGCTCCTGTAGTTGGAGCTGCAGTAGTTGGTGCTGCAGTGGTTGGTGCTGCTGTGGTTGGATCAGCTGTAGTTGGAGCTGCAGTAGTTGGTGCTGCTGTGGTTGGATCAGCTGTAGTTGGTGCTGCCGTCGTTGGAGCTGCAGTAGTTGGAGCTGCTGTAGTTGGAACAGCTGTCGTTGGAGCAACTGTAGTTGGTGCCGCTGTAGTTGGTGCTGCTGTGGTTGGAGCAGCTGTAGTTGGTGCTGCTGTAGTTGGTGCTGCTGTGGTTGGAGCTGCAGTAGTTGGTGCTGCTGTGGTTGGAGCTGCAGTAGTTGGGGCTGTTGTAGTTGGTGCTGATGTAGTTGGTGCTGCAGTAGTTGGTACAGCTGTAGTTGTTGTGGGTGTAGTTGGTGCTGCTGTGGTTGGAGCTGCAGTCGTTGGTGCAGCTGTAGTTGGTGCTGCAGTAGTTGGAGCAGCTGTAGTTGGAGCTGCAGTCGTTGGTGCAGCTGTAGTTGGTGCTGCAGTAGTTGGTGCTGCTGTGGTTGGAGCTGCAGTCGTTGGTGCAGCTGTAGTTGGTGCTGCAGTCGTTGGAGCAGCTGTAGTTGGTGCTGATGTGGTTATAGCTGCAGTAGTTGGTGAAGCTGTAGTTGGTGCTGTTGTAGTTTGTGCTGCAGTCGTTGGTGCAGCTGTAGTTGGTGCTGATGTAGTTGGTGCTGCTGTGATTGGAGCTGCAGTAGTTGGTGCTGCTGTGGTTGGTGCTGCTGTGGTTGGTGCTGCAGTAGTTGGTGCTGCTGTGGTTGGTGCTGCTGTGGTTGGTGCTGCAGTAGTTGGTGCTGCTGTAGTTGGTGCTGCAGTAGTTGGTGCTGCAGTGGTTGGTGCTGCTGTGGTTGGTGCTGCTGTGGTTGGTGCTGCAGTAGTTGGTGCTGCAGTAGTTGGTGCTGCCGTGGTTGGTGCTGCCGTGGTTGGTGCTGCCGTGGCTGGTGCTGCCGTGGCTGGTGCTGCCGTAGTTGGTGCTGCCGTGGTTGGTGCTGCCGTGGTTGGTGCTGCCGTGGTTGGTGCTGCCGTGGTTGGTGCTGCCGTGGTTGGTGCTGCTGTAGTTGGTGCTGCTGTGGTTGGTGCTGTTGGAGTTGCAGTAGCTGGACCTGCAGTAGTTGGTGCAGCTGTATTTGCAGCTACTGTAGTTGGTGCTGCTGTAGTTGGTGCTGCTGTGATTGGTGCTGCTGTAGTTGGAAATCGTGAAGTTGGAGCAGTTTTAGTTGGAGCAGATGTGGTTGGTGTTGCTGTGGTTGGAGCTGCAGTAGTTGGTGCTCCTGTAGTTGGAGCTGCTGTGGTTGGATCAGCTGTAGTTGGAGCTGCTGTAGTTGGAACAGCTGTCGTTGGAGCAACTGTAGTTGGTGCCGCTGTGGTTGGAGCTGCAGTAGTTGGTGCTGCTGTGGTTGGTGCTGCTGTAGTTGGTGCTGCAGTAGTTGGTGCTTCTGTTGTTGGAGCTGCAGTAGTTGGTGCTGCAGTAGTTGGTGCTGCAGTAGTTGGTGCTGCTGTGGTTGGAGCAGCTGTAGTTGGTGCTGCTGTAGTTGGTGCTGCTGTGGTTGGAGCTGCAGTAGTTGGTGCTGCTGTGGTTGGAGCTGCAGTAGTTGGGGCTGTTGTGGTTGGTGCTGCTGTGGTTGGAGCTGCAGTAGTTGGTACAGCTGTAGTTGTTGTGGGTGTAGTTGGTGCTGCTGTGGTTGGAGCTGCAGTCGTTGGTGCAGCTGTAGTTGGTGCTGCAGTAGTTGGAGCAGCTGTAGTTGGAGCAGCTGTAGTTGGAGCTGCAGTCGTTGGTGCAGCTGTAGTTGGTGCTGCAGTAGTTGGAGGAGCTGTAGTTGGTGCTGCTGTGGTTGGAGCTGCAGTCGTTGGTGCAGCTGTAGTTGGTGCTGCAGTAGTTGGAGCAGCTGTAGTTGGTGCTGATGTGGTTATAGCTGCAGTAGTTGGTGAAGCTGTAGTTGGTGCTGTTGTAGTTTGTGCTGCAGTCGTTGGTGCAGCTGTAGTTGGTGCTGCTGTGGTTGGAGCTGCAGTAGTTGGAGCTGCTGTAGTTGGAGCTGCTGTAGTTGGTGCTGCTGTAGTTGGTGCTGCTGTAGTTGGTGCTGCTGTGGTTGGTGCTGCAGTAGTTGGTGCTGCTGTAGTTGGTGCTGCAGTGGTTGGTGCTGCCGTGGTTGGTGCTGCCGTGGTTGGTGCTGCCGTGGTTGGTGCTGCCGTGGTTGGTGCTGCCGTGGTTGGTGCTGCCGTGGTTGGTGCTGTTGTGGTTGGTGCTGTTGGAGTTGCAGTAGCTGGACCTGCAGTAGTTGGTGCAGCTGTATTTGGAGCTACTGTAGTTGGTGCTGCTGTAGTTGGTGCTGCTGTGATTGGTGCTGCTGTAGTTGGAGCAGTTTTAGTTGGAGCAGATGTGGTTGGTGTTGCTGTGGT
Source organism: Odontamblyopus lacepedii (assembly GCA_034769755.1). NCBI lineage: Eukaryota > Metazoa > Chordata > Actinopteri > Gobiiformes > Gobiidae > Odontamblyopus > Odontamblyopus lacepedii. The sequence goes on along the minus strand of CM068346.1, from coordinate 8,388,261 downwards.
TGGAGCTGCAGTAGTTGGTGCTCCTGTAGTTGGAGCTGCAGTAGTTGGTGCTGCTTTGGTTGGTGCTGCTGTGGTTGGATCAGCTGTAGTTGGTGCTGCTGTCGTTGGAGCTGCAGTAGTTGGAGCTGCTGTAGTTGGAGCCGCTGTGGTTGGAGCTGCAGTAGTTGGTGCTGCTGTGGTTGGTGCTTCTGTTGTTGGAGCTGCAGTAGTTGGTGCTGCAGTAGTTGGTGCTGCTGTGGTTGGAGCAGCTGTAGTTGGTGCTGCTGTAGTTGGTGCTGCTGTGGTTGGAGCTCCAGTAGTTGGTGCTGCTGTGGTCGGAGCTGCAGTAGTTGGGGCTGCTGTGGTTGGTGCTGCTGTGGTTGGAGCTGCAGTTGTTGTGGGTGTAGTTGGTGCTGCTGTGGTTGGAGCTGCAGTCGTTGGTGCAGCTGTAGTTGGTGCTGCAGTAGTTGGAGCAGCTGTAGTTGGTGCTGCTGTGGTTGGAGCTGCAGTCGTTGGTGCAGCTGTAGTTGGAGGAGCTGTAGTTGGTGCTGCTGTGGTTGGAGCTGCAGTCGTTGGTGCAGCTGTAGTTGGTGCTGCAGTAGTTGGAGCAGCTGTAGTTGGTGCTGATGTGGTTATAGCTGCAGTAGTGGGTGAAGCTGTAGTTGGTGCTGCGGTAGTTGGTGCTGCAGTCGTTGGTGCAGCTGTAGTTGGTGCTGATGTAGTTGGTGCTGCTGTGGTTGGAGCTGCAGTAGTTGGTGCTGCTGTAGTTGGTGCTGCTGTAGTTGGTGCTGCTGTAGTTGGTGCTGCTGTAGTTGGTGCTGCTGTAGTTGGTGCTGCTGTAGTTGGTGCTGCTGTAGTTGGTGCTGCAGTTGGTCCTGCTGTGGTTGGTGCTGCAGGAGTTGGTGCTGCTGTAGTTGGTGCTGCTGTGGTTGGTGCTGCTGTGGTTGGTGCTGCAGTAGTTGGTGCTGCGGTGGTTGGTGCTGCAGTAGTTGGTGCTGCTGTGGTTGGTGCTGCAGTAGTTGGTGCTGCTGTAGTTGGTACTGCTGTGGTTGGTGCTGCAGTAGTTGGTGCTGCTGTGGTTGGTGCTGCTGTAGTTGGTGCTGCTGTGCTTGGTGCTGTTGTGGTTGGTGCTGCTGTAGTTGGAGTTGCAGTAGCTGGACCTGCAGTAGTTGGGGCAGCTGTAGTTGGTGCTGCTGTGATTGGTGCTGCTGTAGTTGGAACTCGTGAAGTTGGAGCAGTTTTAGTTGGAGCAGATGTGGTTGGTGTTGCTGTGGTTGGAGCTGCAGTAGTTGGTGCTCCTGTAGTTGGAGCTGCAGTAGTTGGTGCTGCAGTAGTTGGTGCTGCTGTGGTTGGTGCTGCTGTAGTTGGAGCTGAAGTAGTTGGTGCCGCAGTCTTTGGTGCTTCTTTTGTTGGAGCTGGTGTAGTTGGAACAGCTGTCGTTGGAGCAACTGTAGTTGGTGCCGCTGTGGTTGGAGCTGCAGTAGTTGGTGCTGCTGTGGTTCGTGCTGCAGTAGTTGGTGCTTCTGTTGTTGGAGCTGCAGTAGTTGGTGCTGCAGTAGTTGGTGCTGCAGTAGTTGGTGCTGCTGTAGTTGGTGCTGTTGTAGTTGGTGCAGCTGTAGTTGGTGCTGATGTAGTTGGTGCTGCTGTGGTTGGAGCTGCAGTAGTTGGTGCTGCTGTAGTTGGTGCTGCAGTAGTTGGTGTAGCTGTAGTTGGTGCTGCTGTAGTTGGTGCTGCTGTAGTTGGTGCTGCTGTAGTTGGTGCTGCAGTGGTTGGTGCTGCAGTAGTTGGTGCTGCTGTGGTTGGTGCTGCAGTAGTTGGTGCTGCTGTAGTTGGTACTGCTGTAGTTGGTGCTGCTGTGGTTGGTGCTGCTGTAGTTGGTGCTGCTGTGCTTGGTGCTGTTGTGGTTGGTGCTGCTGTAGTTGGAGTTGCAGTAGCTGGAGCAGCTGTAGTTGGTGCTGCTGTGATTGGTGCTGCTGTAGTTGGAACTCGTGAAGTTGGAGCAGTTCTAGTTGGAGCAGATGTGGTTGGTGTTGCAGTGGTTGGTGCTGCAGTAGTTGGTGCTGCAGTTGTTGGTGCTGCTGTAGTTGGTACTGCTGTGGTTGGTGCTGCAGTAGTTGGTGCTGCTGTAGTTGGTGCTGCTGTGCTTGGTGCTGCTGTGCTTGGTGCTGCTGTAGTTGGAGTTGCAGTACCTGGACCTGCAGTAGTTGGAGCAACTGTAGTTGGTGCCGCTGTGGTTGGAGCTGCAGTAGTTGGTGCTGCTGTGGTTGGTGCTGCTGTAGTTCGTGCTGCAGTAGTTGGTGCTTCTGTTGTTGGAGCTGCAGTAGTTGGTGCTGAAGTAGTTGGTGCTGCTGTGTTTGGAGCTGCAGTAGTTGGTGCTGCTGTGGTTGGAAATGCAGTAGTTGGTGCTGCTGTGTTTGGAGCAGCTGTAGTTGGTGCTGCTGTAGTTGGTGCTGCTGTGGTTGGAGCTGCAGTAGTTGGTGCTGCTGTGGTTGGAGCTGCAGTAGTTGGGGCTGTTGTAGTTGGGGCTGTTGTAGTTGGTGCTGCTGTGTTTGGAGCTGCAGTAGTTGGTACAGCTGTAGTTGTTGTGAGTGTAGTTGGTGATGCTGTGGTTGGAGCTGCAGTCGTTGGTGCAGCTGTAGTTGGTGCTGCAGTAGTTGGAGCAGCTGTAGTTGGTGCAGCTGTAGTTGGTGCTGCAGTAGTTGGTGCAGCTGTAGTTGGTGTAGCGGTAGTTGGTGCTGCTGTGGTTGGTGCTGCAGGAGTTGGGGCTGTTGTAGTTGGTGCTGCTGTGTTTGGAGCTGCAGTAGTTGGTACAGCTGTAGTTGTTGTGGGTGTAGTTGGTGCTGCTGTGGTTGGTGCTGCTGTGGTTGGTGCTGCAGTAGTTGGTGCTGCTGTAGTTGGTGCTGCTGTGGTTGGTGCTGCAGTAGTTGGTGCTGCTGTGGTTGGTGCTGCTGTGGTTGGTGCTGCAGTAGTTGGTGCTGCTGTAGTTGGTACTGCTGTGGTTGGTGCTGCAGTAGTTGGTGCTGCTGTAGTTGGTGCTGCTGTGGTTGGTGCTGCTGTAGTTGGTGCTGGTGTAGTTGGTGCTGGTGTAGTTGGTGCTGCTGTGGTTGGTGCTGTTGTGGTTGGTGCTGCTGTAGTTGGAGTTGCAGTAGCTGGACCTGCAGTAGTTGGTGCAGCTGTAGTTGGAGCTACTGTAGTTGGAGCAGTTTTAGTTGGAGCAGATGTGGTTGGTGTTGCTGTGGTTGGAGCTGCAGTAGTTGGTGCTCCTGTAGTTGGAGCTGCAGTAGTTGGTGCTGCAGTAGTTGGTGCTGCTGTGGTTGGATCAGCTGTAGTTGGTGCTGCTGTCGTTGGAGCTGCAGTAGTTGGAGCTGAAGTAGTTGGTGCCGCAGTCTTTGGTGCTTCTTTTGTTGGAGCTGGTGTAGTTGGAACAGCTGTCGTTGGAGCAACTGTAGTTGGTGCCGCTGTGGTTGGTGCTGCAGTCGTTGGTGCAGCTGTAGTTGGTGCTGCAGTGGTTGGAGCAGCTGTAGTTGGTGCTGCTGTAGTTGGTGCTGCTGTAGTTGGAGCAGCTGTAGTTGGTGCTGCTGTGGTTGGAGCTGCAGTCGGTGCTGCAGTAGTTGGAGCAGCTGTAGTTGGTGCTGCTGTGGTTGGAGCTGCAGTCGTTGGTGCTGCAGTAGTTGGAGCAGCTGTAGTTGGTGCTGCTGTGGTTGGAGCTGCAGTCGTTGGTGCAGCTGTAGTTGGTGCTGCAGTAGTTGGAACAGCTGTAGTTGGTGCTGCTGTGGTTATAGCTGCAGTAGTTGGTGATGCTGCAGTCGTTGGTGCTGCTGTAGTTGGTGCTGCAGTAGTTGGTGCTGCTGTAGTTGGTGCTGCTGTAGTTGGTGCTGCAGTAGTTGGTGCAGCTGTAGTTGGTGCAGCTGTAGTTGGTGCAGCTGTAGTTGGTGCTGCTGTAGTTGGTGCTGCTGTAGTTGGTGCTGCTGTAGTTGGTGCTGCTGTAGTTGGTGCAGCTGTAGTTGGTGTAGCTGTAGTTGGTGCTGCTGTAGTTGGTGCTGCTGTGGTTGGTGTTGCAGGAGTTGGTGCTGCAGTAGTTGTTGCTGCTGTGGTTGGTGCTGCAGTAGTTGGTGCTGCTGTGGTTGGTGCTGCTGTAGTTGGTGCTGCTGTAGTTGGTGCTGCTGTAGTTGGTGCTGCTGTAGTTGGTGCTGCTGTGGTTGGTGCTGCAGGAGTTGGTGCTGCAGTAGTTGGTGCTGCAGTGGTTGGTGCTGCTGTAGTTGGTGCTGCTGTGGTTGGTGCTGCAGTAGTTGGTGCTGCTGTGGTTGGTGCTGCTGTGGTTGGTGCTGCTGTAGTCGGTGCTGCTGTAGTTGGTGCAGCTGTAGTTGGTGCCGCTGTGGTTGGAGCTGCAGTAGTTGGTGCTGCTGTGGTTGGAGCTGCTGTAGTTGGAGCTGAAGTAGTTGGTGCCGCAGTCTTTGGTGCTTCTTTTGTTGGTGCTGCTGTAGTTGGTGCTGCTGTAGTTGGTGCTGCAGTAGTTGAAGCAGCTGTAGTTGGTGCTGCTGTGGTTGGAGCTGCAGTCGTTGGTGCAGCAGTCGTTGGTGCAGCAGTCGTTGGAGCAGCAGTAGTTGGAGCAGCTGTAGTTGGTGCTGCTGTGGTTGGAGCTGCAGTTGTTGGTGCAGCTGTAGTTGGTGCTGCAGTAGTTGGAGCAGCTGTGGTTGGAGCTGCTGTGGTTGGAGCTGCAGTCGTTGGTGCTGCAGTAGTTGGAGCAGCTGTAGTTGGTGCTGCTGTGGTTGGTGCTGCTGTGGTTGGAGCTGCAGTCGTTGGTGCAGCTGTAGTTGGTGCTGCAGTAGTTGGAGCAGCTGTAGTTGGTGCTGCTGTGGCTATAGCTGCAGTAGTTGGTGCTGCTGTAGTTGGTGCTGCAGTAGTTGGTGCTGCTGTAGTTGGTGCTGCAGTCGTTGGTGCAGCTGTAGTTGGTGCTGATGTAGTTGGTGCAGCTGTAGTTGGTGCTGATGTAGTTGGTGCTGCTGTGGTCGGTGCTGCTGTGGTTGGAGCTGCAGTAGTTGGTGCTGCTGTAGTTGGTGCTGCTGTAGTTGGTGCTGCTGTAGTTGGTGCTGCAGTAGTTGGTGCTGCAGTAGTTGGTGCAGCTGTAGTTGGTGCAGCTGTAGTTGGTGTAGCTGTAGTTGGTGCTGCTGTAGTTGGTGCTGCTGTGGTTGGTGTTGCAGGAGTTGGTGCTGCAGTAGTTGTTGCTGCTGTGGTTGTTGCTGCTGTGGTTGTTGCTGCTGTGGTTGGTGCTGCAGTAGTTGGTGCTGCAGTAGTTGGTGCTGCTGTGGTTGGTGCTGCTGTAGTTGGTGCTGCTGTAGTTGGTGCTGCAGTAGTTGGTGCTGCTGTGGTTGGTGCTGCTGTAGTTGTTGCTGCTGTGGTTGGTGCTGCAGTAGTTGGTGCTCCTGTGGTTGGTGCTGCAGTAGTTGTTGCTGCTGTAGTTGTTGCTGCTGTGGTTGGTGCTGCAGTAGTTGGTGCTGCTGTAGTTGGTGCTGCTGTAGTTGGTGCTGCTGTGGTTGGTGCTGCTGTGGTTGGTGCTGCAGTAGTTGGTGCTGCTGTAGTTGGTGCTGCTGTGGTTGGTGCTACAGTAGTTGGTGCTACAGTAGTTGGTGCTCCTGTGGTTGGTGCTGCAGTAGTTGGTGCTGCTGTGTTTGGTGCTGCAGTAGTTGGTGCTGCTGTGGTTGGTGCTACAGTAGTTGGTGCTACAGTAGTTGGTGCTCCTGTGGTTGGTGCTGCAGTAGTTGGTGCTGCAGTAGTTGGTGCTGCTGTGTTTGGTGCTGCAGTAGTTGGTGCTGCTGTGGTTGGTGCTCCAGTAGTTGGTGCTGCTGTGGTTGGTGCTGCTGTGGTTGGTGCTGCTGTGGTTGGTGCTGCAGTCGTTGGTGCTGCAGTAGTTGGAGCAGCTGTAGTTGGTGCTGCTGTGGTTGGAGCTGCAGTCGTTGGTGCAGCTGTAGTTGGTGCTGCAGTAGTTGGAGCAGCTGTAGTTGGTGCTGCTGTGGTTGGAGCTGCAGTCGTTGGTGCAGCTGTAG